>CAJVGC010000591.1:42408302-42765909 GCA_910822075.1 Senecio squalidus | reverse complement strand
CCTCTCTTTCTAAATCGAATCACTCCTTTCCATGGGAAACTTTTAACATTACAAATTCACCAACTTCAAATTCTATCTGTCTTCGCCTTTTATCGGCATAACTCTTTTGTCGATCTTAGAGCCATCTTAAGTCTTTCTCTAATTTGATCTATCTTTCTCCGTTGTAATTTGTACAATTTCTTTTTCTCCCAATTCTCATTGTCCAATTTCACCCCAACATATTGGCGTTCTACATTTTCTTCCATACAACATTAAGGTGCACAATCTATACTTGCTTGATAGCTATTGTTGTAAGAAATTCTACTAACGGTAAGTGATCATCCCAATTACCCCCAAAATCTATTACACATGCACGGAGTAAATTAACCAATGTTTGAATTGTTCTTTCACTTTGCCATCGGTTTGAGGATGATAAGCCATGCTAATATTAAGTTTCACCCCTAATTCTTCTTGGAAACCTCTCCAAAAGTGAGAAGTAAAAGTGTATCTCTATCCGACACTATTGAAATCGGAACTCCGTGTCTTACTAGCTCAATTTCTTTCAAAAATATTTCCGCCATTTTCTCGATGAAATAGCTTCCTTAATTGGTAAGAAATGGGCACTTTTAGTCAATCTATCCACAATCACCCAAATAGCATCATTCTTTTCTTCTAGACTTTGGTAATTTCGTCACCAAATCCATAGTACTATTCTCCCATTTCCAAATGGTATTTCTAATGGTTGCATTTTTCCATAAGGCTTTTGGTGTTCCGTAACTTGTAACATGTTAAACATTTCTCTACATATTTCACTATATCTCTTTTTCATAACCGGCCACCAATAGTCTTCCTTAAGATCTCTATACATTTTCGTACTAACCGGGATGAATAGAATATTTTGACTTATGTGCTCCGTCTAACAAAAACCTTCTTACATTCCGATGTATTAGGAATCCAAATTCTTCCAAATCTAGTCTTTAACCTCGGCTATCTTCCATTAAATTTTGCACTTGACCCACAATTCTTTCTCTTTTCAATTCTCCTCTTTAATTGCTTCCGATTGAGCTTCTTTAAACCGAATCAAAGAAAATTAGCATTAATAATCAAAGCTAAGGAGTAAAGTTTCATTTCCGGTTGTGAACTCTTTCTACTTAACGCATCCGCAACGACATTTGCTTTTCCGGGGGTGGTATCGAATATCACAATCATAATCTTTCACCAAATCTAACCATCTACGTTGTGTCATACTAAGATCATTTGAGTAAAGAAATATTTTATGATCCGTATAAATCGTACACCTTTCTCCATAGAGGTAATGCCTCCATATCTTTTAAAGCAAACACAACAGCGCTAACTCCAAATCTCGTACCGGGTATTTCTTTTCATTTTCTTTCAACTGTCTCGAAGCATAAGCAATAACCCTTCCATGTTGCATTAAACACATCCTAAACCGGTATATGAAGCATCACTATAAACAACCAAATCTTTCGTTCCATCCGGCAAAACTAACACCGGTGCTTCACTTAGTTTCTTCTTTAAAATCTGGAAGGCTTCTTCTTGTTTTTCTTTCCATTCAAACTTCTTATTCTTTCTAGTTAACTCGGTTAAGCTTGAAGCTATTTTAGAAAAATCTTGATAAATCTTCGGTAATACCCCGCAAGACCAAGAAAACTACGGATTTCCTTCACACTTTTCGGAGAATTCCAATTAACAATTGCTTCAATTTTCGCCGGATCTACTTTTATACCTTCTGCATTTAACTACATGACCCAAATTGGACTTCTTCCAACCAAAATTCACATTAGAAAATTTTGCATATAATTTTCTCGTCTAAGAATCTCCAACAATTGTCGCAAATGATCCGCATGTTCTTCTTTACTCTTCGAATATATTAGCATATCATCAATAGAGACTATAACAAATTTATCTAACATCATTCTACAAACTCTATTCATCAAATCCATAAAAAGCTGTGGGGGCATTTGTTAGACCAAAAGGCATAACCAAAAATTCATAATGGCCATACCTTGTGCGGAAAAGCTGTTTTCGGTACATCTTCCTCCTTTACTTTCAATTGGTGATAACCCGACCTTAAATCTATCTTTGAAAAGAATTTCGCCCCTTGCAATGATCAAACAAATCATCTATCTCGGTAACGGGTATTTATTCTTGACAGTTAACTTATTAAGTTCTCGATAATCTATATACATACGCATACTACCATCTTTCTTCTTCACAAAATAAAATCGGTGCACCCCACGGAGAAGAACTGGGAATAAAACCCATATCTAACAACTCTTGTAACTGACTCATCAATTCTTTCATTTCGGCTGGAGCTAATCTATATGGAGCCTTTTCTACAGGTGCAGCACCGGGAATGCAATTCTATTCTAAACTCTACTTCTCTTTCTGGTGGCAAACCCGGAAGATCTTCAGGAGATACATCTACATATTCATTTACTACATCTACTTCTTTTAATTCTTTCTTTTTATCTATCACATACGCAGGTATGCTTGACAACCTCGGGACATATATCTTCTATGCTTTCATTAAGGAACAAACCGAAATTTCACCACTCTTTTTCTCCCCGTAAATGACAACTTCTTTTCCTTCTAAATCAGTAAGTTTAATAATTTTAATCTTACATAAGATGATAGCATTATTCTTTTCTAACCAATCCATACCAACTATAACATCAAATTCTCCCATGACCATTGAATCAAGTCTATCGTAATTTTTTTGATTCTATCTCTAATTGATTATCATGATAAACCTGACACAAGAACAATTCGATTATCCGCCGCTTCTACTTCTACGGGATATTCTAGCTTACTAAGGGGCTTAGAAAACTTCTTACAAAATTTACTTGATACAAAAGATCTATTTGCTCCCGAATCAAACAGCACATAAGCAGGTTGAGAGTTTACAATAAAAATACCTGAAACGACATCAGTCGATTCTTTTGCTTCTACGGTTGTGATTTGAAAGGCACGACCACGGCCTTTATTATCTTCAGCTTTCTTTCCACTACCTCCTCCTTCAAGAAGTAAAGGAGCTTTCGGTCCCACCAATAACTTCTGATTCTGAGGCAACTTTGGACATTCATTTTTAAGATGCCCCGGGTCCTTACAGTAGTAGCAAATCCTTATTGGATTGGGACATTCACTACTAATATGACCCGGCTTCCCACACGTGTAACAACCCATCTAACCAAATTTTCATTCTCCAGGATGATTCTTACCACACTTTCTACAACTATATTCTCTTCTTGATGAATCTTTCCTTTCAAATCTTCTCCCCGAACTTCTACCCTTCTGTTCAAATCTTTGCCTTTTATACGGTTCTTGTACATATTCAACCTTGCGTTTCTTCTTCTCTTCTTCAGTTCTATTTGAAAGTTCTAACTCTCTCCTTTTTGCCGCTTCAACCATATCCTCAAAAGTCTGAGGATTATAAGTGGAAACATGCTCTCTGATGTCGGGACTCAAACAACACATATAACGATCCATCTTCATCCGTTCACTTACAACATATTCTGGACAAAACCCCGCTCTATCTAGAAATTCATTAGTGATCTCATTCACGGTTTTACTTCCTTGTTGTAATGACAAAAACTCCCAGGTAATTTTGTTCACTGCCGAAGGTGGACAATAGTACTCCATGAATCTCTTCTTAAAGTCTCCCCACGTCATCTTCACAATCCCTTGAGCCGGGAATAACCTCACTATAGACTCCCACCAACTTTTAGCTTGATTTCGGAGTAGATTTGATGCATTATCTCTATCCGCACACTTGCAAGTCAAGAATGCACCTTCTACCTCCATAACCCACCGCATGCTAACGATAGGATCAATCTCTCCAAGAAAAATAGGTGGATTACAGCTTGCAAAATCTTTATACGTACACCCCTTCTTATAACTTTCTGTGGGTTCTTCCTGATGATCAGAATGATCATCCTCACTTCCTGAATCTTCCTTCTCTTTCTGCTTCAATTCTTTCTCCGCGAGCACGCGGTCTATCTTTTCATCAATAATCTCCACAACATCATCTCTAACCCGTTTAATAACAAACGGTATTGCTTTCTCAAAGGCTTGGCTAATCTCCTTAGCCACAATTGTTTGCATATCTACTTCCTTGTGACCATCGTCATGATGACTACCTTCTTCTTCCATTTCTACCAACTGAAATTAAATTCAGTTAATAATGACATATAAAACTATAATCTATACACAATTATAGTTTATACGTCATATATATACTTTCTAACTTTCTTTGTCCCTTGTCCTTAATATACTTAAATCATATTGGATATACATAACATGTCCAAAATTAGCGTTGGCCAGACGTTAATTTTAAACATATTAACCCTTGTACACCCACTACTATCAATGTATAATTAAGACTAAGGCATTCTATTCTTTCTCAACAATTAATCTCTCTTACTCTTATCTCTTCCGCAAGGAAAGCTTCTCCCCTTACAAAGCCTCAGCTTGGGTTCAAGTATCAACCGAGATACTCAACTCACGCAAGCCAAGGCTCTGATACCAACTTGTAACATTAAGTTTAAAAACACACAATTTTTTTTTTTATTTTTTTTATTTTTTATAAGAAACTTCTTCATTGTTGACGGTTTACTACAATGTAACATAACTTTTTACAAACAAAAGGAAATTTTTTGCTTTCACCAAAATAACATTTTAAACATTTAGAGCGGAAGCTCATTACAAAAGATTTTGATTCTTAGTAAGGTCCCCATCCATGCCTCGTATGCTTGCCTTGCGTTTCTTACCTATAAGCACGACATCAACAAACTAGATTAGAATTAAGCTAGTGAATATACTTAGACATATGTTAAGAAAAATCTCCAAGACTATTTAAGTCTTATCAATCTCTTCTCCCAACTTATATAAAGTTGGTTCTTACTTCTTTCCAACTATTGAAAGTCATTTGCATACCCTCGCGGTATGTATTTAAGGTTAACTCTACTTCTCCCCGACTAATGAAAGTCAATTGTTCTTCTTGTCGTCATATAAATGTCTTCTCTATTCTTCTCTAACATAATAATATGTTAGGATATCATTCCCATACTTAAACTACTTTAAAACTTACTAAAAACTGATCTAGATACTAGTTGCTCCGCAACTAAAACAGTTGCTCAGCAACCAAACATTCTGGAAATCACCCTTGGCTACTGAGTCCCAGTTGCGGCGCAACAAGGACCAGTTGCGGCGCAACTAGGCCAGTAACTGGGGTGACTTCCGTTTTTGATCGTTTCCTGCACTTACATGTTAGTTTACGCCAATTCTAGTCCTTATTTCCGCTAACAACTCTAACTATAACTTGGAATAGCTTACTTATCAATCTTTAATACATGAATACAAAATTTTAAACACATAACCATATGAAAATGAGTCTCGTATACTCACCTTGGCGTTGAAGTACGTTCACTACCCTTTTGTTGCTTTACCCTTTCTTTTGTCTTTTAAATTTGAGTTTATAAGACCAAAACACCATAGCTTTCAATACTCATAATAACATAACTAACAACTTTGTTACACATTTCTTTCCAAAAATCTAAACATTAACTTGCTTATTCATTTTCTACCCAACGTGCCACTTTTGGGGTCTTTTGACCCGTTAGGCTTTATACCTACATAGAAGCATTTCAAATTACCATCTACCTTATACACATTTCAACAATACATATATAAAATGGTCATTTCCTTTTCTTTAACAAATTTCAACCCATTGCCACTCCTTGGGTCATTTGACCCATTTGGCAACATCAAAAGAAGAAATCATAATACTATATTTTTTCTCATTCAAAACTTAAACATACAATTCTCACATCAAATTAACATACAATCAAAGCTCAAATTAACAATTTTCTTCAATTATTATGATTATCCCCAAATTATCAAAATACCTAATTTTACCAATTAAGCATTTTATTAGGACTATAACACATAATATAAACCCAAATTCATCAAATAATATTAAGTGCATAATTTTACCTTCTTTTCCTCCAAACACCAATTTAGCTAGATTCCTTTATCTTCAAATCTTAACTCTTTATAAACTTCACAAATTTAACACTAATTTGAGGAAATTGCAAATGCTCTTTGCTTAATTTCAATTACACACACTCAAAACACCTACAAGAATCCAGAATTTGACACCTAGTCATCTTACTCATACTCAATTTCGGATTTACACCTTTAGTCCCTCAACTTCTCAAATCTTTCTAATTTACAAAATTACTAGCATTATCAACTAATTAAGTCCTTTCTAACTAAAATTAACTATCTTTCTTACAATTCTAGTCCTTTACTTATAAAACTTCTCAAATAACATAAATATAAAACATTTATATTATAAACAAATAAATACTTACGAAATATTCTAATTTCCGAGAACCGGGATGTTACAGAAGGGAACTTAAATACATCAACTTTTCAAAAGGCTAAATTGTCCCCACAGTAGAAGTACTTGTTGCATACTTTGCAACAATGTATTTCACAGAAAAGAACGGGTTGGCATGAGGGTAGTTTCTCATTGGCAACTGCCATGGTGTGTTTGGCTACTAAACAAACATACAATTTTTCAAAACTAATTTTTGATGGAATGTTGTGGAACTTGGCCAATCCCAAACACAAATTTTTAATGTATCCAAGATTCCTTCAGCATATTTTTAATTGTGAACTTAGAGATCTCAATAGAACTCAAAATGTTTTCTCATCCCATTCTCATTCAAAGAAATTTTTGTAAATATGAGAAGGGTTAACAAAGGATTTTCTGCAAATGTGACACCATTATTCTCTAAAATGATGGTGGGCACAAGTTCTTCCACAAATGAGAGACAAGTGACTCAACCTCTGTCTCAACCCCCATCTGACCTTGTTTCTACTGTAAGTACCTCTGCAGTTTCTACTGCAAGTACTGAGGCTATAATCCTAGAGGCTACAACTACAGTTTCTACTGCAAGTGTACCTCCAGTTAATACTGAGAGTTCTACTCCAGTTAATACTGAGAGTTCTTCTCCAGTTACTACTCAACCAGTCACCACTTTTGTGACTTCACCTACAACTTCTATACCTCACTCACCACCACCATTGGTTGCAACATTTTCTAGAAAGGCTAAGAGGGTTCCTCAGTCTCTGAGGCCTCCAACTTCCCCACTCTCTATTTTCAAAACATCTTTACCTGAAACATCTTCAGGAAATACACAAACAAGGGAAAACTTTGATAAAACCCCCAAGCTCACTGAGGTGGTCCATAAGGAGGGGGGTGACCATTTGGAAAGGGCTAATACTACTGATGTCATCACTTCTCATAGTGATGCTCAGGACAGTATTAACATCACTAAGACCCAATCCAAGGCAACACTATCCTTAGATGCTGATTTATTACCATCTTTCGACAGTGGTCCCTGGTGCCAAGAAACCACGGGGGAGATACATGTTTCTGCTTGGTAGGAAGGTATCTTTACATCCTATGATCCACCACCTGTTGGTACTCAACAGGAAAGGAGTGAGGATAGATCTAATCTTAAGTTGGAATTGATGGAAATGTACAAAACTGTCATTGATAGGGTGGACAAACAAGGGGAGGCCCTTGCCACTTTAACTGAATGTGTGCAGCAGTTGATAGCTCAACAAGCTTTACTCTCAGCACAACTGTTGCCCAGAAGCACATCCACCAGGAGCATTGGCACCTCACCTAATTCCTCCAGCTCTTCTTCTTCAGATGACACTCCTCCAGCTGACAAAATGGGGGAGAGAGAAATTGAAAAGATTTTATCATCTGAAGAGAGTGCAGAACTCAAGGGGGAGGAAAGAAAGAGTGATGAAACAGTGATCACTGCAACATCATCTCATGATGAGATTGAAGGTGAGAAGATGGATGAAGATGTGGAAAAGGAGCAAGGATTTGAGGGGGAGCAAGATATGGACATTGAGTTTGAAGAGGAGATACTTACTACTGCAGCTATTGATGAAGTATTAATTTCTGCTGCTGAGTTTGTTAATACTGCTCCTACAACATCCATTATTACTGAGGAACAAGTTTTTGTTACTACTGCTCCAGTCTCACAAACAATTACTACTGAAGGAAATACTAAAGGAGTTAATACTGAAGATCCTGTTACTACTTTTTCATCTGTTACTGTGACAACCGTCCAAAAATTCAGGTGATTCTCATTTATTATGTCTGAACAAATCCCTAGTCGTATTTTATCGTGATCATATCATTCTTGTTCATACTTTATTGTGACTGTAATTGTGTCCGAACCAAAGTCGGAATCAAAATATAAATCCTAACACCAAGAAACTATACTATGAACTTGACTAAGTTTATAACGGGAACTAAAATAAAACTCTAGTCTACACTTAACAATAACGGAAAACTTAAAACGACACCAAGCTGGGAAAGCCATCCAGCCGATGGCTGAAGCCCAGCCGGCGGCTGGAACCCGCTGACATGTGACTTGATGAGTCATTATTGCATGAAACTCGATTGGGGCAGTGTTAGACTCGAGGACTGGACCCAATACTTGTCATTTGGAGTCCCTAGGGAAGTCTCACACCCCTCTTTACTCTTTTCTTCATTTTACTTTCATTTTTCTAAAAATCAAAACACACACACTTACACCTAGTCTCCTTCTCTCTCAAACACTCTCTCAAGAACTCCAAAAATCTAGTGAATCCACCATCTAAAGCAGCAAGTAAACACTTTCAAATCACCATCAAATTACATAAAAATCATCCATAAAGCAAGGAGTCAAAAGGGTTAACGTTTTTGAAGAAGATTTCCATCACTTTGAAGCTTTAAATCTCATCTGACCATCATCAAGCTTTCTCCTTGAGTAAAACTCTTTTTCTTTAATGTTTTTATACAAAAATAGCCTTGCATGGACGATCCATGAGTTTAAAAAGTTGTTTTATAAAGATTTATAACATTTTTTCTTACAAAAACGGGTTTTTCAAATAAATCTACTAATGGGTATTAAAGATCTAAAAGAAACTATGATTTTGACTTTGATATGGTTACACATCATTAAGAACCGGTTGCATGTCGAAATCTATTACTAAAAAGGCCTAAAAATTGAAAAATGTCAAAACGGTGAAACGGTGAAACTGGCCGAAGGCCTCCAGCCGGCGGCTGAAGATGTTCAGCCAGCGGCTGAGGTCCAGCCGGCGGCTGAGCATCTTCAGCCGCTTTCTAGATCTTGTTGTACACGAAAACTTCATTTTTATAACTTAAACGTTAAGATTCAAGAAGTAGTAAATTTTTACAGATTATTACAAGTTGGGACAGATTATTGATTTTGTGAAAATATTGTTTGGTTAAGTTTGTAATTAAAAACTAATGAATTGTTGAAACTTATCGTTTGAAATGATTGTTAAAGCGGGAAAGTGGAATTGTATAATGGACTATATTTTTATAGCGCGGAAGCGCTGCCCAAATTTCGCCATAACATATACCTACACTTCAGTAACAAAATATTTTTATAACTTAAACATATTGACCTTGACCTTGGCATACAATAATGTTAATGGCATTCCCCCTTTACTCGGCTTAATGGCTTGCCCCCTTTATTCGGCTCTAGTTTGAACTAAGATTACTTGTATGCGAATCCAACCCTTGAAGAGAATATAACACGAATCATAAGTGCCTACTATCATTTTGAAATAAATTGCATTAGTGCCCGGTTTTTAGCATCCTACACACTATTAGCATAAGCCGTTAGTAATTATGGGTATCGATACTTAGGAAATAACCGTTCCTTGCTTAAGTACATATTACTATGAATCTGAATCTGAACACTCCTCGTGGATAGTGCGGGGAAAGGGCCTCACGGTTGGTTAATCGGTTTAGTGTGTACACTTATGTTATATTATGCCAAGAGGTTGATACATTGTTAATCATTAGTTATCTTATTTACGCATACTCTACTAGCGATTGAATCCGCAACTAGTATTTTACAAGTATTGCTATACTTGCCTTGTACAAACTATTAAGGTGTTGTTACACCTCGTTCCTAACGGAACTTTTAAAGTATATAAATGTCGCAAGCGCCGTCCCGCTTCTTTCTTTATGAAACCTTTATACTTATATACTTTACGGAAACTTTTATCCAGAAACTTATAAACTGTACCTCACTCACTACTTTATTGTAGTTGACACTTTATCTCACGTTTCAGGAAACCAAGTGTAATAATGAAGTGCATGGCATGGACGGGTCAGGATGGTTACGTGAGACTCACATTGGGACAAGACCTGTTCATTTATTTTGGGGATTTGTTTGAACTTTAATTATGTATTTGTATTGAAACGTTAAACGACTTGGTTGTCTTTTGAACTTGTAAACTCTTTTTATTTTAATCAATGACTTGAAACCGTTTTTATTTTGTTATAACCCATGTAATGGTATTCCAGCTCATCGCACCTCGTGTTTCCGCTTTAGCGGGGTGTGACAGACTTGGTATCAGAGCATAGGTTATAGTGAAAACGGTTTCAAAATTTTCAAAAATTTTCGAAACCAAACTATAACCAAGGCTCTTTCGGAAAATCATTATGGGTTCAAACTTTAGTGTATTAATTCCGCTATTGCATGATTATATTTAACTATGCATGACTTGATAACTTATGCCTAGTTCAAAATAAATTATGCAAGGACGAAACGTAATGGCTATTGTTAACGATTTTTGAGTCAAAATTCCCGGTCTTATCAATTCCCGGTTCTCACGTTACTGGCCCGTGCATGCATTTCATTACACTTTTCCTTTACTATCTTGGTTTCCCTATACTTACGTAACTCCTTGTTCGCAGATCCGTCATGTCTCAGTCGTCACAATCACGATCACCTTCCCGATCCCAGTAACGATCGCTCCCCCGAGCCACCGCATCACGCGAAGACTCTGAGGATCGCGCCGCCTCAGAAAGCCAGGGTCATCTGACGACCGATCCCACGGAGGACACCTCCATGGCGATCTCTAGCAGTATCGGGTCCAGCCCGAGGACTGTGCTTCCACCTCTCCCGTCGGTGCCCGTCGCAGCACCACCCCAGTATCAGGGGCCACGTACCAGGGTGACCGCGCGAAAGCAGGTCATCCTCCCTGGCCGTCTGCCGGATCGGATGGCCTGTCAGCAGGCCGGTCCATCCCGACCCGCACCTCCACACCTACCGTTTGGAGACTCGCACGCCGAGGCTCCACTGTTGCTGTAGGACTCGTGTCCTGGTTCGAGAGCATCGAGTCGTTTCTGCACATCAGCAGGTGTGCTGAGGCGGACAAGGTGGAGTACGCCTCCTGCGTACTACACGGAAAGGCTCTGACTTGGTGGAATAGAGTAGTCCGAACCAGAGGACGCGAAACCGCCTATGCTCTCACGTGGGACCAATTCAAGAACCTTCTGATCGAGGAGTACTGTCCCAAAGGGGAAGTTAAGAAGCTCAAGGAGGATCTCTGGGATCACACGATGATCGGAAACGACATCGAAGGGTACACTACCCAATTCCACGAGCTGCCCCGACTGGTCCCGAGGATAGTAACTCCCGAAGAAAACCGTATCGACCGCTATTTCTCCGGTCTCGTTCCTGAGATCCAGGGAATGGTCATCTCAGCGGAACCCCGAACCCTTCAGAGCGCGATCATCCTAGCTCACCGACTCACCAGCAACCTTCTCATCACTCCAGCATCCTCTAAGAAGGAGTCGGGTTAGAAGAGGAAATCCGAGCAGACTCCCAGGCGAAGCGACAGAAACAAAAGAGCGAAAACCACCCGATATTACGCGGTAGCTGCATCAACACCTCCACCCCCACCACCACCAGCTGGACCCCGACCTTACACTAGGCCGAACCCCAAGTGTAATAAGTGCAATTTCCACCCCCACGGAAACTTCCCGGTGTGCCAAAAGTGCCATAAAGTGGGTCATATCGCCAGGTACTGTACAGACAGATCTATCAGCCGAGGCCAGAAGCAGGTGTGCTTCGAATGTGGGAGTGATCAGCACTTCCGGAACGCCTGTTCCAGACTCCAGAACCCCCAACCAAAACCAAGGCGGGCGAGGTCGAGGACGCGCCTTCGCTCTCACAGCTGAAGAGGCCAAACAAGACCCGAACGCGGTGAACGGTACGTTTCTTGTAAACAACCACTATGCATCAGTATTGTTCGATTCTGGGGCTGAAAGAAGCTTCGTATCCTTATAATTTAGACCCCTCATTAATTTAGGAGCTAAAGTTCTTAAGGATAGCTTCACCATAGAGTACCCTAACGGTCAAGAATTCGAAGCTAAGGATATAATCTTAGGATGTTCTATATGCCTATCCGATAAAACTTTCCCCATCGACTTAATCCCGATCGAGCTGAAAAGCTTTGACGTAATCGTTGGAATGGAATGGCTATCTCGTTTTCGAGCCGAGATCGTCTGTTTCGACAAACTTATTCGTATTCCTCTCTCAGACAGTGAAATTCTAGTTGTTCAAGGAGACAAACCTGGACGACAAATCCGTATCGTGTCCTCCATGAAAATGCGCAAGTACCTCGAGAAGGACTGTAACGCATTCCTCGCACACGTTGTTGAACGTAAACCCAAGGAAAACCGAGTACAAGATATCCCAGTAGTCAAGGATCACCCTGAAGTCTTTCCCGAAGATTTACCCGGGCTACCGCCGCATCGGCAAGTGGAGTTCCGGATAGACCTAGTTCCTGGCGCAGCACCGGTCGCCAAGACACCGGATCGTCTGGCCCCACCGGAAATGCAAGAGCTATCGAAACAGCTACAGGAACTTTTAGATCACGGTCTTATTCGTCCAAGCTCGTCCCCCTGGGGAGCCCCAATACTCTTCGTTAAAAAGAAAGACGGATCCTTTCGTATGTGCATCGACTACCTTGAACTGAACAACTGACCGTCAAGAACCGATACCCACTCCCGAGGATCGATGATCTGGTCTACCAGTTGCAGGGTCCAACTTATTTCTCAAAAATCGACCTCAGTTCGGGTTATCACCAGGTTCGAGTCAGTGAGACCGACATCCCAAAACCCGCTTTTCGAACTCGATATGGGCACTAAGAGTTTCTCGTTATGCCCTTCGGTCTGACCAACGCCCCAGCGGTGTTCATGGATTTGATGAACAGGGTGTGTAGACCATATCTGGACAAATTTGTGATCGTATTCATCAACGAAATCCTTATCTACTCGAGAAACAAAGAGGATCACGCGAAACACCTGAAACTTATCTTAGAACTCCTCAGAGATCAGAAACTGTACGCCAAAATCTCGAAGTGTGAATTTTTGCTCCCGGATGTACATTTCCTTGGTCATGTGGTCAACCAAGAAGGAATTCATGTAGACCCGGCAAAGATCGAAGCGATCGAGAAATGGCAAGCCCCAACGACTCCTACGGAAATTCGACAATTCCTAGGATTGGCCGACTATTATCAAAGGTTCATCGAGAATTTCTCGAAGATCGCTAAGCCTCTTACCGAGCTCACTCAGAAAGACAAGGATTTTGTTTGGGGTACAAAACAAGAGGAATCCTTCCGAAACTTAAACACCAGCTCTGCAACGCACCGCTTTTGTCCCTACCGGAGGGTACGGATAACTTCTTAGTATTTTACGATGCATCCCACAAAGGACTTGGGTGTGTCCTTATGCAGAAGGACAAAGTCATCGTATACGCTTCAAGGCAGCTTAAAGTGCACGAACAGAACTACACCACACACGACCTAGAGTTGGGGGTCGTCGTGTTCTCTTTAAAAATCTGGAGACATTACCTGTATGATACTAAGTGCACGGTTTTCACGGATCATAAGAGCCTTAGGCACATTCAAGATCAGAAGATGCTCAACATGAGACAACAGAGATGGATCGAACTGTTGAGCGACTACGATTGCGAGATAAAATACCACCCGGGTAAGGCAAACGTAGTAGCAGATGCCCTGATTCGGAAGGAAAGGGTAAGACCATCTCGGGTTAGAGCATTAGGTATTCAAATTCAGAAAAATCTTCAAACGCAAATCGTCGGGGCTCAGCGAGAAGCGCTGAAACCCGAAAACTTAAAGGACGAAACCCTGCACAATCACGAGAAGGATTTCGAACTCAAACCCGACGGAATCCACTACTTCAAGGGCCGAGCCTGGATTCCGAGATCCGAAGATCTTCGTAAGCTAATTTTGGACGAGGGCCAACGTTCCCGATACTCCATCCACCCCGGATCCGACAAGTTGTAAAAGGACCTTCGGGAATATTATTGGTGGCCAGGCATGAAGAAGGATATCACCTTGTACGTAGCTAAGTGCCTCACTTGCTCGAAGGTCAAGGCGGAATATCAGAAGTCTTCAGGTCTACTGCAGCAACCGGAGATTCCCCTGTGGAAGTGGGAACAGATCTCCATGGATTTCATCACCAAGTTTCCTCGTACGGCAAAGGGTAACGACACGATTTGGGTAATTGTGGATCGATTGACGAAGTCTGCTCATTTCCTACCAGTACGAGAGAACCACTCGATGGAGAAATTTGCTCAAATCTACATCAACGAGATCATCTCTCGCCACGGAACACCTCTCTCCATTATCTCTAGCAGGGATAGTCGATTTACGTCCCGCTTTTGGAACCCGATCAGAAATCGCTCGGGACGCGACTAGACCTTAGCACCGCTTACCACCCTCAGACCGATGGTCAGAGTGAAAGGAAGATCCAAACGCTTGAGGATATGCTAAGAGCATGCGTAGTTGACTTCGGAGGAAGTTGGGATGCTCACCTTCCTTTGGTCGAGTTTTCATTCAATAACAGCTACCACGCTAGCATCAAGTGTGCCCCGTTCGAGGCCTTATACGGACGTAAGTGTCGGTCGCCGCTTTGTTGGCTAGAAGCCGACGATCGACAACTCACAAGGCTCGAAATCGTCAAGGAAACCATTGACAAGATTACTACTATTAGGGAAAGACCGAAGACGTCCCGTACCCGTCAGAAGAGCTACGCCGATAACTGAAGGAAACCCCTCGAGTTCCAAGTTGGCGATAGGGTGCTCCTCAAAATATCGCCATGGAAGGGGGTAGTTCGCTTCGGGAAGCGCGACAAGCTAAGCCCAAGGTATACCGGACCATTCGAGGTGATAGAGCGAATTGGCCCAGTAGCGTATCGACTCCAACTCCCGCAGATTCTCTCCAACGTTCACAACGTATTCCATGTCTCGCACTTGAGAAAGTGCTTATCTGATGAAGACCATCGTAATTCCACTCGACGAGGTCAAGATCGACAACAAACTCAACTTTATTGAAGAACCGCTTGAGGTTGTGGACCGCGAGGTTAAACAACTCAGGATCATGTTCCTATTGTCAAGGTTCGGTGGAACTCCCGACGTGGTCATGAGTTCACGTGAGAACGTGAGGACCAAATCCGTCAAAAGTATCCACATCAGTTCAAAGACACTTCTTCCTGATGGGACGAATCAAATTTCGGGAAGAAATTCCTTTCAACCCGGGGATTCTTATTTATTATGTCTGAACAAATCCCTAGTCGTATTTTATCGTGATCGTATCATTCTTGTTCGTACTTTATTGTGACTGTAATTGTGTCGGAACCAAAGTCGGAATCAACCTATAAATCCTAACACCAAGAAACTATACTATGAAGTTGACTAAGTTCATAACGGGAACTAAAATAAATCTCTAGTCTACACTTAACAATAACGGAAAACTTAAAACGACACCAAGCTGGGAAGGCCATCCAGCCGATGGCTGAAGGCTGTCAGCCAGCAGCTGAAGCCCAGCCGACGGCTGGAACCCGCTGACTTGTGACTTGATGAGTCATTATTGCATGAAACTCGATTGGGGCAGTGTTAGACTCGAGGAGTGGACCCAATACTGGTCATTTGGAGTCCCTAGGGAAGTCTCACACCCCTCTTTACTCTTTTCTTCATTTTACTTTCATTTTTCTAAAAATCAAAACACACACACTTACACCTAGTCTCCCTCTCTCTCAAACATTCTCTCAAGAACTCCAAAGATCCAGTGAATCCACCATCTAAAGAAACAAGTAAACACTTTCAAATCACCATCAAATAACATAAAAATCGTCCATAAAGCAAGGAGTCAAAAGGGTTAACGTTTTTGAAGAAGATTTCCATCACTTTGAAGCTTTAAATCTCATCCGACCATCATCAAGCTTTCTCCTTGGGTAAAACTCTTTTTCTTTACTGTTTTTACACAAAAATGGCCTTCCATTGACGATCCATGACTTTAAAAAGTTGTTTTATAAAGATTTATAACATTTTCTTACAAAAATGGGTTTTTCAAATAAATCTATTAATGGGTATTAAAGATCTAAAAGAAACTGTGATTTTGACTCTGATATGGTTACCCATCATTAAGAACTGGTTGCATGTCGAAATCTATCACTAAAAAGGCCTAAGAATCGAAAAATGTCAAAACGGTGAAACTGGCCGAAGGCCTCCAGCCGGCGGCTGAAGATGTTCAGCCAGCGGCTGAGGTCCAGCCGGCGGCTGAGCATCTTCAGCCGCTGTTTGGATCTTACTGTACACGAAAACTTCATTTTTATAACTTAAACGTTAAGATTCAAGAACTAGTTAATTTTCACAGATTATTACAAGTTGGGATAGATTATTGATTTTGTGAAAATATTGTTTGGTTAAGTTTTTAATTAAAAACTAATGAATTGTTGAAACTTATCGTTTGAAATGATTGTTAAAGCGGGAAAGCTGTAAAATGGACTAAATTTTTATAGTGCGGAAGCGCTGCCCAAATTTTGCCATAACATATAGCTACACTTCAGTAACAAAATATTTTTATAACTTAAACATATTGACCTTGAACGTCAAACCTTTTTGGACATAATTGGACTAATCGGACGTTAAACGTAATTTAACCATGTCGTAACAAATAAGTTTTCCGTATTGAAACTTTTGGACAGAATCTAAGTATAAGGATTTAATACTAAAAGTGTTAAAATGGAACTTTAACATAACTTAAATTGTAATATTTATACTTACATGAAACTTGGGTGTTTAGGTCGTCTTTGATTCCCGACATGTTCCGCTCCTCTTTTTTACTGGAGACTTTACCTTCGCAACCAGTGAGTTACATCCCGTCTATTTATTGTAATTTTTACACAACTATTTTGGGGGAAACATGAGATTACTTGTTTTATGAACTTTTGTAACTGTTATGAACTTTTGGAACATTTTATGAACTATTGGTCTATTATTGAACGTTTTGTGAAACTTATATGCGTAAACAGTTTTAATTGCCCCGATTGGCATACAATAAACTTAATGGCTTGCCCCCTTTACTCGGCTTAAAGGCTTGCCCCCTTTATTCGGCACTAGTTTGAACTAAGATTACTTGTATGCGAATCCAACCCTTGAAGAGAATATAACACGAATCATAAGTGCCTACTATCATTTTGAAATAAATTGCATTAGTGCCCGGTTTTTAGCATCCTACACACTATTAGCATAAGCCGTTAGTAATTATGGGTATCGATAATTAGGAAATAACCGTTCCTTGCTTAAGTACATATTACTATGAATCTGAATCTGAACACTCCTCGTGGATAGTGCGGGGAAAGGGGCCTGACGGTTGGTTAATCGGTTTAGTGTGTACACTTATGTTATATTATGCCAAGAGGTTGATACATTGTTAATCATTAGTTATCTTATTTACGCATATACTCTACTAGCGGTTGAATCTGCAACTACTATTTTACAAGTATTGCTATACTTGCCTTGTACATACTATTAAGGTGTTGTTACACCTCGTTGCTACTGGAACTTTTAAAGTATATAAATGTCGCAAGCGCCGTCCCGCTTCTTTCTTTATGAAACCTTTATACTTATATACTTTACGGAAACTTTTATCCAGAAACTTATAAACTGTACCTCACTCACTACTTTATTGTAGTTGACACCTTATCTCACGTTTCAGGAAACCAAGTGTAATAATGAAGTGCATGGCATGGACGGGTCAGGATGGTTACGTGAGACTCACATTGGGACAAGACCTGTTCATTTATTTTGGGGATTTGTTTGAACTTTAATTATGTATTTGTATTGAAACGTTAAACGACTTGGTTGTCTTTTGAACTTGTAAACTCTTTTTATTTTAATCAATGACTTGAAACCGTTTTTATTTTGTTATAACCCATGTAATGGTATTCCAGCTCATCGCACCTCGTGTTTCCGCTTTAGCGGGGTGTGACAGTTACTACGGATCTTCATGTTTCTACTGAAACCTCTCCAATAGTATCCATTCCTCCATTTTCTGAAGCAATTCAAATTAGTAAATCATTGAAGGCCATTTTCTCTGAAGCAACAACAACTGCAACAGTCATTACCACTGCTACAATCTCAACTATTGATGATAAAGCTGCTGCTGCAGAACTCTTGAAGCTTGAAATGGCTGCAATCATTCCAGAAAGAAAAATTGAAGAAGCTTCACTTCCAAACGCCAAGGCTTTGAAAATACCCGCAGCTTCACAAAGTACTAGTGGGGTAGGAGGAATAGACTATATAGCAGATCCTTCAAGACCTTCAGGTATAAGACCAGTCATTCTTCCTCCTCATAGATCATATGTTCCCAAAATAGTTACAGAAATAAAGCCTGAAGAGAAGGCTAAAGGGAAGAAAGTAGCAGAAGATCTAAAGAAGAAGGAGAAGATGAACAAAAAGAAGGAGAGATAAGAGAAGTTAGCTGAATTTGCTGCTTATCAGTTAGCTGCTGAAGAATTGAATGTTGGTGATGATCCAGCAACCATTGTGGACATCCATACTAAGCTCCAAATACAAGACATGGAGAAAATTCAAAAGCTAAGGGCAGAAGAGCTAGCTATAAAAGCTATGGTAGAGCAAGAGTTGGCTGATTTAGCCAAAGAAGAAAGAGCAAAGAAAAAGAAAACCCAAAAGAAACAATCCACACAAGACAAACTCACTGAAGACAGAAAGCAATTTATCTCATACCTCAAGTCCAAAAACTACAGTGGTAGATCATTAGGACCAATGAAGATGGGAAGTTTGCTTGAACTTGTTGAAAAAGAAAGAAAAAGGGATGCTCAAAGAAAGATACCTCTCACAAAGTTGCAAGACAAAAAGCAATATGAGCTAGAGAGATCTTTGAAAAGGGCTCATGAATTGGGAAGAAAGATGTTTGATGCACAAGGAAAGGAAATTTCAAATCCTTTTATTCCAATCAAAACTAATCCACCTGAGAAGCCAATCAATCCACCTGAGAAGCTGAAGAGAAAGAAGTCAGTATCAACAAGAGTTGTTCAAAAGAGACAAAGAACATAAGATACTACTGCTTCAACTGCTCCTCAACAAAGTCCTATTGTACCAGTTGTTCATGTCAAGAAAGAACCAGTTGCTGTTGAAGAAAAGGATGATGATATAGAAATATCTCAAGATGACTGTTCTGATTTGATCATTCATGAAGAAGGATTGAGGATTGCACCTTTAGCGGTTGAGCCTCCTCAAATCATAGACTGGGAATACACTGGTGGAAGAATGAAGACTGAGTATGTTGTGACTAGGGAAGATAAGTCCAAAACCATTGTTCCAGCTTTTCACAGAATGGTTAGAGACCTCTCAAGATCTGATCTGGAGAGAATATATGATATTGGAAAGAGAAAGTACTCAAACTCCAGGGGTCAAAGTTCAGGCATAGACATGGCAATGGACATGATTGGAATGTTTGAACCAGCTGTTGAGAAGATTAACCCTGTTTTCAAAAAGGAAGCTCCAAACAACCCTGTCGTGAAGTGGTTCCTTTTTGAAAGATGTGGCACATATTCTATAGTTAGAACTCATGGTGCAATGGAGTTCTATCTAGTAGACAGAAGATATCCACATGGGTTAAGGGCTTTGAAAGAGCTGATCAAGGTCAAATTGTTTGGACTTATGACTTCAAAGATGGCACATGAATTGGTCTGGAACATCATGATGCAACTCACTGAAGAGTTGGAAAAAGAAGGAGAAAAGCAAGTTGCTAGGCAAGAAGCTGAGAAGAACAAATGATCATATTTTGTAATGAATAATAGTTAAAGTTGATGTATGAAACTTGTACTTTTGATGTGTTATAAAAGTTTAAGATTAGGGGGAGATTGTTGGGTTATAACTTAGTCAAAATATTTTTAACTCATTAATACTGCTTCTAGATACGGAAAGTAACTTATGATATTAATACGGAAGTCAATTAATACTGAAGATAAAGAAGTTACTGCGGAAGACAAGTTAATACGGTTGTTCAATCATTACTACAGAAGTATTCATTACTGCGGATCATACAGTACTTGAAGTTACCACGGATACTTAAAGTTACTACGGATGACTCCTTGCCATGCACGATAAATCTAATAGTTATAGTTGTAATTAGATTATGTTTCCTTTTAGATAAGATGTAGTTTCCCAGATTGTCTAGGATAGCCTCAAGGTCTATAAATATAGATCCTTGTAGAATAAACAAAACACGTTGTATTGATATATTGATTAATGCAATTGAGGCTTATTATTCGACAAACTTATTGTTCTTATTCGTTCATCATATTACAATATTGTTTGGTTAGATCAACTTGTTAATATTAAAGTGTTCATCCGCTTTAATTAAATTTCATCAAAGAGAGTTTTTGAAAAGTGAAAAAAGTTTATAAGGAAATAATTGACTCTTTGATGAATGATGTTTGTAAGAATTAGAATAATGCCAAAAGTCACTTTATTGCTTCCCCCCCCCTCACCTATTTATAGGCAAGGGGGTAAATGTCAATTCCATAATAATAGAAACCATAACAGCTATTCTAAGTTCTACAATTTCCCCCTTTGGTATGGTTTCTCAAAACATAAATTCAAGATAATAAATTACAATGCAAAAATTACTACTAAGCTTCCAGTCTTTTAATCTTGAGTTAGGTTGACTGCTTCATGGGATGCTTGAGCTTGATTGTCTTCGAATTCAGGATACAGTTTCGCGTACTCATCCTGCTCCTGCTGCATTTCATGCTTTCGTCTTGCTTTTATTGTGGCATGGATGGAGTATTTGTTTTCTCTGATCTTCAAACACATTTCGTACCTCTGTATGAATTTTCTGTTTTCTAGGCACTTTTCAATTGCATCCCTTCCAAGCTCATATTCTCGTCTTTTGCCTTTCCATCTGTTAGCTTTTTTAAAATCTTCAATTTCGTGGGCATCACCGGTCTTGATGATTGCTTCAATCTCCTTTTTGATTAGTCTGAGGGTTCCTGACGAGAAATGATGAGCTTCATCAAAGAACATAACAACGTTACCATTCCAGTGAGGACTTGTGTACACAATCCCTTTGTTCCCGATGTTCACTATAGCCCATTTCCTGATGTGATTGAGATTGAACTTCTCAATCATGAAGCGTGGAGCCGACAAATTCACTTTTCCCTTGCCACTCTCGGGGGCAATCTGAAAGTCTTGGTATGAAGCTTCTTTCACCTTCATTTCCATCAAGCGTTTTATTCGAGACTCAACAAGTCTCACGACTCCTGTTTTGGTTGACCATCGCTTCATGGAATTGAACAGATTTTCTATATCATTTGGATTTAAATTGGCGAAGTCAGCTTCAGAGAAATCGTATACTTTCCCAGTGGTTCGAGCTACTTGGAAGGTAGTGTACTGAAGTCCGTTGTGGAATTTTGATTCAATAGTTCGCACATTTGCGATTGGGTGGACTGAGTATACCTTTTCTGGTTCTTTTTGCTTTTCGTGTATGATGTGTTTAAATTTAAACCAGAGCTCCTTTTCAAACTTGGTGTATCCATGAAGACGAGTTTCCTTGATCTTTCTTGGAGTTTTGACATAGAAATCCCGAACTTGATCCTCCATGAAAGGTTGATTGATTCTTTTGTGGATTGTTTTCTGTTCTTCGACATCAATGTCATTGAACTTTGGTTCTCCAAAATCATTTGTTAGAGCATACCTGTAGAGTTCAGTATGTTCTTTTTGCAGCTTCATGTTCTCCTTTCGAATCATATATTCATAGCATGCTCTTACATCACTCTGTTTGAGTCGGTTATCCCATTTGTATTTAGGAGGATACTAGTTGGCTTCATCGTCATAATCTCTTAGTTCTCGTTTACGAGCACTTACCACACTGTTGTATGCATATTTTAATTTTTCACCGTGCCCAAGTACCACTGCCTCATGATATAGTTGCTCCATACGTTGCTTTTTCTTTTCCTTGCTTGTGTCTTTCTTTTCTGTTGTTTTCCCTGCGCTTGTATCAGTATTTATGACCCTGTCGCTCGAATCCTCAACATTTTTATTTTTCTTTGAACGGCGCTTCTTTTCCCCCTCGGGCGGAGGATGATCAGGATCCAAGTTGTGAATTGTGAATAAGTGATCCAAGTTCTTTTCCCCATTTTATGTCGCCGTTTACTACCATGTGCCTCAACCCGACAGTTCGCTTTCAACCCTCCGTATTTTTCGACGATAGATAGGAGCTCTCTTAGGTGATTATCAAACATAAATCCAAGTTGGTGGGATGAAAATCTCGGTCTACTGAAAGGGCATCCAAGAGCAAAGTATCGCAAGCGGAATGTGGTTCATTATAAAGAATACGCTCAAGAAGGGCAGTTTCAAGGACGTCCCTTGGTATGGTGTTTAAAAATTCTTGAACAGCATTGGAAGAGAGGTTTTCAGTTGGGATTTGCTGAGCTGGTGCCTAGGGAAGAGATTTCTTGGCCTTTGTATCTAGAGTACGTTTCATCCGCAGTTTAGTGGGAACTGCAGAGTCAGTGGGTGAAGATATAACATGGGCAGGTGAGGAGGTAACAGGTGGAGATGATGAGATAATTGGAGCCTGTGCACTCTGCTGTCGTTGTTCTATCATATCATAGTGGAGATTGATTCGAGTGTTGATATCCATTTCCGTGACCACCTGTTTTCCTTTACCGCTCGGATCAGGATAGTGGACGGGTGTGCGGGTAGCATCAAGCATTCATTGGGGTAAACCGGGATCACTGAGATTGCCCGTTTCCGTATCTGTCTGTGACACAAAGTCACGTCGAGACGAACCTGCATCGACCGTTGGCATAATGTTAACGGAGGCAGGATTTCCGGCCGATCCTTGGAAGCGTTCGACTTGCGAACGTCCTACAACCGTTCCGCTAGTGACACGAAGACCACTAGATCTGGGAGCAACCTGTGAAAAGTGAACTTGTGAGGGACCAGACTCGTGTACGACCGAAGGCGGGAGTCGGGAATATTGAATCCCTTTTTCAATAACATCCGGCTCCGAAGGAGGGGACGTTAGCAGATTTGGGCTTTTTCCCGTGCTGTGTGAAACATCATCTAGTGGGGATGATGAGTGGAGATGAGGGTGTACGCCGGTTGCATCGATGGGGAGTCGATGTCTGTTTCAATACGCTATGTCGACATACGACTGAGTGTAGTGGATGTGGTGCCCCGGTGTCTAGTCCTAGGCTCGGATGGGGTTTAAACTTTTTTCTTTTTATCCCCATATTTTTGACTCTCACCCTTACTCACCATGTTTTCAACTCCGCCCTCGTATGCGCCCGAAGGACTCGCTAGTACAAGTACTGAGCGAGTGTGTACTCGTGCCGGTACAACCACATTTTTACCATCACCCCCTACTTCTGTATCATCATCAGAACTGGATTCAGAGTCCTTATGATCAGCATCCTCCTCACTCTTACCTAAACCTAGACTCTCACTACTGGTAGGCGCTAGTTCTCGTGGGGAAGGAACAATCGGCTCTGATCGTTCCGTACGAGTGTTCGGATTCCTTTAGGCTGTCAAATGAACATCATCCTGTGGTATGTCGTGGACGAAAGACAGGAGTGAAGTATTCACCATACGGGTGATCACCATTCCGTCTGTTCAGTTCAACCGGGGCTTGCTGTAGGATTACGCGAACAATCATCTGAAGGAAGCGTTGGTAAGGAATATACGGCTTCGGAATTTCCTTCTTGATGCGTTTGAGAGCTTTTGTAGTTAGAGATTGTTCAACCGCATCCTTCCTTTGTTCCTGCTCAAGATACTTGTTTTTATGCGTGATTAAGTCACGAAGATCATCGAATATGAGGCGAGCAACATCAAATTTCTTGTTAAAGATGAATGCGATCCACATGATAACGGTTATGCGATTCACATAATCCTTGCCACGAGCTTTGGGAGTGATGTTGTGTACCATCAGTTGTAACAAAAATTGCCATGGCTGCGGTAGTAAATCCCAATTCATTTTGAGATAAAGTAATTCCCCTTGATAGCCCAATTCATAAATCCATGTGAAAAGGTCTTCATCATGTTTCGGTATTTCATCGTATTCAGCATAATATGGTAGATCCAGAATTCCCCTGAGTGTCTCAACTGTTAATTCGACTCTGTAGGATTGAAGCTCACTTCCTAGGGTCCTCGGAATTAGAGTTATCGGCCGCCTGATAACTCATGTTATACCATAACTGCTGCAAGTATACCCGTGGAACCCGTGGATGACTGGCAATGAATTCTTTCCAGGGGTGATATTTGATGATCGAGAGGATTATGGGATACGGGCATTCATGTGACTCAAGATCAATGGTGGTGTTGTTGGGCTTCATATCTAGCCATAAACGAGTCGGGTAAACCATTTCCTGAGGAGGGAAAGCTGGAGAGAACATTCGTCGTGCAATCGGAGCAGTGTGACCTTCCATGTGATGAAATGATGGGGCGTTTGAGTCGGGTCGAGCTGTTTTCTTAGTTCGCGCCATATAATCTTCAACACAAAAAACAAACCGTTAGAAAAACATAATAATTTTTTTTTTTTTTTTTTTTAATTTTTTTTTTAATTTTTTTTTTATTTTTTTTTTTTTGGTTTTTTTTTTTTTTTTTTTTTATTTTTAATTAAGCTCAAAATCGAGTGATCCTGTTCGTCATCGGGAACCAAGTGAAGTACGCATTTAAGCTCGGAATAGTCAACGAGCAATAGAGATCGAGTCGGGTGAACCGGGGCGACTGGATAGCTAGGCGGGGCGAACCGGGGCGACTGGATAACTAATCGGGGCTAAAGAGACTGGGTGTCCGAGATTTCCTAGGTGTGTCCGGGATGGTGTCCGAGACTACCTAGTCGTGTCCGGGAAATGACGTTGTATCCGAGAACCTATCCGAGGAAATATGTTCGTGTCAAGACAATATCTATCCTGGCCAACAATTAGTAAATTCCGGGTACCTAATCGAAGTGTCCAGGTCGTGTCCACGTGAAACCCTAGTCGTGTACTAGAGGGTGATCGGGAAACCTAGTCGCTTGTCCGAGATCCCTGTTCGGGTCCTAGAAAAACCTATCCGGGCCAGAACTTGTCCGAGTTGGTGTCCGGGATTGCCTAGGCGTGCCCGAGGCGGGGCTAGGAGAATGTTATCCGTGTCCAGTTTCCCTAGTCGTGTAATCTATCGGGGCCAGTCCATAGAAAATTCCGGGTACCTAGTCTAAGTATCTAAGTCGTGTCCGGGTATCCTATTCGTATCCGAGATGGCCAGGGTTTGTCCGGGGTATGTTATTCATGACCCGGTGAAGCCCTATGTCATGACCTAGTCGAATGAGCATCCGAAGAAATTGGAAACCTATTCGTGTAGATACTTGGATAATTTTGCCAAGAGAATACTCAGTCAAAGACACTGTTCGTGTAACAGTGCAGTCTTAGGTCAAGACCTAGTCGTTTAATGAAGAAACCCTAGCCGTCTAAACCTGTTCGTGTAGGTTGGTTTTACGTGCGAATGACCACGTAGCCAATTTACTCAGAATCTGTTCGTGTGTGTAAAATATGCATCCGTCTAAACCTAGTCGTGTGTGATGAATTTGGGATCGAATGAACACGTAACAACTTTCACCGAGATTAGGGTTTTCGTGTATAAAAGTTCGCCTATAGTGAATAATCAGTGTATACCTAGTCGTGCGTGTTAAAGAATCAGTCGAGTGAGGACTTTGTGAAATTATTCTTGAAAATTACCCATACAATCATATAAAAACCTTAAACGAGATGAAGATCAAACGAATCAAAAGGGACAAACACACACCATAATCAACACATAAACACATAATATTGGAACGATTTAGGCAGATTAGAAAAAAATTTCAAAGAAAATTGTAAGAACACGAAGAACAAAATAAAGAAAAATTTACCTAAAAACCTGTGTTCTTCGTGAAATACCAGTGTTTGATCCAGAAATTCGTTGGATTACCTCAGAAATTCGTTTTTGCCCAGAGAGTAGAAAAGTAAAAATTGAATGAATTATGAAAAATAAAACGGTTTTGACCTTAAATAGGATCCGAAAGCCCATTGGGTTATCCATGGATACCCTTATTCAAATTTTCATTTTCTACTCTCAATTTTGAAAAGAAGGACATATTTACAAAACAATTTCATCTTTTTACATTTCAAGTATTCCCCCTCAAATTGTGATTCCCCCTTAACACGAAATTCCCCCTTAAACTATGATTCCAACTTGAAATCGTAACTAAACATATACGCACAAAAATGAAACAAAGAAAAAATAACAAGAAACCTAACTAATTACGACAGTACAAAGTAGATTCAAACATTTAAGTTTAACTTGCCGAGCTTGGAGATAAGAAATTTAAAACGTTTTTCGTCCAAGGCTTTTGTGAAAATGTCGGCAATTTGAAGTTCTGTTTCGACAAAGTGTAACTCAATGAGTCCTTTTTCAATGTTATCTTTCAGAAAATGATACCGAATATCGATATGTTTAGTACGGGAATGTTGAACCGGATTTGCAGATATCGAAATTGCACTTGTTGAATCACAATAGATTGGAATTGTTTCCACTTCATATCTATAGTCCCTGAGTTGTGTGCGGATCCAAAGAACTTGGGAGAGACAGACTGCAGCGGCTACGTATTCTGCTTCAGCTGTGGAAATTGAAACGCAATTATGCTTCTTAGAGGTCCAACTGATCAGTTTGTTTCCCAGAAAATGAGCACCTCCCGACGTGCTTCTCCTGTCTAAATTACAACCTCCATGGTCCGCGTCAGAATAAGCAATAAAATCAAAACCAGTGTTTTTTGGATACCACAAACCCAAATATGGAGTACCTTTTAAGTAACGAAAAATACGTTTGACAGCCAATAAATGAGATACTTTTGGGTTTAATTGATATCGAGCACACATACAGGTTGCAAACAATATATCAGGACGACTCGAGGTCAAGTACATTAAGGAACCAATCATTCCTCGGTACATTGTTACATCAGTGGATAATCCCGTGGGATCATCATGTAAGTTTGCTCGAGGAACCATTGGTGTGGCCATTGGAGAACAATCGGACATTTTGTACTTTTTAAGCATTTCAAAAATATATTTTGATTGATTTATAAAAATGGCATCTGGTAGTTGTTTGACCTGTAATCCCAAAAAGAAGGACATTTCACTCATCATGTTCATTTCAAATCGTTTGGACATTAGAGCACAGAACTATTTACATAAATGTTGACTGGTTGACCCAAAAATGATGTCATCGACATAAATTTGCACAAAGAGTGCATCGGTACCCTTTTTACGACTAAAAAGGGTAGTGTCGATGGATGCTCTAGTGAAACCAGCATCTAAAAGAAAAGACGAAAGTTTTTCATACCAGGCACGAGGTGCTTGTTTCAAGCCATACAGTGCTTTCTTTAATTTGTAAACATCATGCGGACGATGTGGGTCAATAAAACCTTCAGGTTTTTCAACGTAAACTTCTTCCTTGATGTCGCCATTGAGAAAGGCAGTTTTGACATCCATTGGATACACTGTAAAGTTCTTTGTTGCAGAATAAGCAAGGGACATGCGGATGGCTTCAATTCGAGCAACAGGTGCGAACGTTTCCTCGTAATCAATTCCTTCCTGTTGATAATACCCCTTAGCTACAAGTCGTGATTTGTTCCGTACCACAGTGCCATTTTCATCCTTCTTATTTTTGTGAAGCCACCTGACCCCGATAATTGATCGATTTGTGGGGCGAGGAACTTTTTCCCAAACATCCAAGCGCTGGAACTGATTTAACTCCTCTTGCATGGAGTTTATCCAATTAGGTTCAGTAAATGCTTCCTTGGTGTGTTTTGGTTCAAAAGAGCTTAAGAATATGGAGAACAGACACTCATTTGCAGTCGCTTTGCGAGTTCGAACTCGATCATTTACACTACCGAGGATTTGAGAGATAGGGTGATTTCTCGTCCACAACTTGACACGTTCAGTGATAGTGGTTGGGGGATTGACAAGTTGATTGTTCTCAAGAGGTGTAGAGAATGGTGTAGAAGTTGGGGTAGGAATTGGATTTGATTGTGGAGTAGTTGGTTCTGAGGTATTAATGCTTGGAGCAGTAACGGATTCCGGGATATCCATCTGTGATGAAGTCGGAGTAACATTGGTGGATGATTCTTCATGGGAGGTTGTTGTTTGAGCAGTGGAAGTTCCTGGTTGATCATTTGAGTGATCTGAAGTATCGTTGGAGTATGTGGGTTGTTCATTCACAAGAGGTGGTGCAGGCGGTATAGATGAGATTGTAGGTCGGCGGGATTCGTCATCATAATAATATATAGCATCGAAAAAGTTATCGGATAGGGGTGTCGGAGTTTCTACTTGCGATGTCGAGTTGAAAAAGTCTGAAGTCATTGTGCCAAATTCATCAAAAGATAAATTTACACTTTCCACGATTACCCTGGTCCGAACATTGTACACCCGATACGCCTTTGATTCCGAAGAGTAACCAACAAACACCGCCTCATCCGCCTTATCATCAAATTTGTCACACCCCGCTTATAGCGGAAACACGGAATGTTCTAGTTATAATATCATGAGTCAAGATTACAACAATACAACCAATAAACCAACATCAAAATAACATTAATCATGCCAAGTGTTTACAAAATACATTACAAATTCAAAAGCGACAAATCGCCGAGTACGAATGTATTACAAACATAACAAAGTGGAACATCAAGGACATTACAACAAGTATCACAAGTTCCAAAATACACAAGACAAATATCCGAAAAGCACAAATGGCATGATCAACAGGAATCCTCAATTTCCTACAAAGCGTTAAAACGACATCAACAACATGTTGGTGAATTATTCGCAATTTTAAGTAAAAAGTGACCCATCGACAAGTTCATCAAAACAACGTTAATTTCAAATGATATATCTTGTTTTCAACAACCAATAGTGAAAGGTAATTTGCTTAGACTAATCATACACTGATCCTGACCGTACAACCCCAAATCCTGACGTCGCCAACCAAAGGTAACAGATTAATTAACCGGCCATAACATCCACTCCTAGAAACATTCTACCGAGCAGTGAGGGTTAGGTCTATAACCCATATCGATCTGTATATATGTAACCGTTGGGCATAAAGCTTAACAAGTGTATCAGGGGGCCCCAACGAGGGCTAATGGCTTACAATCTAAGGCAGACCTAATCCACTAGGCAAACAAGATAATCAACAACATTCCGCATACAAGCAGACATTTTAAAATACGCTTTACAGCCCAAAATATTTAAGACAAGGGCAACGAATAACTCACAGATAAACTTCAGCAAACAAATACCGGGTACACCAACACAGAGCTACAACTCCACTGTCTAAGTGCCTTAACAATAAAAAAAAACATGGTCTCAGTATCTCTATAAGTCTAGGTCCGGTTTAGCCTTGTCGGTTAAGATTAAGTTTAATATAACATTCCAACGTTTAAATAGTCGAATAAGGATGACGGATTAAGAAGACGATGTTCCGCGCCAGAAAAGGGCCGATCGGCAAGATATCGATCTTTCACATCAACAGCGACCGTTGGAAGCAACTGATAACTCCGAGTCGAAAGAATAGTAATACAAATGTTCGTTATGTCGACCAAAATTAAGATGTTGACTTATAAAGGTCAAAGGTCCATTATGTTGACTATAAAAGTCAAATGTCAATCATGTTGACTTATAAAAGTCAAAATCAATTTAAAAGTCCAATTTGACACTTTGAATAATTTGAAGTCTTTTCATACCAAAGTATTTAGAGTAAAATGCCTTTCAAAACCATTTTATAAAGTTTGTCGTAACACATATTTCGTTGAATTAAAACGATGATTACTAAGTGACGAAGTTTCAATATATCGTAAAGAGGTTTAAAATGTCCATTTTAAGTGGTATTATGACATTTTTGATTGCGTTGGCGTCCTTGAGTCCAAAGACGATGTTATTGTATAATATGTTACTTTTAAGTATTTAAGTGTTTTAATGTCGTGAAGAGTCGTGAATGGAAAATCCGGCAGCGCTTCCGCATCAAAAATTATTTGTCCAAAATCCGTACACTTTCCCGCTTGATAACAAGTTACACTTTAAATCTTTTTCATAATACATAATACAATAATGAGTTAATTATGATACTTTCGGTTAGATTACATTTTAATATATATCGTCCATTCTCAATCCAAATCCGATAATATAACAAGTGTTGGTCTAGTATTTACTCCTAACCGTTTTCAAGGCTAAAACCGAATAACGATGGATAATGAAAATGAAAGATTCTCAAGGATAGCAATTTATACCGTTAACACCCGCAAGATTTGACAAGAATAGAATCCGGAATCGAAGACCTCGGTGGCGTGGTGCTGAGGACAAACCCTCCTCCAAAACACAATACACTCACCGCTAATAAAGGTTCACAATATAACGAGCTTAAGGTGCAAATTTAACGGATTTACAAAATTTCCAAAAATCTGGACCACGACCGCCTTGCGGTGGAGTGACTGCGCCGCGGTCATAATTTTAAAACTTGATTTTATAGATTTTTAGCCATCAAATTTTCATATAAACTCTTATTTGTGTACTAGATGATACATGCAATAAGTAAATCAAATGAAAAACAGTGATGAAAGGTTATTATACCTCAAAGAAAATTAAGATGTGATGATCTAAAATGACTTGATGGAATTTCTTGAAGCTTGATGGTGATTTTGACCCAAAAATGTTAGAGATAAGCGAATGCCTCCAAAAGGATGTATATACCTCACTCTCCTTGATGAAACTAATAACTTATGGTGGTGAAATTTGGTGTTTATTTGCTGAAAATCACAGCCACAAGGTGAAGAAATGAAAGGAAATGTGTGTGTTTGTGTGTTAGCTTCAAATAGAGAGAGAGAAGTGAGTTGATTTTGTGGGTGATTGGAATGAAATGTGAGTTGGTAAGACACAAAAGGGAAGTATAAACCTGGTCTAATTGAGGCTTTGCCACGTTTTTAAGTTTGTGACAAGTGTATAATACATGCAAGTTATGACTCACAACTCAACAAAATGAGTTGTCCAGGGTTAGGACCGCGGCGCGGCTAGTTCACCGCGGCGCGCTCGGTCAAATTCCTGGATTTCTTCGTTTTGTTCGTGTTGTCGTTAAGTATATGAATTCGTTTAGGATTTCCGATTGTTTTACAAATGAACTTAGGCAAGTTCATCATAGGTATTATTGGTATTAGGATTCGTTAAATGATAACCTTTAAGTTTGGATTCAAGAAACGCACGATTTCGGTAAAAGATAAACAAGTGTAAAAGAACGGTTTCTCGAAGATAAAGAATACGTTAACCGACAAATTGGGCGTAACCTCCTAACTTATTTCCGTGAGAACACTAACTAAATGGCACTTAGACAAACATAATCTTACGTCTCAAGGGACGAATCAAAATAATCACATAAAACCCGATTCTCAATAATAAATCGTGAGTAAAACAAAGGGAAATACAAGGGTCAAAGCAGTTGCGAATCATATTAAAATAATGACGGTAACTCAACTACCTCAATTTGACGGGACGTCACAGCCTCCCCCAGTTAAAAGAATTTCGTCCTCGAAATTGCTAATGAGCATCGCTAGAAGAAAATAGATGGGGATATTTCCGCTGCATTTCATCCTCCCGTTCCCATGTAAACTCGGCTCCAAACTTAGAGTTCCATCGGACCTTTACAATAGGAATCCGACTCCGCCGCAGGCGCTTGACCTCTCGGTCAACGATCTCTACCGGCTCCTCTATCACGTGAAGCGAATCATTCAAACTTAGTTTCTCCAAAGGCACAATTAATGAGTCGTCAGCAAGACACTTCTTGAGATGCGATACATGAAATACGTTGTGCACACCGCTCAACTCAGGTGGCAGCTCAAGACGATAAGCTACTGGTCCAACATGAGACAAAATGTTAAAAGGACCCGTAAAACGTGGACTTAGCTTGCTGCGCTTCTCAAAACGAAACACACCCTTCCAAGGAGAAACCTTCAATAACACCATATCGCCGACCTTGAATTCCAAAGGCTTCCGACGCAAATCCGCGTACTTCTTCTGGCGATCTCTCGCGGCTAACAAATGATCCTTGATCCTAAAGATCTTATCGGTCGTCTCCTGGATCAATTCTGGACCCGAAATCTGGCTATCACCTATCTCAGCCCAACAAAGTGAAGACCTACACTTCCGACCGTAAAGAGCTTCAAAAGGCGCGCAATTAATACTGGAGTGGTAACTATTGTTGTACGAAAACTCGACCAACGGCAAATGTCTATCCCAACTCCCGCCAAAATCTAAAACACACGCACGTAGCATATCTTCCAACGTCTGAATCGTGCGCTCACTCTGTCCATCGGTCTGAGGGTGATAAGCCGTGCTCATATCTAATCTCGTGCCTAAAGCTCGCTGTAGCGTCTGCCAGAACCTCGAAGTAAAACGCGCGTCGCGATCCGAAATAACCGATACAGGAATTCCATGCCTGGCCACGATCTCATCAATATATAACCTAGATAACTTCTCTATTTGGTAATCTTCTCGAATAGGCAGAAAATGCGCTGACTTAGTCAGTCGATCAACAATGACCCAAATAGTATCATAACCTCCCGAAGACCTAGGAAGCTTCGTAACAAAATCCATAGTAATATTTTCCCACTTCCACTGCGGGATTTCCGGCTGCTGAAGAAGGCCAGAAGGCTTCTGATTCTGAGCCTTAACCTTGGAACAGGTCAAACATTTGCCTACATACTCGAAAATCGCCCTCTTCATGCCAGGCCACCAGTAAAAATCTTTCAAGTCGTGATACATCTTATCCGCCCCGGGATGAACGGAGTAATTCGACTTGTGACCCTCATCCAAAATTAACTGTCTAAGACCGACGGGAACCCAAATACGGTCCAAGAAATACATAACCCCGTCGTCTTTCGGCTCCAACTGTCGTGCCAATCCAAATAATCCTTCATCCTTCAGACAATCCTCGGTGAGAGCCTCCTGCTGAGCCTGAATAATACGAGTCTTCAAACTCGACTGAATAGAAACCATCATAGCGCGAACTCTAACCGGCTTAACCGATTCCTTGCGACTTAACGCATCGGCGACAACATTAGCTTTTCTCGGATGATAACGAATCTCACATTCATAATCGTTAAGCAATTCCACCCATCGGCGTTGCCTCATATTCAACATCTTTTGGTCAAAGATGTGCTGTAACGACTTATGATCGGTGAACACAGTACACTTAGTACCGTACAGATAATGGCGCCAAATCTTTAAAGCAAAAACCACTGCGCCTAATTCTAAATCATGGGTCATGTAGTTCTTCTCATGAATCTTTAACTGACGAGAGGCATACGCAATGACCTTTCCGTTCTGCATCAGTACGCACCCGAGTCCCTTATGCGAAGCGTCGCAATATACAACAAAATTTTTGGTACCCTCGGGAAGACTCAAGATAGGAGCATCACACAACCGCTTCTTCAATAACTAAAAAGCTTCTTCCTGCTCGGCACCCCAAATAAACTCCTAGTTCTTCTGGGTCAACTTCGTCATTGGCGAAGCTATCTTCGAAAAATTCTCAATAAAGCGTCGGTAATAACCTGCCAGACCCAAGAATGAACGGATATCGGTGGGCGTCTTAGGAGCAACCCAATCTCTGACGGACTTAATCTTGGCAGGATCAACGTGGATGCCTTCCTTGCTAACCACGTGGCCAAGAAATTGGACCTCAGATAACCAAAACTCGCACTTCGAGAACTTAGCGTAAAGTTGTTCCTTCCTGAGCAACTCCAACACTATTCTCAAGTGCTCCTCGTGCTCCGCACGGCTACGAGAATAAACAAGAATATCGTCGATGAACACTATCACAAACTTATCGAGGTAAGGACGGCAGATACGGTTCATCATTTCCATAAATGTTGCAGGCGCATTCGTGAGCCCGAATGGCATAACTAAAAACTCATAATGACCGTATCGCGTCCGAAAAGCAGTCTTCGGAACGTCCTCCTCCTGCACTCTCAACTGATGATAACCGGATCGTAAATCAATCTTAGAAAAGAAACATGAGCCTTGCAGCTGATCGAACAAATCATCAATACGAGGTAGTGGATATCGGTTCTTTACAGTCAACTTATTCAGCTCTCGGTAATCTATACACAATCTCATCGAACCATCCTTCTTCTTCACAAAGAGTACCGGCGCGCCCCACGGAGAGAAAAACGGCCTAATGAAGCCTTTATCCACTAACTCCTGGATCTGCTTAGAAAGCTCTAACATCTCCGAAGGTGCTAACCGATAAGGAGCCTTTGCCACCGGCGCTGCTCCGGGAACTAAGTCGATCCTAAACTCTACCTCTCGACGAGGCGGTAAACCAGGTAGATCCTCTGGGAACACATCGGGGAAATCACACACTACTGGCTTCTCCTCCAGCTTCTCAGTGTTATCCTTCTTCACAAGATGTGGAAGAAAGAGTGAACAATCCCGATTAATGTACTCCCGGACCTTCATACACGAGACGATCTTATAACGTTTCCCTGCCTTATTCCCTTGGACTAATAGCGGCTCTCCATGCGGTAACGGAATACGGATCATCTTCTCGAAACATACGATCTCTGCACGATGCGTCTCTAACCAATCCATGCCGATAATCACGTCGAAACCACCCAACCTAATGGGAATTAAGTTGATAGGAAAAGAGTGGTCGTCGAAACTAACGCTACAATCGGAAAGTACCTCAGACGCATGCAAAAACTCGCCATCAGCCAATTCTATCTCAAAGGAAGGTACTAAAGGTATAGACTTACAGGGAATCATGGTCCTAAACTCATCAGATATAAAACTTCTATCCGCACCAGAATCAAATAAAATAAACGCAGGTCGACCACAGATAAGAAAAGTACCCGTAACGACGTGTGGATCCTGCGGAGCCTCCTTGGCTCCCACAACAAACGCCCTGCCTCGAGGAGCATTGCCATCTGCAGCTAACTTAGGACATCTGTCCTTATGATGATCCGGGGAACCACATCCAAAACACTTGCCATTAGAGGCCTTACAAAACTTGTCCGTGTGACCCAGCTTCTTGCAGATACTGCATTCCCAGGAAGCTACTTCCTTTGTGTGATACCTACTACACCGGTCACACTTCGGGTACTTACCATGGGTACCCGGTGCCACAACATCATAAGATTTCACAACTTGAGGAGCATCATTCCTCCTAAACCTCTTTCTTGAATCCTCATTGCGGTTTCCACCACTCCGTTTCCCTCCGGAGTTTTGCTTAACAATCATCGGGGGTAACTCACCATCCCGAACCGCATTCTGAGTCAAAGTAATCGCAATTTCCACCGCGCTCTGAAAGGTGCTCGGTTTGTTGGATAGGACAATCTTACGGATTGCTGGGGGTAATCCGTGAGTGTAGCGACCTATACGTTTAAGCTCCGGTCGGACCAAGTGCGGCACTAGATGGGACAAAGCGTGAAAACGCGAAGTGTACCCCTGGATGTCTGACCCAATCATGGTCAAGTTCCACAACTCATCCTCCAAATTCTGAATCTCAGATTCAGGAACATACTCGGTAATCATCAACTCCTTTAGCGGCTCCCAAGTCATCTCGCTGATCTCAGCTCGGCCTCGCACATTCACGATTGAATTCCACCACGTCAGAGCCGTACCTTGAAATACAAACGCAACAAATCGGACTCGATCCTCGTCCGCACATCCCACAACATCAAAGATGGACTCTAGCTTCTCCATCCATTGGAGCGTTCCAGTTGCTCCCTCATTGCCCTTATATTCCGGGGCCTTACAGCTCATAAACGTCTTCAAGGTGCATCCCGTGCATCGAGCTGAGCCCTCTGCTCCACCCGATCCAGTAATCACGACTTCGGGACCCTCATTATCAACAATCGGTTCGCGATTTCCAGAACCCGAACCATTACCTTGGGCGGTGCCCTCTCGGAGTTGAGCTGCAAGCTCGGGCATCATCGCCGTTAGCTGCTGAGCAATCATCTGACCCATGTCAGGATTCGTATCGTTCTCCACATTGTTCCTTCTTGCATTAGACGTATTCGCACTCGCATTCTGATTCGCGGTATTAGCCCTTGCGTTCGCAGTAGCACGCCTAGCAGAACTTCGGGTCGCAACTCTCCTCTTAGGCGCCATAGTCCTAAAATAAAAAAGGAAAGAAACTCGATCAGCAAATGTGTGCAAAAACAAGGCCAAACGCCACAATAACAACGCGAAATAAACACGTATGAAAAATAGTGCACACATTGCAATCAGAGAAAATCGATATAAAAAGCCTATGGTCATAGTCCAAGTGATTTACTCAGTTAAAATCACTCGGTTCGCTATAACCTTTGGCTCTGATACCAACTTCTGTCACACCCCGCTTATAGCGGAAACACGGAATGTTCCAGTTATAATATCATGAGTCAAGATTACAACAATACAACCAATAAACCAACATCAAAATAACATTAATCATGCCAAGTGTTTACAAAATACATTACAAATTCAAAAGCGACAAATCGGCGAGTACGAATGTATTACAAACATAACAAAGTGGAACATCAAGGACATTACAACAAGTATCACAAGTTCCGAAATACACAAGACAAATATCCCAAAAGCCCAAATGGCATGATCAACAGGAATCCTCAATTTCCTGCAAAGCGTTAAAACGACATCAACAACATGTTGGTGAATTATTCGCAATTTTAAGTAAAAAGTGACCCATCTGCAAGTTCATCAAAACAACGTTAATTTCAAATGATATATCTTGTTTTCAACAACCAATAGTGATAGGTACTTTGCTTAGACTAATCATACACTGATCCTGACCGTACAACCCCAAATCCTGAGGTCGTCAACCAAAGGTAACAGATTAATTAACCGGCCATAACATCCACTCCTAGAAACATTCTACCGAGCAGTGAGGGTTAGGTCTATAACCCATATAGATCTATATATATGTAACCGTTGGGCATAAAGCTTAACAAGTGTATCAGGGGGCCCCAACGAGGGCTAATGGCTTACAATCTAAGGCAGACCTAATCCACTAGGCAAACAAGATAATCAACAACATTCCGCATACAAGCAGACATTTTAAAATACGCTTTACAGCCCAAAATATTTAAGACAAGGGCAACGAATAACTCACAGATAAAGCTTCAGCAAACAAATACCGGGTACACCAACACAGAGCTACAACTCCACTGTTTAAGTGCCTTAACAATAAAAAAAACATGGTCTCAGTATCTCTATAAGTCTAGGTCCGGTTTAGGCTTGTCGGTTAAGATTAAGTTTAATATAACATTCCAACGTTTAAATAGTCGAATAAGGATGACGGATTAAGAAGACGTTGTTCCGCGCCAGAATAGGGCCGATCGGCAAGATATCGATCTTTCACGTCAACAGCGACCGTTGGAAGCAACTGATAACTCCGAGTCGAAAGAATGGTAATACAAATGTTCGTTATGTCGACCAAAATTAAGATGTTGACTTATAAAGGTCAAAGGTCCATTATGTTGACTATAAAAGTCAAATGTCAATCATGTTGACTTATAAAAGTCAAAATCAATTTAAAAGTCCAATTTGACACTTTCAATAATTTGAAGTCTTTTCATACCAAAGTATTTAGAGTAAAATGTCTTTCAAAACCATTTTATAAAGTTTGTCGTAACACATATTTCGTTGAATTAAAACGATGATTACTAAGTGACGAAGTTTTAATATATCGTAAAGAGGTTTAAAATGTCCATTTTAAGTGGTATTATGACATTTTTGATTGCGTTGGCGTCCTTGTGTCCAAAGACGATGTTATTGTATAATATGTTACTTTTAAGTATTTAAGTGTTTTAATGTCGTGAAGAGTCGTGAATGGAAAATCCGGCAGCGCTTCCGCATCAAAAATTATTTGTCCAAAATCCGTACACTTTCCCGCTTGATAACAAGTTACACTTTAAATCTTTTTCATAATACATAATACAATAATGAGTTAATTACGATACTTTCGGTTAGATTACATTTTAATATATATCGTCCATTCTCAATCCAAATCCGATAATATAACAAGTGTTGGTCTAGTATTTACTCCTGACCGTTTTCAAGGCTAAAACCGAATAACGATGGATAATGAAAATGAAAGATTCTCAAGGATAGCAATTTATACCGTTAACACCCGCAAGATTTGACAAGAATAGAATCCGGAATCGAAGACCTCGGTGGCGTGGTGCTGAGGACAAACCCTCCTCCAAAACACAATACACTCACCGCTAATAAAGGTTCACAATATAACGAGCTTAAGGTGCAAATTTAACGGATTTACAAAATTTCCAAAAATCTGGACCACGACCGCCTGGCGGTGGAGTGACTGCGCCGCGGTCATAATTTTACCACGACCGCCTCGCGGTGGAGGCACCGTGGCGCGGTCACGACTTCAGATTTTTCAATTTTTACAAAAATCGTTTTATGTTGGAAAATCATCTTTTGATGTAATAAGTTTAGACATGCATGTTATAGGATCTTCATAACACTTTCAAACAACCATTTTGTTAAGCTTTTCCATCATTTAAATCAAAGATCCATGTACATATTTGTAAAACTTGATTTTATAGATTTTTAGCCATCAAATTTTCATAAAAACTCTTATTTGTGTACTAGATGATACATGCAATAAGTAAATCAAATGAAAAACAATGATGAAAGGTTATTATACCTCAAAGAAAATGAAGATGTGATGATCTAAAATGACTTGATGGAATTTCTTGAAGCTTGATGGTGATTTTGACCCAAAAACGTTAGAGATAAGCGAATGCCTCCAAAAGGATGTATATACCTCACTCTCCTTGATGAAACTAATAACTTATGGTGGTGAAATTTGGTGTTTATTTGCTGAAAATCACAGCCACAAGGTGAAGAAATGAAAGGAAATGTGTGTGTTTGTGTGTTAGCTTCAAATAGAGAGAGAGAAGTGAGTTGATTTTGTGGGTGATTGGAATGAAATGTGAGTTGGTAAGACACAAAAGGGAAGTATAAACCTGCTCTAATTGAGGCTTTGCCACGTTTTTAAGTTTGTGACAAGTGTATAATACATGCAAGTTATGACTCACAACTCAACAAAATGAGTTGTCCAGGGTTAGGACCGCGGCGCGGCCAGCTCACTGCGGCGCGCTCGGTCAAATTCCTGGATTTCTTCGTTTTGTTCGTGTTGTCGTTAAGTATATGAATTCGTTTAGGATTTCCGATTGTTTTACAAATGAACTTAGGCAAGTTCATCATAGGTATTATTGGTATTAGGATTCGTTAAATGATAACCTTTAAGTTTGGATTCAAGAAACGCACGATTTCGGTAAAAGATAAACAAGCGTAAAAGCACGGTTTCTCGAAGATAAAGAATACGTTAACCGACAAATTGGGCGTAACCTCCTAACTTATTTCCATGAGAACACTAACTAAATGGCACTTAGACAAACATAATCTTACGTCTCAAGGGACGAATCAAAATAATCACATAAAACCCTATTCTCAATAATAAATCGTGAGTAAAACAAGCGAAATACAAGGGTCAAAACAATTGCGAATCATATTAAAATAATGACGGTAACTCAAGTACCTGAATTTGACGGGACGTCACAAAATTTCCGTAATTGTTCTTTATCATTCAGTACAAAACATTTGCATCCAAATACATGTAGATATTTCAGATTTGGGGGACGACCATTCATCAATTCATAGGGAGTGATAAGAAATCTTTTGTTTATTGTGGAGCGATTTTGAGTGAAGCATGCAGTAGAGATTGCTTCGGCCCAGAAGGAAATCGGTAATTTGGAATAGGAAAGCATTGTACGTGCAGCCTCCACCAGTGTCTGATTACGCCTTTCAACAACGCCATTTTGTTGTGGAGTTCGAGCAGCTGAATATTGATGTGTGATACCCACTTTGTCTAGAAACACATTGAGAGTACTATTTTTGAATTCGGTGCCATTGTCGGAACGTATAGTCTTCACACAGTGCTCAGAATGTAATTGCTTGTTCTTGATGAAGGAAATCAGAATATCCGGAGTTTCTGATTTAGAATGAAGAAAGTACACCCAGGTGAATCGAGAAAAATCGTCAACAATGACAAGAACATACTTCTTCTTGCTCCGACTCTCTACTTGCATTGGTCCGCACAAATCCATGTGGATTAGTTGAAGGACATGCGTAGTATCCCAGGCTTGCTTCGAGGAATGAGAAGCTTTTGTTAACTTTCCTTTTTCACATGCATCACACAATTGGTCCTTCACAAACTTGAGTTTTGGAAGTCCGGTGACCAAACCATTAACTGCAAGTTTCGTGATGTTGTTGAAATTCAAATGAGAGAGTCTTTGGTGCCATAACCACGTATCTTGAGATTCAGCCTGAGATAAGAGACACACAATTTTGTCAGGTTTAAACTGTTGCATATTAATCGTGTAGAGGTTGGTCTTTCGCGTTCATGTTATCATATTCTTGCCCTCACAGTCACGAACTGCGCAAACTGTTTTTCGAAAGTTGACCTCAAGATCTTTATCACAAAACTGCCCAATGCTGAATAAATTGTGATGCAAATCCAGAACATACACAACATCCTTAATTGTGATATTGTCGTACTTAAAATCACCAGTTCCTTCAATCGTACCAAAGTGATCATTCCCAAAGCGAACTGTGCCCATATATTTCTTCACAAAGTTGGACAACAAAGCCTGTCTCCCGGTCATGTGTTTGGAACAGTCGGAGTCCAAATACCACACATGACGGGCCTGCACAACACAAAGCAATTTAAGAAGATTTAGGTACCCACTTAAGAATGGGTCCTCTTTTGTTAGCAATCACAGGACGATAGGAATCATCAACAGTTTCATCATAATGAAAGCCAAAATCAAACATTGTTCCCAAACATTGTCTTACAAATTTCGAATTAACAAAAGAAAAATTGTTTTCAAATCCCTGTTTATTACAGAATTTATTAATGAGAAATAATTTTGACTCTTGATTCGTCTTCTTAGCTCTGGTCTTTACTCCTCTTTGCTCACTCTGTGGCACCCAAACTCCCGGTAATTTCCTTTTCCTTGATGCTGAAACACTGTGAACAACATTAGTAAGTTTTTTTGATTGATTAGCAACCCTAGATTGCAGTATACCTTTGGTAATCACATGTGTCGCTGTAGAACCCTTAGGTGCAGCTTTCGTAGGCACTTTTGATAGTGTAACTACCTTAGCTTGTGGTGCAACTTTTGAGTCTACGTGTGACGTTGTAATTACAGTAGATTGTTTTGCGGGTTTAGGGATTACTCGTTTTGATTTCGTAAAAAAATGATCAAATGATGTATCAAAAGTTTCATCAGAATCAAACCATGCATCCATGTCTTCAGCAGTAAAATTAGGTTTTGTTGCCAGTTTGGTAACATCTTGTTGAGGTTTAACTGCTTGAAAGGTGACATGTTTGGGGGATGTATTTTTTAAGTTTGTCTTTACCGAATCAATCCTTTTTTGTGAATTTTTAACCGAGCCAGGTTCCATTGATTTTGTCGTGGACTGAATCTTTGGAGGCGGTGGTGTATGATTTTTAATAGGAGGATGAGTCGGTTTACACACACTTAGTAAATCAATCCGTTTTTGCAATAGTTCAAGGGTTTGTTCTTTGTCATGTAAAGCTTTTTGATAAAACATGATCTTTTGATCAAATTGAGTCTTTGAAATGTGAGCATATGTGGAAGTTGACTCATTTGAAATTGATTTTACGTGTTCTTGTAGAATACAAAACTTTTCCCACAATTTCCCATACTCCACTTTTTCGTTAGCAAGGAGTTTCACATTAGTGTTTGCCTTTTTCTCAAAGTGTAAGTTTTCTCTTTCAATTCTTTCAAAGTGATCTTCATATTTGTCTAATTGTGCCAGAAGACATATGTTATCCAATTCATTTGAAATTGTGATGTCAAAGATATGAGTTTGCAACTCTTCCAAATGTTGTTCAAGAATCAACGTTGGTGTATAATATAACACTTTCGAAGGTTTCACGCTCACATATTGAGTGTTTGAAAACGTAGGAATGTCATTTTCGAGTTTCAGATCGTTTGTTCTAGACTTGTAAGTATTAGGAGAGTCCTGTTCAAAATATTTTTTATTTGTTCCATAATACTCAAAACCAGTTTGACATTTTGTTCCAAGTTTACGTTTTACTTCTTCAGAAGATTTTTCTTCCGATTTTTCCTCCTTTGAGGCATTTACAAAAACTAACCGCTCAAGATTTTCTCCTAATTTGATGAAATCAAAATCATAGAGAGAGCAACATTTTGATATGGCTCGTTTGAGAAATTTTGGATTTCAACAAAGGTATCTTCATCAAAACCAAGACCATCCTTTTTATGTAATAGTTTGATTGTTTCTGTCTTATTTAAATGAATTGTTTGGTCTGTTTGGCCTCGTTTGACAAATTCAAGTTCCAAGTTTTACAATTTTGAGCATAATTCCAAGTTTTCTTTGGAAACACGTTCAACTTCGCTCTGGTGGAAGCTACTATCATTTATCAATTGTTGACATTTGATAGTTGCTTCACACACACTTTCATTTGCAATTTTCTCATTCATCTTTTGAGCCAAAACTTCGTCCGAGAGTTGTTTAATGTTGCTTTTCATACTTGAAAATTCGGAAACATATTTGTTATTTTTCTCAGTAAGTTTCAAATTCTGAATTTCAAGATCTTTAATGATTTTATGTTTGGCACGAAGTTTTGTTTCAATAAGTTTCATTTGAAAAATGCAGGTTTCCATTTTAACCGGATCATAGATGTATTGATATACCTCATCTTCATCGGATTCCTGGAAGTCAGCGTCTGCCATCAGTGACATGTGGGCAAAGTGTGCACTTGCTTGTTCTTCATTGTCAGATTCGCTCATCCAGTGTGCATCATCAGTCAGAACTGCTTGCCCCTTTTCTCCTCCAGATTCCTTTCTCTTCTCATACAGCATCTTCTTACGGTAGTATTCAGAATGCTTCACCACTTTCATCATACAATCTCTAGCAAAATGTCATGGCTCCATGCATATGAAGCATATCACAGTGCTCTTTTCTTTTGCCATTTCCTTGTTTGACTCGTCTTGAGTGATTTGAGGAACAGACTATAGACCTTGGTTGTGTGGAGCTTGGGGGGGGGGGGGGGGGGTTGTATGATGATCGACCACGGTAATTGTTGTTGTTTTGTGATCTAGGAAGATTGATATCGCTGACCATTGGATCTTCCAAATTTCTTCTTCTGAACCATGTTGGATAGTAAAGCAATCATTTGTGATATTTCCTCCTCAGAATCTTTATCAGAGTTTGCAGTAAGATTTCCTTCCATTTCGTCAGCTGGAAATGACACCGAGTACTTGGAGGATGGCTGAACGTTGTGGAGGAATGCTTTAGATTGAGACGATTTCTCATTCTTTGATGATTTCTTAGACATTTCACCAATTTTTTTCAACACGAGTGCTAACGGATCGCTTTCTTTCTTTGCCTTAGACTTTGTTTCTTCTATAAGTTCCAAGACTTCCTCCTCATTTTGCATTAGACATTCAAACACATCATGTACTGGAGTTGTCTGAATGTTGATGTTTTGCTTTAAGTTTGAGGTAAATCGTTTCCAAACAGGCTTCAGTGTATTCATGAACTTCACGTTGGCTTCGAGATGAGTCTTTACGAATCCATTTTTCCTCAATTCATTGAGTAACCCACAAAAACGATTATAGGTTTGCTCAAGCATCTCTCCATCTTGTGCTCGAAACTCTTCAAACTTATGCATGGCCCCAATCATCTTAATACTTTGACCCGCTTTACTTCCCTGAAGTTGCTTGGTTAGTTCATCAAACATTTCTTTTGCAGTTCTGTGGCTATCGATGTTCATGAAGATGTCGTTTGGGATTTCATTCATGATGTGTGATCTCGCTAGTCGATTTGCTTTGTGATAATCCTTTTCCTCGTTCGTCATTTGAGTGAACAACTTCGCAGTTGTAGTCTCACTTTCAGTTCCTTCTTCATTGACAATCTTTACCATTATTTTCACTGGGCCATTCTGGATGATCTCTAGCATGTGCTCACCCAAGTCTTGTCGTTCAATGAAATCCAAAAACCGTGCTTTCCATTGTTCATAGTCACCACGGAAAAGGACTGGAGGTCTCGTTTCTGATCCAATGGACATTTGATCTCTTGACGTCATTTTCTTAATTCTTGTAGATCGTTTTATACTCTTTGTAAAAGTTTTTAGTTTCTGTTCTAATGTGACTGAAATGAGTTCGTGTTTTAATTCGTGTAGCACACTTTATATTCGTGTTCTTGTATTCGTGTACACACAACTACAGTTCGTGTGTATGTATTCGTGTACACACAAATATGATTCGTGTGAAGATTTTCTCACGTTTTGTAGATAGTTATCTTATCCTGGTCGAATAGCAATGTTATTAGACTGAGTAAACACTTTACACGAATTAACCACTTAGCCTAACTTTTTAACTTACACGAATATAGTTTATATTCGTGTGTGTTAAATTTGAAGTCTAATGGTCCCAATTGTAGGTCCCAGTGGTAATTACTCTGATACCAATTGTAGGTCCCAATGGTCCCAATTAAATGCATTACCTCCTCCATTCAATGATAATTACTCTGATACCAATTGTAGGTCCCAGTGGTCCGATCTACAAGATTAAACCAACTAATCACGAGGCGGAATCTCGTAATCAGTTATATCACACAAGTAATAATCGATATTAATAACAATAAGAACAAAACGTAATTACCGAATTCCAAATACTTTATATATTGAATCACTCAATTACAATAAAGTATTCTCAGAACTCTCTCAGTCTGTCTCTAACCATTAACCATTCACCCTAAACCTAAACTCAATGTCTCTTTATATAGAGACATGTTCACGGGCTTGGGCCACTAATGGGCTCATGGACTATGCAAAGTCCATTAACACCCATAACAGACTAAATAGCCCACTTAACAATACAATGTTCTTGGGCCATTACATACTCAAATAGACTATTACTAAAGACTTAATTAATCTAGAACAACTGTCACAGATATTGCACTAACAAACTCCCCCTTGACTGTTGCTTCTAGATTCCGTTATACGCTCAAAGTCTTTTTCGTGGCTTACCTGAGTAATTATCATTGAATGGAGGAGGTAATGCATTTAATCCTTCTTACACGAATACAATATGAGTTCGTGTATGTTGTTTCTGAAGTCTAATAGTCTATTTCCAGTTGAATGAACGGGTACTTTTGAGAGTATCCCGCTCTGATACCAAATGTAAGAATTAGAATAATGCCAAAAGTCACTTTATTGCTTCCCCCCCACCTATTTATAGGCAAGGGGGTAAATGTCAATTACATAATAATAGAAACCATAACAACTATTCTAAGTTCTACAATGTTGATGTTTCTAATGGCAACTGGGAATGTTGAGAAGTCAACATGAAAACCTGTTTAAAAGATTTCAAAAAGTGACAAATGAATTTAAAGAGTCAAAAATTCATGTTAAGAAGTTCAATCTATCTTCAAAAACATTGAACAGAATTATAGAACATCAATTGGTGCATAAAGCAAAGGCATGTACTAGATTCAATTCATTACCTCCTCCATTCAATGATAATTACTCAGGTAAGCCTGAATCTACATCTTTTCAGAGTGGTTTATTAGTTGAAAACTGTTTTAATGATTCCTCTACTTTGAATGATAAATTAGAATTTAATGAAACTTGAACTTCTGTGAATAATTTGGTAAATTTTTCTGCTGTTCCTAGTCTAAATAAAGGTTTTAATTTTGTAGCAGGTCAAAAAATTAGAGAGTGCAAGTATTCAGGAAGATGTTTGTGAAGAAAATCGTGTTGAATTTTGTAACACTGTAAAAATAATAGAAATTGAAGAAGAATTTGTTGCACATGTGCATGATTGTCAACATGCAAAATGTTACTTGTTTCATGATTTACATTTGTCAAATTTATCTATAAATGAATGGATCTAAAATGAAGTTGTGTTGAATGATTATGTGCCTGATTGTGTGAATGATTATGTATTTCAATGTATGAATGATTCTGTGATTGACTGTGAAATTGTTAAACAAGAAAAGGTCAAATCTAGAAAATCAAAGAGAAAACAAAAGTGTATGACATGCAAAAAGAAACACAAATAAGAGGAATGTTGGATGAAATTAAAAGCTAAATGTGTTTTTGAATGTGTGTTAATGTCTGACTGATTGAAATTTGGTAGAGTTAACTTTGAAAAGTGCATAATTAATTCTGCAAAGTCAAAGAATGTGAATGTGATGAAATTTGGTAGAATTAATCCTGAACAGTTAAATGATTTGAAATTATCAAAGTTAAAATATTTTGTATTCGAGTAAAATAGCTTGAAAAATGATGGTAATATGTTTAAATCGGGTGAAATGCAAATTAAATCTCGTAAACATATTTTCAAGAATAATTGTGGTGCAATTTTTTTTTAGTTCGGATAAACAAATGTTTAAGTCTAGTAAAAATTTGAATTCACAATTTAACTCGGGTATAGATACTTTTAATTCTGGTGATAAAAAATTTAATACGGATTATACAACTTGTATTTCTGAGAGAAAAATGCATGATCATTTCAAGTTTAACAAATTTAAAAGATTTCATTCCAAGTTTACAAAAAATTGGGTTCCAAAATCTCATTCCACTAGTTCAGAAGACAATATATGGGTGGTGGATAGTGGTTTCTGAAGACATATGACTGGGAATATAAAGTTGCTTCAGGATTTCATTGCATTTATGGGAGGAAATGTGTCTTTTGGTGGAGATATGGGAGGCATAATCACAGGACACGGAAAGGTGAGTAATGGGCCTTTGACTCTAGAGCAGGTCAATTTTGTGAAAGAATTAAACTATAATATGCTTTCATTGTCTCAGGTATGTGATAATGAGTACACCACAACTTTCACAAAAGATTTTTTTCTATATTCTTAAACGTGAATATGTCATACCACATGACATGATTGTTTTGAAAACACCAAAATGTGAAGAAATGTATATTTTAGATATGAACAATGTACAATCAAGTGAGTCCTCAAACTGTTTCATATCTAAAACTACTGAAAAAGTGTCTGATTTATGGCATAGAAGGTTTTGTCATGTCAATCTTAAAAGGATGAATAAACTGGTCACAGATAATCTAGTTTCTGGATTACCTAAAAAAAATTTCAATTACTTGACCATTGTATTTCATGTCTTAAAGGAAAACAACATAAATCAAGTTTTAAACTGAAGACTCAAAATTCAGTAGATACTGTTCTACACCTTCTACGCATGGATCTATTTATTCCAGTCAGTGTGAAGAGTCTTGGCATGAAATATTATTGTTTAGTTACCACTGATGACTACTCAAGATTTTCATGGGTCTTTTTCCTTGCTCATAAAAGTGAGACATCTGAATTGATAAAAGACTTTGTTATTCGAATATAAAATTTTGTGATAAAAAGGTGAAGGTAATCAGATGTGATAATGGCACAGAGGTTAAGAATGTCACCATGACTGTCTTTTGTGCACTTAAAGGCATCTCTAGACCCTCAATCGTCGGATGACTGCCCTACATCCCCTTGCTTCACGTGCGTGCCCTTCTTATCATTTCTTGGCTAGCCCTTTGTAGCTCACCTAGAACACCTCAAAATAATGGTGTTGCAGAGAGTAGAAATAGAACATTAATTGAGGGAGCTAGGGCCATGCTAAGTGCATCTTCATTACGTGTTACATTTTGGGCAGAAGCTGTGAATAACATGTGTTATGTGAACAATAGGATTCATATAGTTAAGATCTTAGGAAACACTTCATATGAATTGTTTTTTAAGGGAGAAACCTTTTATAGGATTCTTCAAAGCTTTTGGCTGTCAATTTTCTATATTAAACACCAAATATCACCTAGGAAAATTTTATCCTAAAACAGATGATGGTTACTTTCTTGGTTATTCTACTGTTTCAAAAGCTTATAGGATTTATAACATAAGAACTAGAACCATAGAAGAATCCAATAATGTGATATTCAATGAATATACACCCAATGTTAGGAATTCATGTGCTGAATGGTTGTTTGATTTAAATACATTTTTGAATTCCTCTAATGGTTTTTGCCTAGTTGTTTCAGAAGAAGTGGAGGTATCAGCAGGGGACGTGACAAATGTTGAGGACCTTAATGATTTTGACTTTGGAAATCCAGCAAATGCAAGTGCAAGCCCTTCCACATTAGATCCTGATCACACCAGTTCATCAGAGGCCACAACAGTTGTGAGTGAAGATACTTCAGAGAGTGAAACAGAAGCAGACATTCTTCAAGAAGAAGACATTCTAGTAAACTCTGAAGATCAAGGCAATGTTCTACAAGCTCAAGAACTGCATTCTGGTGTAAATCAAGTTAATTCGGGTGCAATACATCCCACTGAATATATCTCTGGTGCACAACCTGATAATGAAGTTAAATCTGATGATCCACATTTTAATTCGGTTAGTCAAGACCAAGGTGAAAATAATGCGGGTGGTTCACAAGTTAACTCGGGTACACAAGTGGAGATTGAAGAAAACTCGGTTGGAGTTCAGAATAACTTTGGTGCGGAAGCTGAAGATTTAAATAACTCCACTGCAACACAATTCAACCCTGGTGCAGAAATTGAAGCTCATACTGAACCAATTCACGAACAACCCAGTGAAGAAACTTCCGAATTTGTATTCTTTAATGATATTTTCCCTCATCAAACAAATATTTCTACTAATATTACTGAGGAAATACTTTCATTTTTAAAAGTTCACAAGACTCATCCTCTAAGTAATATTATAGGAAATTTGTATGATGGGGTCAAGACTAGAAGTAGTACTGGCTTAGCTAATTTGTGCTTGTTTTCTTGCTTTCTGTCCCAACTTGAGCCTAAGAATGTAGATATTGCATTGACTATTAATAGTTGGGTAGAAGCTATGCAAGAGGAGCTTTTGCAGTTTAAGGTTCAAGAGGTAGGAACTTTAGTTGAGAGACCAACTGATGTGAATGTGCTAGGTGTGAAATGGATAATTAAGGTGAAAAGGGATGATAGGGGAATTATAGTGAGGAATAGGGCAAGACTTGTGGTTATAGGATATACTCAGGAAGAGGGTATAGATTATGATGATGTCTTTGCCCCAGTTGCTAGGATAGAGGATATTAGATTATTTTTAGCTTATGCTGCCTATAAGAACTTTAAGGTTTATCAAATGGATGTTAAATCAGTCTTTTTGTATGCAGTTCTTGAGGAGACAGTATATGTTAGTCAGCCTCCGGGTTTCTTGGATCCTCAATTCCCGGATCATGTAGTCAAATTGGACAAATCTTTGTATGGTTTACATCAGGCTCCTAGAGCTTGGTATGATACCTTGTCCAAATATTTGATTGACAATGGTTACCTTAGAGAGACAATTGATAAGACCTTATTTATTAAGATAGTTGGCCAGGAATCTATGTTTGTTCAGATATATGTTGATGATATCATTTTTGGCTCAACTAATGATGCATTGTGCAAAGAGTTTGAATCAAGTATACATTCCAAATTTCAGATGAGCTCTATGGGTGAGATGTCTTAGGATTAGAGGTTAAGCAGTTGGAAAATGACATTTTTATCAATCAGTCAAAGTATGTCGAGGATATGTTAGTTAAGTTTGGATATAGTGATTGTAAATCTGCTTCCACTCCTGTTTACACTAGGTCCAAATTGCAACCTGATTTAGATGGTGAGAGTAGTGCTGTCAATGGGGCGGGTCTGGGCGGGTCCTTTTTGGATCTAGACCTGACCCAATATCCATTTAATTGGGTCCGGGTCCGACCCATTAGCTATTGGATCTTGATCCGACCCAAATCCAACGAATTTGATGAATTGGATCTTGACCCGGGTCGACCCATTTAGTAATAATATTTTGAAATCATTTTGTTTGATTCTAATGTAACCATTGTCTATATATCGTATCTGAATCAACACCCGCCCCCTTCAATCCCGTCACCAAAGTTTAGTTTTATTACCATTTGCATCCGCCGTCCATTAACCTGATTGTAGTAGTTAGTTACTATTAAAAAGCATGTATCCTACAGGAAGTTAAGTAGTTAAAATTCATTTGATGTCGTTAACGGAAATTTGTTTAAATGTACCATATATTTTGCATTTAACAACAGGGTAAACGGGTTTCTCTAGCTGTTTTTGAAATCATTTTGTTTGATTACGCTGCCAGAAGGAATCAATGCGTCTTTGATAACTGTCATGATTCCGCTTTTTATGAAGTATCCTTTTGTTTCTCTAGCTGCTTCTTGAATGTTATCACTGTTATATAACAACACAGTAAACGGGCAGTTCTTTTAAAGTGTAGAGTTGTATTTAGAGGTGCATTTCGACCCATTTGAGGCTAAACGGGCGAATCAGGTATAATTGTCTCTAACAAGCCAAGTAGGTCATATTAGAAAATAAGCTCTAATGAAAACAGGTTGAAGGGTGGGTCGAAAGTCACCCAGAGTACTTTGAAAAGCATAAAAACATCCAAAACGTAATCTAGAACCAAATAGTATGATCAAAATAAAGCTAACCAAAACGCAGAATTGTTATTGCTGTAATGTTATTGCTGAGTTTGTGACTTCCAAACGACAACAAAATATTAAAAACATTTGATAGATTGATAAAACAACAAAATCATGTAATCAAATACAGCAATTCAGGAAAACGGGAAACAAGTGAAACATCTCAAAATATATAGCAGCTCAGAAGGAGGACGTAACGTGCACACCATCTCCTTTGTTTTTCCAAAGTACACCTGAAAATTTGTCAATCACCAGTTAATATACTTTCACTGCGGAAAAACCGTTAAACCCACTAATTTCAAGTTAGTTACATGTTAGCTGCGTAAACCACAGATTTTTTATTCAAATATTTCAGCGATTTTTTGCATTTAAACTACAGTTTGTACCCATTTTTTCTCCATTTAACTTCTTAGAGACTTAACATAACACGGAATAACCAACTCATTAGTAAATGGGTTAAAACCGCCACCTGTAGTTAGAACTAAATCTCGCAAGCAAATAACGGTCAGGAACATGTAATGTGTAATAAAGGTTTCAAGGTCTAATCTCGGTCAGTTGTCTATCGAAACAAGTTTTATGAATGACAATAAAGAAAAGTTTATGGACTAATCTTTTATGGACTAAATCTAACTATTATGACCAAAATCTCCTTTGCCTAAAACTGGTCAAAACATTTAAAGAAAAGTTTTAACTATATTAAATTAGCAAGGACAAATCAGTCACGATACTTGATTTTTTTTGTTTACTGAAGGTTAAATGTGAGACACGGAATATAATACAGTGGTCTATGATGTTAATAGCAGTTAGGTTCGGTTTACACATGACTAGAAACCAAGAAAATGAAGAACATCAACATAAACTGCAATGATCCTAACGAATAAAACCAATATACATATTTATGTTTAATTTAATATAAACTGAACGGGTTTAGGAAGCATACATGAACGGGTTTTGTCAATGATTTTCGATCCAGTCATCTGTTGTAACCAACTCCTCAACAAGTTCAGGAAGCATACATGAACGGGTCTCGTCAATAACCCTTCCTCCCACGCTAAAAGCCGACTCAGATGCTACTGTAGTTGCAGGAACCGCCAATACATCCCTTGCTATTTTTGATATAACAGGATATTTGCAAGCATTACTTTTCCACCACTGTAACACACAAAATTCATCTCCTCGAGGCAACAATGGGCTATCCAAATAAGCATCCGCCTCTAATTTTTGTTGTTCAACTTGAGGATGATCCCGATCACACCATTAATCAAAACCAATATACTTATCATTTGACCGAACCGTGTTACTATAAACCCCGCTGTCACGAATCTCACCATGAGTAGTATTATACTCTACATATAACCCGTCATATGCATCACGAACTCGTTTAACATACGGTACAGCTCCAGTTTTACCATATAACTTTTCATAATAATATTGCACCATTTTTAGTTTGAATCGTGGATCAAAAACAAGACCGAGAGCTAGAACCAAACAACACTCATCCCAATACTTCACAAACTTTTCTTTCATAGGAACCGCAAATTCTCGTAAATAGTAAATCTTGCTTCTTTCCCACTTACAAAGATCGAGATGCAAATCACAAACATTCGGGAAAAAAACATTTGACGTAAGAAAAGTACTACCACTAAAATGTTTAGTCGCATTATAAAATCCTTCTAGACAATCTTTTATAGTAGTAGCAATTTCCCATTCTTCATCAGTAGGATTATAAGTATAGTTCCTATCAAGCTCGGTTAATCGACTAAGCGCTTCTCTCATAGATATTGCAACCTGAAGCATTAGGTAAGTAGACTTCCACCTATTCGGAACATCACTAGGTAACTTCTTTCTACCTTTCAGCCTCACTTGATTGACTGCATAATCGAACTTTTGTTTAGCATACGTAGAACTCTTTAAGTATCTTACAGTTTTTCTGATTTTTTCAATAAGTCCTTGAATTTTTCCGAGTCCATCTTGCACCACTAAATTCAATATATGAGCACTACAACGTACATGAAATAAGTCTCCACTTAAACTTAATAATTACCTTTCGTTAAGCCAAGACCTCACTTTTCTAACCATGACATCATTTGATGCAACATTATCTACCACCATAGCAAATATTTTTTTTATCAATGTTCCACTCTAGAATTAACTCACGTATAAACCTAAATAAAGTTTCACCGTCATGTGGGTATTCTATTTTCCTATATATGAGAATTTTTTTGTGTAAACCCCATTTATCATCAATAAAATGTGCAGTTAAACATGCGTAAGCAATATTCTGATGATCAGAAGTCCAAATATCGGTAGTAAGGGTTACCTTGGAACGAAGGTTATCCAAGAAAGCATACATCTTCTCCTTTTCTTCTTTATGAATGCTTATTATATCAGACCTGAGTGTGTTTCTAGAGATGATGTTGAAATCAGGATTCAAATCACGACAATATATCTTAAACCAATGATGCTCGACAATAGATAACGGGTAATTGTGTTTGATAACCATAGTTGCAAGATCCTTTCTACTTTTCCCTTGGTCGAATTTATAAGTTTTGATGTTAGAAGTCGATTCTGAATCCGCAATGAGTTCTCCATGTTTCCTACTAAGATTCTTTTTCAAATGACTAGTCCCCTTGTCTCCGCAAAGGCTTGCATTACAATGATCACAAATTGCAATATATTCCCCTATTGATTTCTTGACTCTTTTGAAAGAATTCCAAACCGCAGATTTTAGCTTTCTTGCAATCACGGAATCATCTTCCTCCTCAACCCCCATCAACGAATCATCACCATGTGTACTTGAAACAGTAGCCATATATTTTTAGGGGTGAAATAAACCCTAAAAATTATGAAAAAATTGAAATGTTGCCTAAATTTAGAAAAAGGGTTTTGTGAACCAGAGAAGCTTGAGAATCAGAGAACCTAACATGAATTTGGGTAAATTAAGAAAAAGGGTTTTGTGAACCAGAGAAGCTTGAGAACCAGAAATATTCGGCTACTTTTACATACCAGAATAAGCTTGCCTAAATCGATCGACGTAATTGAATTGTTGCGTAAATTGAACTGATTAATTTTTTTTGGTAAACAGTAAAAGTGTAACCTAACATCAATTTGGGTCGACCCGACCGGGTCATGGGTCGACCTATATGAAGACCCATTTAAGTGGGTCGCCCCATTGGATCGGATATTGGGTTATTGGATCCGATTTTTTTATCCATTGGATCCTCTTATTGGGTTGGGTCAGATCGGGTCTGGGCCTAGACCTGCCCCATTGCCACCCCTAGGTGAGAGTGTTGACCACCATTTATATATTTCTAAGACGGGTTCCTTGATGTATCTTACAGCTAGTAGACGTAATATTATGTTTGAAGTTTGTCTTTGTGCTAGGTTTCAGGATGCTCCTAAGGTTTTTCATTTAGTTGTTGTTAAGAGAATCTTTAGATATCTTAAGGGACATCCTTCTTTAGGCCTTTGATATCCTAAGAATTATACCTTTGACTTTTATGCCTAAACTAATAGTGATTATGGAGGTTGCAAATTGAATAGGAAATCTACTACAGGAGGATGCCAGTTTTTAGGGAATAGGCTAGTATCTTGGCAATACAAGAAACATACCTCTGTTTCTCAGTGCTCTGTTGAAGCAGAATACATTGCTGCTAGTTCTTGAACTTCCCAGGTTTTATGGATTATGTTGGTGCAATAATAGATGACTGATTTTTCTAAATCATTGTTATTTTGTAATTGTAATTACTTAGTGCATTTTGTAGTTCCACGAACATGTATGTTCATTGGCTTAGAGATTGTTCGGCTCCCCCATGAACTTGCATGTTCATGAGGCCCATTAAAGCCCTTGCTAGCCGAACATGTCTCTCTATATAAAGAGACATTTAGGTCAGTTTTAGGGTTGTTGGTTTAGAGAGAATTCTGAGAGAATACTTTGTTATTGTAACTGTGTTTATCAATTAATAAAGTATTCTGAATTTGGTATTTTGTGTTCTTGCTTATCGATTATTACTTTTCATACAATTGATTACGAGTTTCCGCATTGTAATCAATTAGTTTAATCATGTTGATCTGACCACTGGGACCTACAATTGGTATCAGAGAAAACGCATTGTTTGCTCTCTATCGAGATTTGGTTCAGGATTAAATCACAGTTTAATCGATTCAACAAGTTAGGGTTCAAGTTCGTGGCGGTTGTTGATAAAAAAAAATAGGGTTTCTTTATTTATTTTTTTACCGCTAAGCTATTACAAAATTAGGGTTGGCGGATGTGTTTGTGATAAGATTAGGGTTCCATCAAGTTCGGCGAGAATATCAGGATCTTAGTTCATGGAGTTGACTTTCATGATGAAGTTGTTTCATGTTCGTGGTGACTTAGAGGATTTTAACTTAAGTATCAACTTCGTGGATTCATCTTTGTGGATTCAAGTTTGTGGTGACTTAGAGGATTTTAACTAAGTATCATCTTTGTGGATTCATCTTCGTGGATTCAAGTTCATGGTGCCTTAGAGGATTTAACTATCATCTTCGTGGCCTTAAGTTCGTGGGAAGTCTATACTAAACCAGTTCGTTGACCATTTTGAATCAAGTTCGTTGACCAGTTTGAAACAAGTTCGTTGACCATTCTTCAAGTTCGTTGACTAATTTACTTCAAGATTAATTGAACAAGTTACTTCAACTTCGTTGACCAATCAAGTTCGTCAACAAGTTCGTGGACAACAAGTTCGTCAATAACAAGTTTGTCAACAAGTTCGTTGAATTTTAAATGGATTTAAAACAATCTTCAAACACTCCTCCCAAGTTACTCAATGCTTCACATTATTACAGTTGGGTCGATAAATTTGAATCTTTTTGTAGATAGAATGACGTACAAATGTGGATGTGTATTCAAACAGAATACGTTCATCCAACTGTGACCGTAGAAGGTGTGGTGTCAAAGCCAGCTGTTTCAGCTATGACAACTGATCTTAAAAAGGTGTACGAATCGGAAAATAGAGTTGGGCTAGCCTAAAGATGTCTTTACCAACTGAGATATACATGTTTGAAGAAAATATAATTCATTATTTGAACTCTGGAAGGCTATCGAGAAAAAGTATGCTGGAACTACTAAACAAAAGGGAAATATAGGAAATCTCCTTCAGGGACGATTTTCTATTTTCAAAGTTGCAGCTACCGAAACCTTAGAGGATACTATAAATAGATTCTATCATCTACTGGAAGAACTCGAACTTCATGGTGTAGCTGTTGATTATGATAAAAGGGAGAGATTCTTGGAATCTTTACCTAAGCGTTGGGAGGTATATGTGAATTTAATAAAGGATGAACTTGAAAAGGAGGACGATGAACCTCAAAATCCGTTAACTTTGGAAAAGATAATTGAAAAGCTCAGAGGGTATGATTTAACTCATTCTACTATTGATGCAACATCTGAATGCACCCAGAATCCAGCACTCTACTATGGGAAAATCCTGGAATCAAGTTCCTCAAGAAACAACGCTACAACTTTTCTTACTGACAAGGAACAAACATCTACCGAACCTCATCCTTTCCCATTGTTGGAACAAGTGTGGAAGAAACAAAGTCACCGACTACTCATCAGAACATGGCAATGAGTGTCAAGTCAGCTGAAGAAAGTTTAGAGATCTTATCGTGTTTCTTGGTTGCATACGGGAATCATGTTCAGGCTAATATTACTGACCCAGGCTTATGGGATGAAGACTTTGCTCAAGTTGATCAAGACGACTTGGAAAAATGGATTCCCAATGGAAGACTGCTATGCTCACCAATAAACTCAAGAGGTTTCTGGCAAGAAATGGACGCAGTCCTAAAACTAGCAAAGCTGGTGTTGATAAGTCAAAGGGACGTTGCTACAACTGTCAAGGAAGTGGAAATTTTGCAAGATAATGTCAAAAACCCAAGGTTGAATATACACCTAATCAAGACAGATCTAGACAACCTCCTCAACAAGCGCAGTGAAGTCTTGCTTCACAAGTCATGATCGTTCAACACGAAGATCACACATATGATTGGAAGGCATGTACTAATGACAAGGATCAAGCCCTTACGGCCTCTATTGAAGAAATTCGTAGTGAAGCTAGTAGTACTGCAAGTGAGTTAAGCTCAAGTGAATAAGATGTTAGTGATTTTGAAGATGCTGATAAAGAGTTGAAGGTTTGCAACTGTATGGAGAATTTATCCAAAGAAAATTTCTTTGCAAAGATGGCAGACCTCAAAACCGAGAAGACAAAGGTACTTCTTGAGCTTCAATCAGTAAAGGAGCAAGTCGCTCACTATCCTAACTGTGCAAAACGAAAATCTGACTAAGTCGTTAGTCACCTTGGAATCTCAGCATAAAGACCTCAGACTTGATTTGGCAAATCAAATTAACTTAAAAAATGATTTTTCAAATATATATCACCAAAATGAAAAAGATAGATGATTTGCAGATTTTGAACAGGTAAATGATTTGTAGATTTTGAACATGTATCATATATAAACAAGAGACGGTTGGGCGGACATTGGTAGAGATTACCATCGTATCGTCACCGGTTGTAATTGAAATTACTTAGTGCATTTTGTAGTCCCACGAACATATATGTTTGTGGACTTAGAGATTGTTGGGATGCTCACGAACTTTCCTGTTCGTGAGGCCCATTAAAGCCCATGCTAGCCGAACATGTCTCTCTATATAAAAAGACATTTAGGTCAGTTTTAGGGTTCTTGGGTTAGAGAGAATTCTGAGAGAATACTTTGTTATTGTAACTGTGTTTATCAATTAATAAAGTCATTTAACTGATTACGAGCTTCCGCATTTTCCCATTTTCTCCCTTATCGATTATTACTTGTCATTTAACTGATTACGAGTTTCCGCATTGTAATCAATTGGTTTAATCATGTTGATCTGACCACTAGGATCTACAGATTCATAATCATATGCTAGACTATGGCCTTAACTTTATGAACACTCCTATTCACATAGACAATACTGTTGCCATGTTCATAACTAAGAATCCTGTGCAACATTCAAAGACAAAATACATTGAGATTAGACACCACTTCATAAGAGATTGCTTTGAAAAACATTTGATTCACTTGGTTAAGATTCACACAGACCTCCAATTGGCAGATCTTTTCACAAAGGCGTTTGATTTATCAAGATTTAATTTTCTTGTTCAGGCTATTAGTCTAATGAATCTTGATTGAGTGTTTTCTTCAAATTATTTTTGTAAATATATTTTTGCATTTTGTTTTATTTTTATTTCAAAATACAAAAAAAGGGAGAAAATGGGAAAATTACAAAAATATTTTAAGTCTGGTAGTATTTTTTTTTAAGACTGGTAGTCTTTATATTTTAAGTCTGTTAGATTTTTTTTAAGTCTGGTAGTCTTTATATTTTAAGTCTGGTAGTATTCTTTTTTAGTCTGGTAGTCTTTATTTTTTATGTCTGGTAGTATTCTTTTTTAAGTCGGTAGTATGTTTTAAGTTTGGTAGTGGTGTGTATAGATAAAATCAAAAAATATGTGTTTTCTATGTATATAGTTAAAACCCAAAAATATTCGATTTCAGTATGAAAAGATAAAACTCAAAAATATTATTTTCTATTCTATTTTTAAGTTTTTGAGTTAGTTTTATAGAAAATCAAATTAAAAATATGGAAAACTAAAAACAATATAAAATTTGACAAAGTTTCACAAAACGAAATTTCTAAGAAATGAGTTATAAACATAAATTCCAGCATAATTTAACATAGTTAAGTATTTAAAAAATTTCTTGAAACCAAATATTTTCATAAATGCATATATTTATGTATTTTGAAATCTTTAGCAATATGTGGTTTATTCAGTGATTGTCAAGTAGAAAACAAAGTGATTGTCAAGTATAAAACAATATAAAATTTGACAATGTTTCATAAAGTCATTAAAATTAAAATTTAACGTGTTTTTTCAACTTACGCTTTTTTCCAATGTTATTAGGTACATATCTTTTAAAAAATAGTAATTTTTTCCCCACATTTTGTTTAATAATTATCAAAATATTAAGCTTTAAAAATGTGTTTCAAGCTTTTTTAGTAGAATGCAACATTTATATATGATGTTTGTCAAGATTGTTATAAAAAGGTCGAATTTTAACGTGTTTTTGCAAGTTACGCCTTTTTTTTTATTAAATCCTAGAAACCGGGTTTTCAACCGGAACCGGTTTGGACCCGACCCCAAACCGGGTTTACCCTACACCCCCAAAACCGACTAAAACCCGACCCGGTTTTTACACGAACCGGTTTGGATTTGTTTGACCAAACCCGGTTCGGGTTTTAGTCAAACCCGAACGGTTTTTACACAACTAGTTAAGAGTAGAAGAAAGTCAAGATTAATAAACTTATGTTTGTGTTCTTACTTCCTGTCTCAAGTAGAACCTAAAAATATTGAAATGGCCTTATTATTTAATAGTTAGGTAGGTGTAACGGCCCAGAAATGTAAAAAGGATTAAAGTCGTAATAGGTTTTGGCTAAGGGACCATTTTTGGAAAAGATTTGTGAAAAGGACCATTATGGAAAAGTGTGGGGTTTGATTTGTAAGTTCTCATTTTTATAAATAGGAAGATAAGAAAGAACCAGATCATTTATGTATGTGAGTGTGTGTTTCTTCGAGTTTGAAGAAAGAAAACAAGAAAAACTAAAGTCGGTTAAGTTCAAAAATCAGCGATTCCAAGTCCCTTTTTTGCCGGATAAACAAACGGAACATATATTAGTACTCCTGGGGTCGAGGGGATCTTTCCGATGTAAGAAAAAATTGAAAAGGAGTTGGTTCATTTCAGTTCGAGTCGAGACTCGGATCAAAAAATGAGGTATAAGTCATTACTTACATATATAATCATGTTTTAAGCTATTTTTAGTAATTTAGGCTGGATTTTATTGAGTTTTGGAAAGTTTAAATGAGTTACCAAAAGCCTGCAACAATGGTGGTTTCATGTTGGAGAAGAAGTTGGATAATGGAACCAGCCGGTGGCTGAGTTAAGCAAACCGGTGGTTGAGCATAGCTAGCCACATAGCCGATCGGGGGCTGAAATTGGCCAACCGAAGGCTGGAAGGGTTTTTCAGCAAAATTATTTTTTCGTTGGGATTGTAACGATTAAGGTAGTTAAGCTTTAAAGCTAAGAGTAACGACTTTATTACTCGATAATGTATGATCGGGTAGATCGTGAAAAGTAATACTCTGATGACTTCACCGCATCGGGAGCCCAGCATCACGATACGACCGACCCCTCGGAGGAGAGCTTCATGGCTTTCGCCAGCAGCCACGGTACGTCCAGTCCGAGGACTGTTCTACCGGCCGCACCATCGGTTCCCGCCGCAGATCTACAGAAGCGCGGACCGCCCATCAGACTGAGTGCTCCTAAGCAGGTCACACTTCCCGCTCGACTACCGGATCGTATGATCGGACAGACGACTACCAACCCAGCCAGAGCTACTACTCCCCATATCCCACTACACCCTGAGGATCCGTACGCGGCATCGCTTACGTCGAACATGGATCGCTACATGTGGAAGCGACTTCAGGACTACTCGATGCAGCGTCCCGAAGGAGCGGGACCATCTAGACCACCAATGATGACACCCGATCTGAGGTTTACCCCAGCGGAGTATCATGCACTCCGCAATGACCTTCAGGGACTTACATAGGAGGTGGAGCAGCAGGCTCATCTTCTGTATCAGGTCTCCGACTGTAGGTCCCAGTGGTCCGATCTACAGGATTAAACTAACTACTCACGAGGCGGAATCTCGTAATCAGTATATCAAACAAGTAATAATCGAATGCAGTAAATAACAAATACGAATTACCGAATTCCAAATACTTTATATATTGAATCACTCAATTACAATAAAGTATTCTCAGAACTCTCTCCCTCAGTCTGTCTGCCAATCATTAACCATTAACCCTACACCTAAACTCAATGTCTCTTTATATAGAGACATGTTCACAGGCTTGGGTCACTAATGGGCTCATGGACTATGCAAAGTCCATTAACACCCATAACAGACTAAATAGCCCAATTAACAATACAATGTTATTGGGCCATTACAGACTCAAATAAACTATTACTAAAGACTTAATTAATCTAGAACAACTGTCACAGATATTGCACCAACAAACTCTCCCTTGACTGTTGCTTCTAGATTCCGTTATACGCTCAAAGTCTTTATAGTCTTTTTCTCCTTGTGTTCCTTGCAGGTTCGTTCCTTGCAGGTTCTTCTAACTCATCATTGTCTTGAATAACTCCCCCTGAATTGTTACAATAATTCAGTCTTCTCCTCTTAAGCTTGTGAAGATTCAGTCTTCTCCGTTTACGCTTTCAAAGAGTTAGTCTTCTCCGTTAATGCTTGTGAAGAGTTAGGCAGCTCCCTTTGTTGTTGTGAACTTCGTTCTTTATCAGAGTCTTTATCACAAGTTGACTCAACTAAGTTCATCACTTTTGCTTGTATTCTTCGAGCTTCCATAAGTGACAACAAAACTCCCCCTGAGCTGTCTGACGATGAACAACGTCTGAAACAACAGTTTTCACGAGTAAAGTCTCGTACGCGCTTCGTAACCTGCAAATAAACGTTTGTAAATTATTATTTTCTTTTTTTTTTATTTTTTTTTTTAAGATATCGACACGAAATTTTGAGCTTTCATGTCGATTCTAATATTTTTATTTTTTTTTTTTTTTTTTTAAGATATCGACACGAAATTTTGAGTTTTTCATGTCGATTCTAAGTTTCATAAAGATAAATATACAAGATTACAAAAATTTTCAGCTAGCAATGATCAGTTATGGTGGGGAACCCATGCCATAACACGTTTTGATTGTGATCTTTCGTTTACGTAGACAAACTCCTTGAAGAAACCATCATCTTTAGTAACAGTAGCTTGAACTTTAGAATTAAGGTGGTTCCTCGGTGGACAATACGATCTCGATTGCTGATAAAATGAATTTACTCTCTGACTCGGGCAGTATGGATTAGAAGTTCTAAAAGACGGTCGAAATGGACGCGGTTGAAATGAACGATCATTAGAAACACCCGTGTGTTCCTGTTTCTTAATCCACTTTTGAGGCACCTGTTTCCGTACAGGTGAATATGATCGAGCCATTGAGTTCCGAGCATGCTGGACCTGTTTCCGTACAGGTGAGTGTCAATGAGCCATTTTTTTAGTCTTCGATGAAGACGATTTGCTAGCTTGCTCTTTCTTCAGAGAGCACGATCTGTTGGCTTGCTTTTGCTTCTTCGTTGGACATACCGAGGCCACGTGACCATGTTCACGGCATTTAAAACACTTCAAGTCATCCATAGCCTGTTTGGGTTTTTAGTTTTCAGCTAATGTACTCATTTTCGTTTCCGAAACACTTGAATCAGTTGACGTACTTGACTCAGTTTGATCGTCCCTTGTAGAGGTAGATTCACATGAAGAGTCAACATTGTTTTCCTTCACGTCACATTCAGTTTTAAGAAAACTATAATTGTGATTAAAAGGTGGAGGTGTTTCATTGTATCCCAAACCAGTACGATCTCTACTTGGCCTTTGACGACTCAAGATTGAATTTAAAGTACTAGAAGAAGTGCGAAACTGTTCGATCTTCCTTTCCTGCTCGGTTAATCTGATTTCACAATTATTTATTTCTTGAACCTTTTCAGCAAACTTTTTCTTGTCGTTTTCACGACATTCATGTAATGTGTCAATTGTATGTGTTAAAGCACCGACATTTGACAAAAGTTCCAAGCGGTCCTTCTCGTTTTTATGATATTTCTTTGCAAAATCATCTTTTTGGCAAGTTTTTATGGATATGTTCTGCTCAAGTTCAGTTTGCTGAGATTCCAAATGAGATACTGACTTAGCCAGTTTATCATTTTGTAGAGTTAAAATAGTGTGACATTTACATAACTCCTTCATTAATTTAAAATCAAGAAGTACCTTTGAGTTTTCAGTGTTGAGGACAGCCATTTTAGCAATGAAGTTCTCATTGGATAGATCCACTGTGCAGCTACAAACCTTTGATTCAACATTTTGAATATTCTCTTCATTTGAGCTAATTTCACTTGCAGTACTAGAATCACCTTCAGTACTACCGGCTTCACTGCGAACTTCCTCAATAGATGTCATGAGTGCTTGATCCGTTATTGCGTTTTCAGTTAAACTTATTGACACATATTCTCTAAATCTTTCAATGATCTGTGCCAGAGTTAACGTTCGCTGAGCTTGTCTATCTAAATTTTCAAATTCATCCCTTACTAATTTTACATATGTCTCCCACTACTTAGGCAAAGCATCCAATAATCGCTCTATTTTCTCATTTTCATTAACTACTTCACCGTGTCTGGAGAGGTGTGTAGGTAGATAAGAGTATATGTTGATTGTATCTTCAAATGTTTCGTTGATTTCGGCTCTGAATGTTGAAAGTTGTCGTTTAAGGAGGTTTACTCTACTTTTCATTTGCTTTGCAGTTCCAGCGTATATCTTCTCAACTGCTTTCCATAAGGCATTTGTTGACTTTTATCGCCCAGTGAGATGTTGCAATTCCTCAGGAAGAGACATTTCCAGACTTTCCCTAACGTTGTTTTCAGCATCAAACACTTTTCTACATTCAGCTGAAAGACTGTTGATGGGAATCAGTTCTGCCAAACCATTTCTATCCATTGTTGGATGGAGGTATTCATGTTGAACACAGTACCACTTGTGATCGTCATTTAATTTACAGTAAGATTCAAACTTGTCTGCCCATTCGTAATAAAGAGACTTGTCACTTAATTTAGGTGGACTATCGGATTTTAAAGAGTCCATTAAAGAGTCCATTTCTTTATTATTTGTCAAATTAATTAAGTCCAAACAATAAGTCAAATTCAGTCCAATTTAAAAGTCCAATTAACCAAGTCTAATTAATTAACGAGTCCAAGTTCAATGTCCAATTCAGTCCGGTTTAGAAGTCCAATTAACCAAGTCCAAACGAATAAGTCCAATTAAGAAATCCAATAACCGAGTCCAAATCTGTCCAATAAAGGTCCAAATGAAAGTCCACAAGGCCCACTTAAAAGCTCAGGCCCAGTCCAATAGAAGTCCAATAAATCAGTCTTTTCTCCACAAACTTGTTTTCAATCAGAACCACGAACAACTTGTAAATTCGACAACAAGACAACAGTCACTAAACAATAGGCAGAAATAATCACGAACTTGTTTTGTTGAACACGAACATAATTGAAAACTGAATTTTACACTTGCCGAACATAAATCAAACCACGAACATCAAAATTTCAGCTTATTTCAACCGAAACAATCCACGAACAATCAACGAACGAACATCTAATTATTCACGAACATGTAATTAAACCGAATTTGTAATTCTGATTAAACTGTCGAATTTAAAGAGACGAAGATGAAACTGGTCTTGCCGCCACGAGCAGCAATCTGTCAACAAATATTAATTTCTACGAACTTGTGACTTAAATTTTCCACGATCATCAACCGTTGAATAAAAATAAAAAAAAAATCACGAACAAAGAAAGAAGAACAGCCACGAACAAGTCTAAACCTTAACTGCCGAAGATGATGATCGTGGCTTCACGAAGAGACCTTCACCGAAGATGATAACGAACAAGTTCTGTGTATGAAGCTAAACGAACATCAAACGAACATCAATCTGCGACGAAGATGACTTCTTTTGGAGTCGCCGAAGATGATTTCTAATGACGTAGATGATACCAATATGATGAAACGAAGATGATCACGAAAATTAGACGAAGATGATGAATCGAAGATGGCGGCGAGACGAAGATGATCTCCGCCACACCTTATCCCCCTTATAATCAACGACGAAGATGATCCTCGTGATAGTCAGACGAAGATGATTACCAATCGGCGAAGATAATAATTGGATATGTTCGTAGTGATCTCCGCCGAAGATCTCAGCCGCCGAAGATCTTTTGTGTCTGTGTGTATGTTTGTTCGTTTCAATTACTCGCTGCCCCCTTTTCCTTTTCTTAATTTCCCAGTAAAACAAAAAAAAACCCAACTTTAGCCTAGGTCCAATTAAACAGCAATGAAGCCCAAATAATTAAAAGCCCACGAACTTGTTGGAAGATTGCAAAACGAACTTATTCTACGAACTTGTTGACGAACTTGGTCAACGAACTTAAATCAAAAGTCAACGAACTTGAATCAAAAGTCAACGAACTTGACCGCCACAAACCCTAAATCTCAAACTCTAGCCGTCAGAAAAATTAAGAAACCCTAACTCTCAGACTGCAGCCGTCAGAAAATTCAGAAACCCTAATTTTTAACAGCCGCCAGAAAAATGAAAAACCCTAATTTGCTTAATTTCCAGCCGCCAAAAACTGAAGAGCCTTACTTCCCAGAATCGATTAAAACATGATATAATCCTGAACCAAAACTCGATAGAGAGCAAACAATGCGTTTGCTCTGATACCAATTGTAGGTCCCAGTGGTCCGATCTACAGGATTAAACTAACTAATCACGAGGCGGAATCTCGTAATCAGTATATCAAACAAGTAATAATCGAATGCAGTAAATAACAAATACGGATTACCGAATTCCAAATACTTTATATATTGTATCACTCAATTACAATAAAGTATTCTCAGAACTCTCTCCCTCAGTCTGTCTGCCAATCATTAACCATTAACCCTACACCTAAACTCAATGTCTCTTTATATAGAGACATGTTCACAGGCTTGGGCCACTAATGGGCTCATGGAATATGCAAAGTCCATTAACACCCATAACAGACTAAATAGCCCAATTAACAATACAATGTTATTGGGCCATTACAGACTCAAATAAACTATTACTAAAGACTTAATTAATCTAGAACAACTGTCACAGATATTGCACCAACACCGACGCCGCCCACCGCCTATCTGAGCAGTCTCTCCGAGTCATCTCTTCGACTCAGACGACGTCGAGGACTGTTCAGCGCCTCGTGAGCGTATGCTTGGTGATGGGTACCGTGATCTCCGTCATCTTACTGAAGATGTTCCTAGACATACTTCGTTAGTTTTATCTTTTATTTTGTATTGCACTCTAGTTTAAGTTGTAATTTTCCGTATCTGTAACAAATTAAAACTCGTATCGTAATTGTGTTTCGAACTTTCCTTATAGTTATGACCCCTGTAACAGACTATTATTATGAAATGAAATTTCTATCATTATTATCTTTGCCTTTCTGGTCATACTTGAGTTATACTATTGTTCCGTGATCGCTCATCGTGCTTACGTTATCTAATCCTTCCTGTATACGTTATTGTCGTTAATCGCTGTGAAAGTCCTTATCGCGTATTTTTATTCGTGCGTTCTAAAGTATTTTCCTTTTTTTGTTGTAGAATCATGCCTCCCAAATGGAGCAACGCTAACTTGATAGCCGAGCCGGTTGCTGCGCAACTCAACGCAACAATCCCAAACATGATCGCCCAGATCACTGTGGGATCAACAACGGAAAACAGGGAAATAATAACCACAACAACAACCACGAAAACAACAACGACAACAACCAACAAAATGACCAACACCAGAACCTTAACCAAAACTAGTAACACAACAATAACCGAAACCAGATTGAGAACCGACCCGACTGCAGCTACAAGAACTTCATGGCATGCAAGCCGAAGGAATTTCACGGCACCTCCGGTGCTGTCCGACTACTCTCGTGGATTGAGAGTATGGAATCGGTTCTCCACATCAGCCGATGTGCTAAGGCTGAAAAGGTGGAGTACGCTTCCTGTGTACTCCATGGACGAGCCCTCTCCTGGTGGAACCTCTTTGTCCAAACCCGAGGTCGAGCAGAGGCATATGCCCTCACGTGTGAGGATTTCAAGAAACTGGTCATGGAAGAATACTGTTCAAAGAGCGAGGTGAAGAAGCTCGAGGCGGAGTTGTGGAACCATCAAATGGTCAGAAACAACATCGACACATACACTGCTCGATTCTTCGAGCTTGCCTGATTGGTTTCATGGATGGTAAACCCTGAGTAGAACCGGATGGATCGCTACATCTGTTGTCTCTCTCCCAAGATTCGCGGAATGGTAATATCTGCAGAACCAATGGCGATTCAGAGCGAGTCGGTTTCAATAACAACCCGTGAAGACGAAGATCTGCAATAAGACTTTCTAGCGCAATTTTCCTTGCTCATCGTCTGACCAACAACCTCCTCTCCTCTCCATCCCCTGCCAAACGAGAGGAAGGCGAGAAACGGAAAGGTGATCACCAACCAAGTGGAGACGACCGCAACAAGAATCACAAAGCCGCCCGCAACTTTGCAGTAGTTGCTGCCCCCATAACCGGACCCCGAACTTACGTTGGGCCGCATCCCAAGTGTGGAAAATGCCACTACCATCATGTTGGAGACTTCCCGGTGTGGAAAATACGTAACAAAGTGGGGCACTACCCCAAGTACTGCCGAAAGGAACTAGCAATTAAGGAAAGAAGCCAGTAACATGTACATTTTCCACGAACAACCATTATGCATCTATATTATTCGATCCAGGAGTAGAGAGAAGCTTCGTGTCCTTAGAATTTAGACCCTTATTAATCTATGATCTAAGGTCCTTAAGAATAGTTTCATAGTAGAGTATGCTAACGGTAAAAAATTTGAAGCTAACGACGTAATCATTGGGTGTTCGATGTGCCTAGCCATTAAGACTTTCCCCATAGACCTCGTCCCCATAGAACTGAAAAGCTCCGACATCATCGTCGGAATGGAATGGTTAGCTCGATTTCGAGCTGATATAGTCTGTTTCGAAAAATTCAATCGGATACCCCTCTCGAACGAGGAAACCCTCATTGTGCAGGGGGGACAAACCTGGACAACAACTTCGTATGGTCTCAGTTATGAAGATGTGCAGATACCTCGAGAAGGACTGTGATGCCTTCTTAGCGCACATCATTGAACGTAAATCGAAGGAGAAGCGTATTCAAGACATTCATGTACTCAAAGATCATCCCGAAGTCTTTCCAGAGGATTTACCCGGACTAGCCCCAACCCGACAAGTGGAATTCCGAACTAACCTCATTCCTGGCCCAGAGACGGTTGCCAAGACACTGTACCGTCTAGCACCACCCGAAATGCAAGAACTCTCAGAACATCTGCATGAACTCTTAGATCATGGTCTAATTTGTCCTAGTACGTCACCCGGGGGAGCCCGAATCCTCTTCGTTAAAAAGAAAGACGGATCTTTCAGGACGTGTATCGATTATAGAGGGCTCAATAAACTGACCGTCAAGAACCGATAACCTATCCCTCGAATCGACGATCTATTCGACCAGTTGCATAGTGCAACTTACTTCTCAAAGATTGATCTCCGCTCATGGTATCATCAGGTTCAATTCAGCGAACCCGACATTCCCAAAACTGCCTTCCGAACTCGCTGCGGGTATTACAAATTTCTCGTTATGCCATTCCGTCTGACCAACGCACCGGCATTGTTCATGGGTTTTGATGAACAGGGTGTGTAGACCATACCTGGACAAATTCGTGATCGTGTTCATAGACGATATCCTAATCTATTTCCGGAACAAACAAAATCTTGAACGTCACTTGAAACTCATTCTGGAACTTCTTAGAGATCAGAGGTATCCGCACACTTCCTACCGGTATGAGAATAACTACACGATGGAAAAGTGCGCCCAAGTTTATATCATCGAGATCGTTTCTCGTCATGGAACGCCTCTCTCTATCATGCCAGACAGGGATAGTCGATTCACGTCCCGTTTTTGTAAAGCACTTCAGAAATCTCTCGGGACTCGACTAGACCTCAACACAGCCTACCATCCCTAAACCGATGGTCAGAGTTTATAGACAATCCAAAAACTTGAGGAGATGCTAAGATCGTACGTAGTTGAATTCGGAGGAAGTTGGGACACTCACCTGCCTTTGGTCGAGTTCTCATACAACAACAACTACCATGCTAGCATCAAGTGCGCCCATTCGAGGCCCTGTACGGACGCAAGTGTCGGTCATCACTTTGTTGGCTAGAAGTCGGCGATCGACAATTAACGAGGCTCGATATCGTTCAAGAGACCATCGACAAGATCACGACCATTCTAAAATTGCGGAAGACATCACGCAGCAGACAAAAGAGCTACATCGACAACCGAAGGAAACCCCTCGAATTTCAGGTCGATGATAAAGTACTCCTCAAAGTATCGTCGTGGAAGGGGGTAATTCGCTTCGGGAAACGCGGCAAGCTATGCCCGAGGTACACCGGGCCATTCAAGGTTATAGAACGGATCTGCCCGGTAGCATATCCACTCGAACTCCCTCAAGAACTCCCGAAGAGGTCACGAATTCACGTGGGCGTGTGAAGACCAGATTCGTCAAAAGTATCCACACTTATTCAAAGACTCTTCCACTCCCGAAGATGCGAATTAATTTCGGGACAAAATTCCTTTTAACCGGGGGAGAATGTGACAACCGTCAAAATTTCAGGATAATCCCGTTATCTTTAGCCTCGATTTATACTTATACCGTAAGCGTGTGTGTCTCAGAATCGAAATCGGAATCAATAAATGAATTATAATACCAAGAAAACATATAATGAACTTGCCTAAGTTCATTGCAAAACAATCGTAAACTCTAAACGAACACAAATGCATAACGATAACGAAAACGAAAAACGAAAAAGGCTGAAAAACATCCCGCTGCGCCGCCCTAAGTACTAGGGGCGATGCCCTACACTGTAGATTCATATATTTTTTTTTAAGTTTGGTGAGTCACAATTGCATGTAACCACACACCTACACCTATCCCAAAACGTGTCAAGCCCATATTTAGTCCAGAGATTGGCCTCTAAAGTTCATGCAATTCCATTTCATTCTCCCATTTCATAAAACACACACACATACACTTCTCTCTCTCTCCATTTCCATTGAAAACACTTTCATTCCTCTCTCAACTATCAAATTTACAGTAAGTTACCAGCAACAACCCATCAAAAACACCCTCACAGATTGTCATCTTCATCAATATTAGCAAGAGCAGTCATCTTACCTTAGTTGCATACACCATTTTCTACCAATTTGGAGACGAAATCACCATCAAGTCACTCCAAATCATCATTCATCCACTTTCTTTTGGGTATAATCATTTATCCTCACTTTTTTTACATAAATATTCAATTGCATCTTAGATCCATCACATAAAAATGATTTTTTATGAAGTTTTAAGGTTAATAACATAAGAAAACAAGTTTTTATAAATTTATACCAAGATCTTTATATATATGGTTGAAAAGCTATACAAAACTGGTATTGGAAAGTATTTTTAATGTTTTTATCACTTGCATTTTTAGATCTACAATCAAAAAGACAAGATTTAGATAATAAACGATTTTTGGAGAAAGTCAGTCAGCAGGGGCGTCGCCCCCATCCTTCAAGGCGACACACTGAGGCTCTGACATTTTACGAAAACGTTGTAAAATCGCTGTAATTTGCAATCTTGAACTTGGTATTTTAAGGATCTGTTTAAAAGTGGTATTTATGAGTTATAACTTGTGTTTAAAGTAACTTATTGAACATATAACATTCATATTATGTTTTATGAGTTAAAGCAAATATTGTTATATAATGTTTAAAGCGGGAAAGTGGGTAAATTTTAGATATAAAAATTATGGCGTGGAAGCGGTGCCCGAATATCGTTAGACATAATAATAAAACTTGACAAATAAGCATTTCTTTGTCTAACGAGCATTATAAGCTAATAAATAATAAGAGTTACCTCGAAACTATCGTATATTCTAGGATTTCTGTGATTACCGACGCATTCCGAGTACTTTTCCGCACACGTCTTATCTTCGCAACCCGTGAATTACATCCCCTCTTTTTAATACTTTTGTGAAATCGTTTGGTGGAAACATGAGAATGAACCGTTTTATGAACTTATATGCGTATGTCTTTTTCACTTGATACATTTATGAACTGAACGTCTGATTGTATGTCTTTTAAACGCCATGGAACCGGCATCTTTATTGACTCTTGATAGGAATATAGTCATACCGTAAGTGCCTACTATCAGTTTTATTAAATTAGTACCCGTTTTTCTTTACACACTATTAGCTTTGTTAAGCCGTTTAGTATATGGGTATCGATACTTAGGGAAGGAGCGTCCCTTACTTAGGTGGCAGCCTAGGTACATATTACTGATGATTACCTCCCCGTAGATAGTGCGGGGAAAGGGGCCTCACGGTCGGTTAATCGGTTTAGTGTGAACATTTACAGCTATATTATGTTAAGAGGTCGCTATTCATTATATAATCAATATTTCTTTATACGCATGTCTTTGCACGTATATGATATATACGGAGCCGAAAACCATATATTGGCACGTATATGATATATACCTAGCCGAAAACCATATCTTTGCACGTATATGATATATACGGAGCCGAAAACCATGTCTTTGCACGTATATGATATATACGGAGCCGAAAACAATATCTTTGCACGTATATGACATATACGAAGCCGAAAACCATTTCTTTTCACGTATATGATATATACGGAGCCGAAACCATGTCTTTACAAGTATATATATTTTTAAGCACGGGATAGCTTCATTTCGTTTGAGAAATACTTTAAATATATACTTAGTCGAAAACCGTTTTTAGTCGAGGACTAGCAAGACTGTAACTCACTCACTACTTTTGTAGTTGACACTTTTTCTCATATTTTTAGGAAACGAAATGTAAGGACACGAAGTGAATCTTTTTGGTCGCGGGTCAGGCAAGTCACGTAATCAAGAATCGGGAGACCTTATTATTTACTTTGGGAATGTCTTGTGAAGTCTTTACATATATTATTGTAGTTGTAATGTATTGCTACAATTACTTGGTTATCTTTCAAACTTTGTAAACACTTTATGAATTTAATGACTTAAAACCGTTCGTATTTATTATATCTCGTGCAATGATATCTCCTCTTCACATCTCGTGTTTCCGCTTTAGCGGGGTGTGACAAATAAACCCAAAAATTTCCCCTTAAACTTATGCTATCAGAATGATAAGGAATAAGTTTCCTCAATACAAAACGTTGTTGAGGATGCTATGAAAAATACTATTTCTTCACTTGTCTTCTCTGTTATCAGTTTATAGTTTGTGTCATCAAATAAATAATATGGATAATAAATTATCCCAATTACTTTATTACGAGAAAAGCTGAAACTCGTAAACAGATAGTTAAACCTAGTGTGACTAACTAGGTAAAGAAGTGGTAGGTAGTTTCTCATAGAAAGAAAACCTAGTGTGACTAACATGGTTATGTTGGTCAGCCTTAGAGATGGGGTGATACTGATCCGTAAACCTCGCCAGAAGTATCGCATGGGAGCGGGGAGGTTCAAACTGGTCACCGTTTAACCCTCCTATAACAACAACGCATTGATTTGCAACATCAAAGTAGTGGAAGCCTACACTTCCGATTATTATAAAGGTTGGGAGTCACGTCCCAAGGCTATTATAATGACATGCATGAATGTGCGAGTAACGAATGGGGTAGTAGCCCCTAGGGCATCAATAAGACCCTTTTGAAGGGATTACACTTAGGACGTCAATCGACCAAATAAGTGGAACACACAGGACATCGATGGACCAGATAAGTGGAACACGTAGGAAATCGATGGACCAAATAAGTTGTATACTTAAGACATCGATAGAGTGGATGAGGTAAATACTTAGGGCACGATGGACCCTTGTATAATGAAAGTTATATGTATTAATATGGAATTGATATGTAATGAGAATTAATTTATAATGCATTTTTATGTATATTGAGACGTTGATTATTGTTTAACATATCTTCTTACGAGGTTGTGGGTATGGTGTGGGTTAGTAAAGACAAATTATTTATAAGAAACGTTTTCATAGTCTTACTAACAAATTATTGTCTCTCCATCTTTAGTTGATACTATTTTCCCAAGATGTGTCTTTTGCTCGTAGGTGGCTTTAAACGTGCTCGGTGAGGCGGGATGTTTTGGGGTAGTTTGTTTTCCCCAACTACTTGTCAATGACGTTTTCGTAGTCTTTATGAACCGCTAATCAAGTTTTATTAACGTATTCCGTTGTGATACTTCTGAAATTATAAAAAGTTTTTATTAAACATGACTTTTGAACGTCAGGTCGTTATAGTAGGGGATATGCAGGAGGAGCTTCTTGTGACATTCCGTCCAGTGTCAACTAGTTCTAGTACCACATCAATCTAATTCGGGAGAAGTTGTGCTTTGGCCAAGACAACATTGTGTGACTGGAACACGTGCAAGAAAAACAAGCAACAACATATCACACAACCATGACCCGGGCGGGTTCTATTCGTAAAACAACAAAAAAATTATTTTGTCAAATTCTCATTGGACTAGAAGGGTGGTGGATTTCCTTGCAGAAACACCATGTAAATTCCCCCATTTTATATGCCCATAACCCTTTCCAATACTTCACACTATCTCATTTCAACATCCCATAACACTCATCTCAACTCTCTCTCTCTCTCTCTCTCTCTCTCTCTCTCTCTCTCTCTCTCTCTCTCTCTCTCTCTCTCTCTCTCTCTCTCTCTCTCTCTCTCTCTCTCTCTCTCTCTATCTCATTTTCACTTTCAAAACACACACACAACTCCTTTTCTCTCTACACCCCCATCAAACCCTCCTAACTCGGGAGCACTTCACGGCAAGAAACATCATTCACCATCAACTAACATCACAAAAATCAATATGTTACCATCATCCCCACTACCTTTGTCAATCGAAATCATCATCATTCTCGTCACCAAGAGCTCTAAGGTCACATCTAGGCTGGTAAGACCCATTATTATACTCTATTTAGCTTGTTTCTGGAGTTGCATGTCCATTTTACTCGAAAACAAGCAAGATCTCAAAGTGATAAACACAAAAATCTCCACAGCCAGCCACCCGGCCGGTCCATTTTTCAATGGAACCGGTCCCGGGCGGGCTCTTGGTAGATTGGGTGTTTGACACCTTTTTGTGAGGTCCCGTCAATTTGAGGTACTTGAGTTACCGTTATCGTTTATATTTTATTCGCAATTTATTTCGACCCTTGAATTTCGCTCTGTTTTACTCACAATTTACTGTTATTGAGAATCGGGTTTTCTATATTTGCCGATTCATCCCCCGAGACGTGATAATTTAATTTTATCTAAGTGCCAATTAGTTAGTATTCTCATAAATATAAGTTAGGAGGTTTATGCCAAATTTTTCGGTTATCGTATTCTTTATCCCCGAGATATCGTGCTTTTGCTCTTGTTTATTCTCTACCGAAATCCAGCGAATCTCGGATTCGAAAGTGAAAATATAATATTAAATGAACATAATATAAAGTTAATCATAGTATGAACTTTCCTAAGTTCATCTCAAAAAGAATCGGAAGCTTTCGGCGAACGAAACGGCTTAACGACCGCGCAAACGAAAAACTGGAAATCCTGAATTTTGGTCCTGTGCGCAGCACAGGTCACCTTGTGCGCAGCACATATCGTTGATCAAATTTTTGTTGTTTTGTGTGAGTCATTTTTGCATGAAAAATGGTTGGGCACTTCTCCCAAACGTGTAAGGTCTGTAAAATGGGCAGAGGAGACTCTCTTGGGGTCATCATTCACCTCACAAACCCATTTGTGATCATCACAAACCACCTACAAACACCTCTCTCTCTCATTTTTCCCATAACTTTCCTTTTGTTTTTCTCTCATCTTCTCTCTAAAATCTTATCATTTCCAGAAACTTTGAGACATAAAACACCTATTTGAAGAAGGATTCAAGTCCAAGATCATCCAAGAAACAAGTTCCTTTTGATCTCCATCAACTTTTGGTAAAGTTTTCTTTAAGTTTCTTCACTTTTCTTCCATTTTCTCCATAAATCTTCTTCTTTGTTAGAGATTCTAACACATGTTATTATTCTTTTGCATTCCAAGTTATTGCCTTCTATTCTACATATCATTTGGAGGAAGACTCTTTTAGTTTTCTTGGAGAAAATCTCTTTAATCTTGGTAAGTAACTTTTTACCGAAATCTCTCCGAAAACGTTAATTTTCACTTTGCATGCAAGGATCTAGACTAATGGTGGTTTTGTTTTGTTGTTTGGAGCTGTAAATTTCTCATCATCTCACCACCAAAAGTTGCTTTCGGGTTTATATTCTCAAGCTTAAGATCTTGCGGTTGTTATTCGGTAAAATCGACATTTTTCGCATATTCATCTTTTTATATATTTCGTTATTATTTCTTTATGCATATTTCGGTTATAGCCTTGGAAATATGGTTAGGAATAATATACTAGACCAACATTTGTGAATATTTTGGTTGTGGACAAAGATTTGGACTAAAATACTTAAAGATGTGATTATTACCGAAATAAACATATTGTATGTATTAGTATGTAAAATGGTATATTTATATATATATATATATATAACCCTTGGTAAATATATTTGGAACATAATGTAACTTATTAACAATTTGCGTTTTTACCAAAAAGTCTTTAAACGAACGGATTTCGGCAAAACATCAAAACGATGTTTGCTGGATATAGGGCCTGTGCGCCGTTCTGGATGCCCAGGACGACGCAGCGGGGCCTTTTCCAGCAAAATTTTCGTTTTCCTTGTTTGGCCGTCGTGACGTTTCGTTCCGTAAATTGTCATTTCAAAGCTTCTGATTTCATGTTATCTTTATAAACAACTCTAAAGACTTGTATAAACATACTAAAATATATAAAAGTAACATATTTCGATAAAAATATGTACATTTCGATTATCTTCCAAATTTGTTATGATTCGACCTCGAATTATTGATTTTAACTTTTAAAATATCAACATCTTTGACGTTTCACTTTTGCAAAGTCAACATCCTTGGCATTTGACTTTAATAAGTCAACTTTGTTGACATTTGACTCTTATAAGTCAACTTCCTTAACATTTGACTTATATAAAGTCAACATCTTTTACCTTGACCAAGTCAACGTCGTTGCCGTTGATCTTGGTCGATCTCGACAAACTTATAAACTATTTTCCTTTCAGCCAATCTTCCTAGTAGTCGTTTCGACTCGGAATGTTATTCTTTTCGGATTGCCGTTATGACGTGAAATGTCGATACCTTTCCGGTCGACCCTTTTTGACACGGAACATCGTCATCCTAAATACGTCATCTTGATTAAACTGAGTTATCATTGAAATATTTTATTGAACTTAATCTTAACCGACAAGGCTAAACCGAACTATACTTATAGAGATACGGAGACTATATTATTTGCTGTTTTAGGGAACTTAGACGGTGGAACTGTGGTCCCGTGATTGTATTACCCGAGATTCGCTGAAGTTGTATTGTGAGTTATTCGTAGCCCTTGTCTTATTGGGTTGTAAAGCGTATTTTAAACTGTCTATGTATTTTAAACTGTCTGCATGAATGCGGAAATGTTGTTAATTAGCTTGTTTACCTAGTGAATTTTGGTTTGCCTTAGTTTTAAGTGTCTTAAGCCATGGTGGCTCCCCTCTAATACACTCGTTAAGCTTTATGCCCGCGGTTCTCATATGTATAGATCTATATCGGGTTATGTACCTTACCCCCCTTCCGCTGTAGGCTGATACTACGAGCGGATGTTATGGCCGTTAATATTAAACTGTTACGATTAAACTGATTGCCTTTGGTTTGACACACCTTAGGATAGGGGATTAAACTGATTGGTTCAGGAGCGAGATGTATGACTACTTAGGCATACTACCTTTCACTTTTGGATGAATACAAGATTTGTGATTTTAAATTTACAATGTTTACTGAAACTTGTCGATGGGTCAACTTTTACTTAAAAATTGCGAATAATTCACCAACATGTTGTTGATGTCGTTTTAACGCTTTGCAGGAAATTGAGGATTTCCGTAGATCATGCCATAGTTGTTTTCGGATCACTTGCTTTTGTGAAATTTGAATTTTTAATGTTTATTGTAATTTCCTTGACGATCCGCTTGTTGATTTCTTTTTAAGTTGTATTGGTACTTGGCGTTTTACCGCCCTTGACATTATGATGTATTTTATAACATTTGGCATGATCTATATTATTTAATGTTTTGTTTATCGGTTATATTGTGGTAATCTTGACTCTTGATGTTACAACTGGAACACCTCGTGTTTCCACTATTAGCGGGGTGTGGCAGAAGTTGGTATCAAAGCCAAAGGTTATAGCGAACCGGGTGATTTAAACTGAGTAAATCACTTGGACTATGACCATAGGCATTTTCAATCGATTTTTCTCTGATTGCAATGTTTGCACTATTTTTCATACTTGTTTATTTCGCGTTGAGTTTTGGCATTTGGCCTTGTTTTCGTGTCGCACACCTTTGCTGATCGAATTTTATTTCGTCTCTTTTAGAACGATGCCGCCTGTGAAGACGACAGCGACGAGATGGTCAACGAGTCATGGTCGCCCGAGCGCGGGAGCTTGTAACGCGACTCCGAGTGTGGAAGTCAGTGATGAGGAAACGGATATGACGACAGATTTCGATCAGCTCATAGCCGAGCAGTTGTAAGCCATGATGCCTACTATCATCACTCAGATTAGAGATAGCATGTCGCAGGATGTTGGTGGTCCGGGTACTGGTATGGAAACTGGTACGGGATCTAATAGTTCGGATCAGGAGGATTCCGAGCCGAATGTGAAAGATAAAGGTCCTGAGGTTGTGGGTACTGGTGGAAGTTCGGGATACGGTGGACCTGAAGTTATGGTTACCAGGTCTGGTGGACCCGAAGATGGTGTATCTGGTGGGGTTGTTTCCTCCAACCCGAGCACATTCCAGAGTGTTGTGGAGATGGTGACCACGTTAATCCAGAATGCGGTCTGTGATGGTGGAGTACCGTCAGTCGCAGATAAACAGAACTCCAGAGGGAAACGGAGTGGTAGTTCCCGTCATGGTAATTCGCGGAAAAATTCTAGGAAGATGTATGCTCCTCGAATGGTACAAACCTATGCAGCAGGGACGCTGGGTACCCAGACTAAGTATCTGAGGTGTGATCGGTGTGCTAATCACCATTCCAGGGAGATGGCTTGTTGGGAATGTAGTAAATGTAAGAAGCTGGGCCACACAGATAGATTTTGTAAGTTCATGAGGGGCAAATGCTATGAGTGTGGTTCTGTCGAGCATCGTAGGAACAATTGTCCCGAGTTGGTTACAGCGGGTGCGGGAACTTCGTCTATATTGGATCCTCGAGGCAAAGCAATCTTGTTTGGTACCCAGAGTAAATAACCGCAGTGTGATCGGTGCGGTAAATACCATACCAAAGATGTGGCTTGTTGGGTGTGTGGTACGTGTAAGCAGCTAGGACACACAGTTAAGTTCTGTAAGGCCTTTAAGGGCAAGTGTTACGAATGTGGTTCTCCGGATCATCATAAGGACAGATGCCCCGAGTTAGTCTAAGCCAGTGCAGGTATTTTTCTTAGTTAAGGACAGCTTGCATATATTCTATTCGATATTGATATTTGACCTTATTTTCCTTTCGTTACACACTATTCTTTCCTCTTCCTTTCTTTTTACGTCTTTTTGTGTTGGAACCGAAGAAAGCTCCTATCTACAAAGAAGTCGACGAGTCGAGGTTGTCCTACGAGTGCAATTCCGAGATTTTCGATTATAGATTTTTAATCGGTCACTTCGCTTCGATTTAGTAATCATTGGTACAATACCAAACTATAATCTAGACTCTACCATATTTTGCGAACTTTTAAACTTTAGTGAATTAATTCCGCAAATGCATGGTTCATTACGAACTACGCTTAATTTGGCCAACTACGCCTAGTTCGGAATAAATTATGCAAGAACGGAACGTAATTGAAATTGTTAACAGTTTATTTTGAGTCGATAATTCTCAATTCTACTGATTCCCGATTTTAGTCCGTCATTCGAAGAGTTTCATATTTGATGCGTTTAGGACTATAACTCGTTGTATGTCTATACCCTTAGCGTCTTCCTTCGAAATAGAGTTAGCTGTTGGTGAGTTTTGCCTGCTACCGAAGTACTTTCTGCCTATTGCGTTAGTTACGATGACCATTCTTTTCCTATCGACTTGAGTCCGATCACTTTAGGTAACTTCGACGTTATTATCGGCATGGATGGGTTGTCGACACATCGTACAAAGGTTATATGTTTCATGATCATTACCCGCATACCAGTATCGCGGGAAGAACTGTAGTTAGATCAGGGGGATAAGGCGGAGAAGCATCATAAGATCCTCTCATGCTTGAAAGCTCGGGAGTACATCAAATGGGATTGCTCACTCTTTCTTGCACCCCTAGTGAAGAAAGACTTCGCGGAGAAGCTGGAAGAGAAGCCCGTTGTTCGTGACTTTCCCGATGTGTTCCCAGAGGACTTGCATGGATTACCCCTATTTGAGATGTGGAGTTTCAGATTTGCTTAGTTCCGAGACCAGTGCCAGTGGCGAAGGCTCCTTATCGGTTAGCACCTGCGGAGATGTTAAAACTATCGAAGCAGATCCAGGATTTGGTGGACAAAGGCTTCGTTAGACCAAGTTTCCCTCCTTGAGGCGCGCCGGTACTTTTTGTAAAAAGGAAAGATGGTGAGTACAAGACGACGTGGATGGGTTGAATTGCATAACGATTATGATTGTGAGATTCGCTGCCACCTGGGTAAGGAGAATGAAGTAGCCGATGAGTTAAGTCGCACGGAGTCGGTTAAGCCTGTGAGAGTACGCCCCATGATGATTTCGATTCAGTCGAGCTTGAAGGCTCGTATCATTCAGGTTTAACAAGAGGCTCTCACCATGGACAGTATCATTCGGATTATCATGGATCGGCTGACTAAGTCAGCACGTTCTCTGCCTATTCGAGAAGATTACCGAATAGAGAAACCTTCTAGATTGCATATTGAAGAGATTGTCTGTCATTTCTGATCAAGACGCGTGTGCGTTTTAGAATTTGGCGGAAGTTGGAATCGACATTTTCTGCTAGTCGAGTGTTCGTACTGCAATAGTTACCGCCCCAGCATTTGTTGCGCGCCGTTTGAGGCTTCTTACCTTCATAAGTGTAGGTCTCCACCTTGATGGGCTAGGATGGATTATAGCCAGATTACAGGTCCAGTGTGATCCAGGAGACTACCGATAAGATCTTTATATTAAGGATTGTCTATTTTTCCACTAGAAATCGTCAGGAGAATTACGCGGATTTGAGTCGGAAACCTTTGGAGTTCAAGGTCTACAATGTGGTGTTATTGAAAGTTTCTCCGTGGAAGGGCGTGTTTCGTTTCAAGAGACACAACAGGTTAAGTCCACGTTTTACGGGTCCTTTTAGAGCATCGTCTCGTGTTGGTCCAGTGGCATGCCGTCTTGAGTTGCCACGTGAGTTGTGCGGTGTGCACAACGTATTTCATGTATCGCATCTCAAGAAGTGTCTTGCTGACGAGTCTTTGATTGTTCCCTTGGAGAAACTACGCTTGGATGAATCGCTTCACGTGACAGAGGAGCCGGTGGAAATCGTTGACCGAGAGGTCAAGCGCCTACGGTGGAGTCGGATTCCTATTGTAAAGGTCCGATGGAACTCTAAGTTTGGAGCTGAATTTACGTGGGAACGGGAGGATGAAATGCAGCGTAAATATCCCCATCTCTTTTCTAGTAGCGATGCTCAATAGAAATTTCGAGGACGAAATTCCTTTTTACTGGGGGAGGATGTGACGTCCCGTCAATTTGAGGTACTTGAGTTACCGTTATCGTTTATATTTTATTCGCAATTAATTTCGACCCTTGTATTTCGCTTTGTTTTACTCACGATTTACTGTTATTGAGAATCGGGTTTTCTGTATTTGCTTATTCGTCCCCCGAGACGTAATAATTTAATTTTATCTAAGTGCCAATTAGTTAGTATTCTCATAAATATAAGTTAGGAGGTTTATGCCAAATTTGTCGGTTATCGTATTCTTTATCCCCGAGATATCGTGCTTTTGCTCTTGTTTATTCTCTACCGAAATCGAGCGAATCTCGGATTCGAAAGTGAAAATATAATATTAAATGAACCTAATATAAAGTTAATCATAGTATGAACTTTCCTAAGTTCATCTCAAAAAGAATCGAGAGCTTTCGGCGAACGAAACGGCTTAACGATCGCGCAAACGAAAAACTGGAAATCCTGAATTTTGGTCATGTGCGCAGCACAGGTCACCTTGTGCGCAGCACATATCGCTGATCAGATTTTTGTTGTTTTGTGTTAGTCATTTTTGCATGAAAAATGGTTGGGCACTTCTCCCAAACGTGTAAGGTCTATAAAATGGGCAGAGGAGACTCTCTTGGGGTCGTCATTCACCTCACAAACCCATTTGTGATCATCACAAAACACCTACAAACACCTCTCTCTCTCATTTTTCCCATAACTTTCCTTTTGTTTTTCTCTCATCTTCTCTCTAAACTCTTATCATTTCCAGAAACTTTGAGACATAAAACACCCATTTGAAGAAGGATTCAAGTCCAAGATCATCCAAGAAACAAGTTCCTTTTGATCTCCATCAACTTTTGGTAAAGTTTTCTTTAAGTTTCTTCACTTTTCTTCCATTTTTCTCAATAAATCTTCTTCTTTGTTAGAGATTCTAACACATGTTATTATTCTTTTTCATTCCAAGTTATTGCCTTCTATTCTACATATGATTTGGAGGAAGACTCTTTTAGTTTTCTTGGAGAAAATCTCTTTAATCTTGGTAAGTAACTTTTTACCGAAATCTCTCCGAAAACGTTAATTTTCATTTTGCATGCAAGGATCTAGACTAATGGTGGTTTTGTTTTGTTGTTTGGAGCTGTAAATTTCTCATCATCTCACCACCAAAAGTTGCTTTCGGGTTTATATTCTCAAGCTTAAGATCTTGCGGTTGTTATTCGGTAAAATCAACATTTTTCCCATATTCATCTTTTTATATATTTCGTTATTATTTTTTTATGCATATTTCGGTTATAGCCTTGGAAATATGGTTAGGAATAATATACTAGATCAACATTTGTGAATATTTTGGTTGTGGACAAAGATTTGGACTAAAATACTTAAAGATGTGATTATTACCGAAATAAACATATTGTATGTATTAGTATGTAAAATGGTATATTTATATATATATATATATATCTACTACTATATAAAGCATTTAAGGTTTTAAGAGTTTAAGGAATTAAGAGGTACAACATTTTAAGCCTAAAATACAACATTTTTAGCATATAATACAACATTTTAAGCATATACAACACACACAATACACACACACAACACACACAAAATAGACACAACCCACACAACACAACACACACACACAACTCTCTCTCTCTCTAAAACCTCTGACCTCTCTCTAGACCCGCCGGAACACTCGCCGGAACCCTCATCCGTCACCGTCACCGTCACCGTCACCGCCAGCCACCCTCCATGGAACCCTAGCCGCTGGAACCACCATCTGTGGAACCCTAGCCGCCGGAACTACCATCTGTGGAACCCTAGCCGCCGGAAAACTCGCCGGAACCCTAGCCCCCGGAACACTCGCCGGAAACACCTTCTATGAAACCTAGCCGCCGCTGCCGGAAACCTAGCCATAGCCGCCGCCGCTGCCGGAAATTTAGCGGAAAAATGGTTAATCTTGACATCTTTCTCTATTTATAAAACAATTTTGTATAATTTATTGATCTATTTTTTTATTATTTTTTTTATTTTTGATAATAGCTTTGGAAAAGAATTTATTCAGAAACTACAACAGAAGTTAATCTTCTTCTCGAGAATTGGAAGTATATTTTAGAAGGTTTAATTTGTCAGGTATTTTCTTATTTATTTCATTTAACTTGATTGATTTATATTAGTTTTTTTATTAGGATCCTTAATCTTGGGATGACAACATCTTGGCTGGTGATGGGAGGACCACATCTGTTGTTCTAGCACATGGTTTGATAAACGAGGGTGCTAAGGTACGGGGTAGATATTCATATTTTTACTAAAATAAGTTTCAAAGTTTGAATCTTGAAGGGTTTGTATATGCATTATGAACTTATCAACTGTTTTTGCGTAAGGTCGTGGCAGCAGGTGCCAACCCGATTCAGATTACAAGAGGTATTGAAAAAACCACTGGAGCCCTTGTCGAAGAGCTTAAAAAGATGTCTAAAGAGGTGTGTTTGATATCTATCAATTTAACGTTTTTTACGATATGGGTTAAGATACTAATTGTTTTCCTTGCAGGTTGAAGACAGTGAGTTGACAGATGTGGCGGCTGTAAATGCAGGAAACAACCTCGAAGTAGGAAGTACGATTGCTGAAGCAATGAGCAGAGTGGGAAGTAATGTAATTCGATCGTGGTTACCTTTCTCCATATTTTGTTTCCGACAGTGAGAAAATGACCCTTGAGTTTGAAAACTGCAAGGTAATAAATAAAAATAATAATAAAAATAGTCTCATTTTGTTGTTCTTAATTTTTGAATTCTGATTGTATGTTTTATGGGTGTATAGCTGCTTTTGGTCGATAAAAAGATTACAAATGCAAGGGATTTGGTTGGTGTTTGTGAAGATGCTATTAAGGGAGGGTACCCAATTTTGATTATAGGAGAAGACGTTGAACAAGAAGCCCTTGCTACCCTTGTTGTGAACAAGCTACGAGGTTCACTTAAGATTGCTGCATTAAAGCACATGGATATGGTGACCGCAAGAGTCAATCTCTTGATGATATTGCCATTCTTACCGGAGGCAAGTGTTTTTTTTTTCTTTGTTAATAAACATCTCGTAAATTTATTTCCTACAATCATAAAATAAAAATAATACGAAAACAGATTATTTTAAAAAAAGGTTATTTTAGGTTAAAAATTAAAATAATCTTTTTTTAATCTAAAATAATATGTTTTAAAATTTATTTGGACAAAAGTTTCGAAATTTTTTAAAAATATTCCAGAAGTTTGAAAATTTTCAAATTTTCAAACATTTTGAATATTTTAAAAAATTTTGAAACTTTTGTTCAAATAAATTAAAAAAAGAACAGATTATTTTAAGTTAAAAAATTAATATCATCTGTTTTTAACCTAAAATAATATGTTTTAATAAAAAAGTCAGATTTATAAAAAAATTAAAGCGGGAAAAATTAAATTTTTTAAAAATATTTAAAAAGTTTGAAATTCTTCAAAATTTTCAAAAAGTGAAATTTTGAAAAAATTTTCAAACTTTTTGAATATTTCTAAATTTTTTTATTTTTCCCGCTTTAATATTTTTTATAAATACCAATCTTATACGGCCGTTGACATTTAGTTTGTTGGCTACATATTTGGTACGGCTCCGTGTTCTTTTGTTAGTTTATGATTGTTTATAGTACTTACAGTTGATTATAGTAACTGATCATATGGTCTGTTCTTTGATGAATTTTGTGGCTGAGTTAGTCACAAATACAGCAATATTTGTTCGAGATTTCGAGCTTCAACAGTTGCTGCACATTTTCAGATCGATAACCCATTATAATTCATAACATGAAATAGTTTCTTTTTGGTTGAATTCATGTAACACACTTTCTTGTGTTTTCAGGTTGTTGGGTACTCCAAATGAAGATATTTGGCCAGGAGTGAGCAAGCTGAAGGACTTTCATGAGTACTTCGGTAATTGAAAAATTCAACTTGTGTTTTTATACATAATGTAATTGATCTTATATGTCTTCTGAACAATTATGTACTTGTGCAGAAAATGTTGGAGTTCGAACCGTGGAAAAGGATCTCAGCTAAGAAAGCAATGGAGCAACCGTATTTTGCTGATCTTGACAAGACCTATCTTTGAAATGCCTAATTTGATGCTTGTCTCGAGCAAAGTCGACCTTCTATCTGTGACTGAAATTAACTTCTTATTTGTGGGTGGTTCTTAATTCGACTGTTATGTGTAACAATTTACTTTGGGATAGAAATCTCATCACTGAAAAACTTTGTAGTAAGACAAGTGCTTGTATTCGTATGATGTGATATCACATCACAACGATTTTTCACATCTTTTATTGTAAGTAGTAATTTGGCCTAAATTATAATTTTGTTGCTTAAGCACTTTTTAGAAGTAGCCTGTTTTTAATATGAATTCGTGAATTTAGGTAAGGTTTAAAACTTATGTCTGATACAACGTCACAAAGAGACCAGAGAGAATGACTATTGATTAAATCTCTATTACATTATAATGAATTTGGATTTTTAAGAGATTGATTTTTAAGAGTTTGGTTTTAAGAGTTTACAACACTCAATGCATATATACAACACTCTAAGTAGGCAGTACAACACTTTAAGCATACAATACAGCACACACACCACACATACACACAACACACTCTCTATCTAAACCACACATACACACAACACACCCTCTCTCTAAATGCTCTGACCTCTCTCTATAAAAGTGTCCGCGATTGACTGTTCAAACGAAATCTAAGTGATTGATTGTTCAAACGAAAATAAAACTAAAATCAAATATTATAAGGCGTGAAATATACACACGAAAACAAGCTTTAGTGAATGGCACGTTCATAGTCATTGTAATGGAAGCTTTTGTAGATGTAATGGGATAACCATTTCGATCCCACAAAATCGAAGCAACGACAAACTTGTTTCTTGTTGCAATTGAAATCGTCCCATGTTTGGTCGAAGCCATAATATGAGCAGGAGCAAACGTAAAATACTATAGTTCACCACATGTGTCCAGTACTTAAACATACAAATAAATCAAAATCACACAAATAATAGTGACAAAGCGAAATGAACATAACCTAAGCGAACCTTATATGGGCAAAAACCTGTTCATGTTTATATTGCTTACATGTTGTAATATTTATGTTTTTCTTAAACAATGAGTGTTTACTTCAACTTGTAATCGACTAATGAAATGTTTTATATTTTCGGAGAAAAAAGATAACGAAAAATATTGTGATTCAAAAGATAATAAACTAGAAAGTCTTATACTTAACATATGGAATACGAGACGGATTAGAAACTACTGAAAAATGTAGCCGCAAAACCATTTTACGAAATTAACTTCATCGCCGCCGCCGCATCGCGCGGGTACTTGACTATATATATATATATATATATATATATATATATATATATATATATATATATATATATATATATATATATATATAACACTTGGTAAATATATTTGGAACATAATGTAACTTATTAACAGTTTGCGTTTTAACCAAAAAGTCATTAAACGAAAAGATTTCGGCAAAACGTCAAAACGATGTTTGCTGGAAATAGGGTCTGTGCGCCGTTCTGGATGCCCAGGACGAAGCAGCGGGGCCTTTTCCAGCAAAATTTTCGTTTTGCTTGTTTGGCCGTCTTGACGTTTCGTTCCGTAAATTGTCATTTCAAAGCCTCAGATTTCATGTTATCTTTATAAACAACTTTAAAGACTTGTATAAACATACTAAAATATATAAAAGTAACATATTTCGATAAAAATACCGTCTTTGGACTCAAAGACGCCAACGCAATCAAAAATGCCAAATACTTATTTAAAACGGACATATTATCTACATTTCGTAAATAAACACTTGTTACAAAATGCGATCGTAATCTAAAGCCGTCATCTGTTATTTTTTCGCGATAAACTTTGGTTAAAAACATTATATAATGCCTTTTACAATATATTTTCGAAAAGCAAAGACTTTTAAACCTTCAAAGCGTCAAAGTGAGATTTTTACGTCAACTTCGATTATCTTCCAAATTTGTTATGATTCGACCTCGAATTATTGATTTTAACTTTTAAAAAATCAACATCTTTGACGTTTGACTTTTGGAAAGTCAACATCCTTGGCATTTGACTTTAATAAGTCAACATTGTTGACATTTGACTCTTATAAGTCAACTTCCTTAACCTTTGACTTGTATAAAGTCAACATCTTTTACCTTGACCAAGTCAACATCGTTGCCATTGATCTTGGTCGATCTCGACAAACTTATAAACTATTTTCCTTTCAGCCAATCTTCCTAGTAGTCGTTTCGACTTGGAATGTTATTCTTTTCGGATTGCCGTTATGACGTGAAATGTCGATACCTTTCCGGTCGGCCCTTTTTGGAACGGAACATCGTCATCCTAAATACGTCATCTTGATTAAACTGAGTTATCATTGAACTATTTTATTGAACTTAATCTTAACCGACAAGGCTAAACCGAACTATACTTATAGAGATATTGAGACTATATTATTTGCTGTTTTAGGGAACTTAGACGGTGGAATTGTGGTCCCGTGATTGTATTACCCGAGATTTACTGAGGTTGTATTGTGAGTTATTCGTAGCCCTTGTCTTAAATACTTTTGGGCTGTAAAGTGTATTTTAAATTGTCTATGTATTTTAAACAGTCTGCATGAACGCGAAAATGTTGTTAATTATCTTGTTTACCTAGTGAATTTTGGTCTGCCTTAGTTTTAAGTGTCTTAAGCCATGGTGGCTCCCCTCTAATACACTCGTTAAGCTTTATGCTCGCGGTTCTCATATATATAGATCTATATCGGGTTATGTACCTAACCCCCATTCCTCTGTAGCCTGATACTACGAGCGGATGTTATGGCCGTTACTATTAAACTGTTACGATTAAACTGATTGCCTTTGGTTTGACACACCTTAGGATAGGGGATTAAACTGATTGGTTCAGGAGCGAGATGTATGACTACTTAGGAATAGTCCCTTTCACTTTTGGATGAATACAAGATTTGTGATTATAAATTTACAATGTTTACTGAAACTTGTCGATGGGTCAACTTTTACTTAAAATTGCGAATAATTCACCAACATGTTGTTGATGTCGTTTTAACGCTTTGCAGGAAATTGAGGATTTCCGTAGATCATGCCATAGTTGTTTTCGGATCGCTTGCTTTTGTGAAATTTGAATTTCTAATGTTTATTGTAATTTCCTTGACGATCCGCTTGTAGATTTCTTTTTAAGTTGTATTGGTACTTGGCGTTTTACCGCCCTTGACATTATGATGTATTTTGTAACATTTAGCATGATCTATATTATTTAATGTTTTGTTTATCGGTTATATTGTTGTAATCTTGACTCTTGATATTATAACTGGAACACCTCGTGTTTCCGCTATTAGCGGGGTGTGACATTTTTGTCTCATTTCCGTTTCCACCAAGCTTGAATCTCACATATTTCTTGTTGCATGTTTATTCTAGAGTCTTGAAGCCCTAGAATAATCATCCCTTCACCACGAGTGCATTTCATTGAAGAAATAGTTAGTAAGTTTTCACAAAACTCTTAGATCGTCAATATCCATTCGTGCATGTATTGTTATCATTGTGAATCTGAATTGTCGATGATTTGGATTCATTTCAGTAAGTGAGTGCTCGGTTGGACTCATTTGGCAAGGAAAAAGGTATATTTCTCATCTCTCTGCATGGCCTAGTCGGGCCCGGTTTCCTGCATAAACTGAATCGGACGGGCTCTATGACCCGGGCGGGTCACTGGGCAGATTGCCAAAACCTTGCGTTTTGATTCTTTTCCATTCATAACGGCTTGTAAAACTCATTTTTTTTGCTTGACTCTTGTAAATTTGTAGATCGTAGCCGCTGTGATCGTCATCATCTTCGCGACTGGTCGTTTCGGTTAAGGTATAAACCGAGAAACTTCCTTATCGCGTTAATCGTTATTGTTGAACCATTATGTCCATACGAATGTACCGAGACCCTTTGCTATGACAAACTGAATTTTTAGTGTTTATAAACTGAATTTTTATAGGTTGTCTTATTGGTTGAATTTGGTTTTACTCATAGGTTGGTAGCCTTTAAAAACCATCCCGATTAATGTATTTTCAACTCGGTTAACTTGATTTATCGGTACATTGGGTTTGGACATATTCACTTGTTGATAGGGTTCCCCTTTCTGGACAGATTATTTACCCTAGATACCGATATGTTTTTGTTAGGGTATCGCTCGTCCTAGGCCAAGCACTCCGTATTTTACGCCCGCTTAGCCAATCTTTCAAACGTGAGTTACTTAACCCCTATTTTACGTTTTTGCACTTATTTTGGGGTGGAAAGCATGAAATAAACTGTTTTACCAAATTTTATGCGTATCGTAATTAAATTGACCTCATTTGCTAAACTTGTACGTGATTGTATGTGTAACAACTCGTCATTAAATTGACATCTTTTCTCAAAACTTGGTAGGGATATAAGCTTCTCGAATGTGCTAATCTATCAAAATAGTGCCCACTTTACTCTCACTAACTACTTTTGCTAAAGCCGTGAATGATATGAATAGCGATATTTAGGAAATGATTGTTCCTCACCTTTAGTGTCCACTAGGGTGCATGTTATTACTTGTTTCTCCTCGTAGATAGTGCATGTAAAGGGCCTTCACGGTCGGTTAAATGGGTTTAGTTGTGATCTCATGTACTTATATTATACCAATGCTTTTGGTTACCATCAGATAAAATCACCGTCACTTATACGCTAGATTTTTACGAACTAACAATTGTATTGCTATACGATTTGTCTTATATTTTCTTTGTGAAGAAAACTCTTTATCTTTATCGTAAACACTTGAACTGTAATTCACTCTCTGCGTATTCGTAGTTCACACTTTTTCATGATTTTCAGGATATAATATGTAAGAAGAATCTCATTGCTTTGAATGCTTACTGGGTCGCTCAGGTCGTATCAGGAGATCGGGAATCGTATCATTTTGGACTTTTATTTTAAAATGTCGATACTATGGTTATATTTTGTAAAGGATGTAACTCTGACTTTTTTTATATTACTAAAAACGTTTGTTTTTATCTATGTCTTGTGTTATGTTATCATTGATCTTCATACCTTGTGTTTCCGCTTTAGCAGGGTGTGACAGACTTGGTATCAGAGCCCAAGGTTATAGTGAATACTGATGTACTGAAAACGAAACAAAAACCAAACTATAACCAAACGTTTTCGAAAAACATTTCATAAGACATAAACATTTGTTAATTAATTCAAAGTTGCATTATATAATTCAAATTAAACGTAACTTGATAAACTATGTTTAATAAGAAATATATTATGTAAGGATCGAATGTAATTACTTTTGTTAAACATTTTCGGAAAAACAGTCCATGATTCACGAACGACTTACCAAGGTATGCGTCACTGTACTTTACATATTATAGACCCATATTCATTATATCTCCCTTCATGTAGATTCGTTATGTCTCGACCATCTCGTTCACGATCCAATTTCTCATCCGCCGTCTCGGACGATCACACCATCTCGTCTTCACAGACCCAACTCGACCTGAGTTCCGAGCCATCCGACGATAGCTCCTTTACAGAAGCCATTAGTCACGGGACATCCAGCCCGAGGAATGTGCTACTGGTAGCTGCACCTAACCCAGCTCCCCCTCAGCAGGGAGAACGGTTCCGACAGACTGCGTGTATGCGTGTGATACCACATGGGGGAAAGCCTAGTAGGCCGAGGACTCAGGGGACTCCTATCCTAAATGAGGGTTCCCGTCCCTATGCCCTGAACTCCGAGGACCTGTATGCAGCTCCATCCACTCGAGCTATGGACGCGTAAATGTGGGAGCGACTCCATGGTCATTCAGTCCAGCGTGGTGATGGTTCAGGACCTTCTCGTCCACCGGCAGAGGTACCATCGGGGCGTGGATTGACCCCAGCTCAGTTCCAGTATCTCCTGAACATGGCAACTGACTTGAGGGGACTCACTCAAGAGACCGAGAACCAGGCACACCTTCTGTTGGTGCAAATTGTGTGACAGTTGTTCTAGATTAATTAAGTCTGTAGTTATAGTTTATTTGAGTCTGTGATGGCCCACAAACATAGTATTGTTAGTGGGCTATATATTCCATTATGGGTGTTAATAGACATTGTATTGTTCATAAGCCCATTAGTGGGCCAAGCCCAATAACATGTTTGCCTATATAAAGGACAGCATGTTTAGGTTTAGGGTCAATGCTTCAGAGAGAAACTTTTTTTTGGCGAGAATTATGAGAGAATACTGTATTGCGTAATTGAGTGATTCAATCAATAAAATATTCTGAATTTAGTAATTTTGTGTTCGTTCTATTGCTTTCGATTATTACTTTGTTCATACAATTGATTAAGAGTTTCTGCCTTGTGATTAGTTGGATTAATCTTGTAGATCTGACCAATTGGACCTACAATTGGTATCAGAGCAAACGCTTTGTTTGCTCTCTATCGAGAATCGTTTCAGGATTAGATCAAGGTTTAATCGATTTAGCTGTTTAGGGTTCTTGCATTTTTTGTTTGGTTGGTGACGGCTACAAAATCAGGGTTTATCATTTTATTAGGGTTTTTGGCGGCTTGACATTTGTGGAAGTTTGGTAGGGAATAAATTTTTTAACGGCCTAGTTTTTTTTTTGTGAAGTAGTAAAAGTTAATTTTACCTAATTAGTTAGTGTTAGTTCTTGTTCTTGGGCCCACATTCATCAATTTGGGATGTTATCATCTGGGCTTGAGACTGAGCAAAAAATAAATCACAAACACAACGACACACATATAGACAGTAAGATTAAAAAGAAATTGGGGATCGCCGTCAAAAAGAGATTACACTCAGCCGATTGAAAATAAACATACAGACACACTCAAAAAAAACAACAGGTGGCGGTTTAAACAAACGAAGACAGTCACAAATCAAAATTGAAAGGGGGATCGAAGAAAAATTAACACACTCGAAAACAAGTTCGTTTCGGCGAAGATAAACATCACAAGTTCGGTTCGGCAAGTTCGTGAAAGGAATTGGGAAAATTGACTGTTTACAAGTTCGTGGCTGAATAAATATTTGTTGAAGTTCGTTTCAATTTAATTGTTCGTGGTGTTTTGTTGTCAGGTTCACAAGTTAGTCATTTGTTCGTGGCTGGTTCGTGAGCTTCATGTTTGTGGATATCAATCGTTATCATTTTCGTTACGGTTGTTGATGTTCGTGAATAATAAACGAGGTTGATGTTCGTTGTTGCAAGTTTGGAAGAATTGTTAAAATTCATGTTCGTGGCTGTTAAAAAATCAAGTTTGTTTCAATTTCATGTTCGTGTGTGATCAATAAGTTCGTGGGTTAAGGGCAGTGTTGTTCAGTTTAGCAAGTTCTGCTGTCTGGTTTCAGTGTTTGTTGGTGGTTTGGCTTTTGCTTCTTAACTGGACTCCACAAATTGTGATATTGGGCTTTAAAATTGGGCCTTAACTTCTTTAATTGAACCGGACCTATAATTGGACTTTTCATTGGACTAAACTTAATTAAGCTGTCATAAAATTAACATTCGTGGACTGAATTTCAGTAACGTTCGCGACTATTTAGTGATTCTATGTTCGTTGTTGCCAAAATTTCGTGAAGCAGATTAATAATTGGACTTTAATTGGGCTTGTATTTGTCGTTGATTTGGACATGTAATTGGGCCTTTAATTTCCTAATTTGACTGTTAATTTCCTAATTGGACTTTAATTGATTTTAATTCGGGCTTACTTAATTTCACAAGTGAAGCAGTATAACATTATATAAAATGACTTATTAAAGAAATGGAATCTTCAAAATCTGACAGTCCACCCAAACTTATTAACGCATCTCTTTATTACGAATGGATAGACAAATTTGAATCTTACTGTAGATTAAATGACGTTTAGATGTGGTTATGTATTCAAACTGAATATGTCCATCCAACGGTGACATTAAATGGTATATTGCAACAGTCTCATATCAATAGTATGTCAGCTGAATGCAGAAAAGTGTTTGATGCTGAAAACGAAGTTTGGGAAAGTTTAAAGATGAGTAAAAGACTATAAAGACTTTGAGCGTATTACAGAATCTAGAACCAACAGTCAAGGGGGAGTTTGTTGGTGCAAATTGTGTGACGGTTGTTTTAGATTAATGAAGTCTGTAGTTATAGTTTATTTGAGTCTGTGATGGCCCACAAACATTATATTGTTAGTGGGCTATATAGTCCATTATGGGTGTTAATGGACATTGCATTGTTCATAAGCCCATTAGTGGCCCAATCCCAATAACACGTTTGCCTATATAAAGGACAACATGTTTAGGTTTAGAGTCAATGCTTCAGAGAGAAAAACGTTTTTTGAGAGAATTCTGAGAGAATATTGTATTGCGTAATTTAGTGATTCAATCAATAAAGTATTCTAAATTTAATAATCATTTCGTTTTATTGCTTTCGATTATTACTTTGTTCATACAACTGATTACGATTTTTCGCTTTGTGATCAATTGGATTAATCTTGTAGATCTGACCACTGGGACCTACACCTTCTATTTCAGGTGTCGGATGTGGCTCATCACTTATCTGAGTAAGCGATCCAGGTGAGCACGACTGCTCAGACCACCTCCAGGACGGTTCAGCGTCTTGTGAGCATTTGCTTTGTAATGGGGACCTTACTCGCCATTGTTCTATTTAGGATGCTTTTGGATTTCATTCGTTGATTGTACTTCATGTATTGTACTTTGATTTATGTTTTAATAATACGTATTATGTAACAAATTAATAGTACTATCTAGATTGGGTAGCAATTTTCATTTTCGGTACGCAACTTAATTGTATGTTCTAATTCATGTTGCAAGTTTTTATTCTTGTATGCAACAATTGTATCCGAAACTATTATATTATTGATAATCTATGTTATTGTTATCATTCTATTGTCGTTGCGCTCTTTACCTTATTATCGTTGTTATTTATCGCATATATTCTTATCATTTATCTTATTCGTGTGTAATCTAAACACAATTATTTTCCCTGTTCATAAATTTAAGCCTCCCAAGAGGAATGCGGATTCCATTTCTACGCAAGTGGCCGCACAACTGAACGTTGCGATCCCGGACATGATCGCCCAGATCACCGCAGGCCTGAATGCTTCGTACCAGGGAAACGCGGGGGTTAACAATAAAAACAACGATAACAACCAGAACAATAACCAGCATCAGAACCATAACGACCAGAACAACAACCAGCAGAATGCCAACCGCCAACATAAACCAGAACGATCAGAACAACAACCAGCAGAATGCCAACCGCCAGGGCTGTATCTACAAGAGCTTCATGTCTTGCCGACCCAAGGAATTCCCCGGCACATCGGGTGTTGTCGGACTCATTTCCTGGATTGAAAGCATGGAATCGGTCCTCCACATCAATAAGTGTGCGGAGGGGGACAAAGTCGAATATGCAGCATGTATGCTGCAAGGCAGGTCCCTTACCTGGTGGAATAACCAAGTCCAGACCAGGGGACGTGAGCTTATCAACTCACATGGGATGAAATAAAAAAGCTCCCGATGGAGTTATACTGTCCTAAGGATGCTCTATAGAAATTGGGGTCGGAATTTTGGAACCACTCGATGATCGAAACTTATGGCGACACCTGCACTGCTAGGTTCCATGAATTATTGTGACTAGTACCCCACATGGTCATCCCCGAGGAAAAGTCGTTCGACCGATAAATCTAGGGTTTGGCACCGGAAATGCGAGGCATGGTCACCTCGGCGAACCCCCTTACTATCCAAAGTGAAATAATCTTGGCTAACCGCCTGACCAACGATCTCATCCGATCAGATGGTTCAGCCAAGAAGGAGGAAAGAGGTAAGAGGAAGTCGGAGGACCACTCAAGGGATATGAGTGGTGGAAGGTCGGGTAAGAAGCGCAAGACAACTCGAAACGTTGTTGTTATGTAACTAGGACCGAAAGCTTACAATGGTCCACATCCGAAGTGTGGCAAGTGCGGTTTTCACCAAATCGGTAACTATCCGGTGTGTGAAAATTGCAACAAGGTGGGTCACTTCACCTGATACTATAAGGAGGGTAAAGTAGTCAGAGGACAGAAGCCAACCTACTTTGAATGTGGCATCACGGATCACTTCTGAAACGCCTGTCCGAAGTTCAAGAATACCCCAACCATGGTGGAAACCAGGAAGGACAAGGACTCGTCCGGACATTTGTGATTGGTGCTGAAGAAGCAAGGAAAGACCCGAACGCGGTAACAAGTACATTCCTCCTGAACAATTATTTCGTCTCAATCTTGTTTGACTCCAGGGCGGAAAAAAGCTTTGTATCCTTAGATTTTAGACCCTTAATTGACCTAGGATCTGAAGTTCTTAAGGATAGTTTCACCATAGAATACGCTAACGGAAAAGAATTCAAAGCTAAGGACGTGATCGTACTTTGTTCCCTACTCCTACCCGATAAGTCGATAAGTCGTTTACCATAGACCTCATTCATGTATAGCTGAAAAGATTTGACGTTATAGTAGGAATTACCTGGTTAGCCAAAGTCCGATCTAAGCTTGCCTACCTTGAAAAAATAGTTCGGATTCCCCTCGAAAACGGAGAAACTCTTATCCTACAGGGCGATAGGCATGGTAGGAAATTGAGGATAGTTTCGACCATGATGATGCGACGATACATAGAGAAGGAATGTGCCGCCTTCTTATCACATATTGTGGAGCGAAAAACCAAGGAGACACGCATCCAGGACATCCAGAATTCTTTCCATAGGATTTACCCGGACTTCCCTCACCTCGACAAGTCGAATTCCGTATCGATCTAGTTCCCTAGAGAAGCACCGGTGTCTAAGACGCCTTATCGTCTAGCACCATTTGAAATGAAAGAGATGTCAGAAAAGCTACAAGAACTCATGGATCAAGGTCTAATTAGACCTAGTTCTTCTTCGTCAAGAAGAAAGAAAGATCCTTTTGTATGTGTATAGACTACCGTGAACTCAACACACTGACAGTCAATAACCGATACCCTCTTCCCCGAATCTACGGTCTATTCGATAAGTTTCAAGGTGAAACCTACTTCTCAAAGATCGATCTTCGCTCAGGGTATCATCAGGTGAGAGTCAGTTAGGGGGATATTCGATAAGACTTCCTTCTGGACGCGTTATGGACATTCCGAATTTCTAGTCATTCCGTTTGAGCTAACAAATGCATCATCCGTGTTCATGGACTTGATGAATGAGGTGTGTAGGCCTTATCTGGATAAATTCGTAATAGTATTCATTCACGACATTCTGATCTACTCGCAGAGTAAAGAAGATCACGAACAACACTTGAAGCTGATTTTGGAAATTCTTAAGGATTAGAAGTTGTACGCGAAGTTCTCGAAGTGGGAATGGAATTCACGTAGATCCTGCTAAGATCTAGGCCATCAAGAAGTGGGAAGCACCGAGAACCCCTACCAAGATCAGGCAATTTCTAGGATTGGTCGGATATTACCGATGGTTTATCGAGAACTTTTCCAAAATCGCTAAACCTTTGACGGAACTTACCTAGAAAAACAAGGATTTCACTTGGGGAGATGAACAAGAGGAATCCTTCCACGCGCTGAAACACAGGTTGTGTGATGTACCTATCGTGACCCTACTTGAGGGGAAGGAAAATTTTATCGTGTATTGCGATGCATCACACCAAGGATTCGGTTCCGTCCTTATGCAAAAGGACAAGGTGATCTCATATGCATCGAGAAAACTGAACGTACACGAGCACAATTACACAACGCACGGCCTAGAACTGGGAGCAGTTGTTTTTTCCCTTATCTATACGGCACAAAGTGAAAGGTTTTTACCGATCACAAAAGTCTCTAACACATTCTTGATCAGAAAATGATCAATATGAGACAGAGGATATGGATTGAATTGCTTGGAGACTACGATTTCTAGATCAAGTACCACCCCGGGAAAGCAAACGTAGTAGCAGACGCCTTGAGCAAGAATGAAAGGATCAGACCCTTGCGTGTACGGGCCTTGTGAATACAAGTTCAGAAGAGCTTGAGGACCCATATTTCCAGTGCACAGAGTGAGGCAATGAAACCAGAGAACATCAAGGGTGAAACGTTGCCCAATATAGAGAAGAGATTCAAAGTTAAGACGGATGGTATTCACTATTTCAAGAATCGAGCGTCGATCCCAAGGTCTGACTACTTAAGGAAGATCATCATGGATGAGGCTCACCGATCTCGGTACTCTCTTCATCTGTGATCCGAAAAAATGTACAAAGACATCCGAGAATACGATTGGTGGCCGGGAATGAAGAAAGAAATCGCTTTGTACATTGGGGAATGTATCACGTACTCCAAGGTTAAGGAAGAGTCCCAAAAGCTATCGGGTTTACTCCAGTAGCCGGAACTTACACAATGGAAGTGGGAACAGATTTCTATGGATTTTATAACCAAATTGCCTCGCTCTGAAAAAGGACATGACTCAATCTTGGTTATCGTCGATGGGTGAACAAAATCTGCTCACTTTCTTCGTATTCTAGAGAGCTACAAGATGGAAAAGCTCGCTCAAATCTACATCAGCAAAATAGTCTCTCGTCACGGAACACCTCTCTCCATCATCTCCGATAGGGATAGTCGATTCACGTCCCGCTTTTGGAAAGAACTCCATGAAGCGTTGGGCACTCAACTAGACCTAAGCACTGCTTACCATCCCTAGACCGATGGTCAGAGCGAGAGGATCTTTACAACCCTAGAGGATATTCTACTCGCGTGTGTAGTAGACTTTAGAGGAATTTGGGATGATCATCTACCCCTGATTGAGTTTTCCTAAAATAATAACTATCACGCCAGCATCAAGTGCGCACCGTTCGAGGCCTTGTATGGAGGTAAGTGTCGATCACCGCTGTGTTGGTTAGAAGCCGGTGACACACCGTTAACGAGGCTCTACATCATTCAGGACACCATCGACAAGATCATGACCATCCAGGAGAGGTTGAAGACCTCAAGGACCCGACAGAAGAACTACGCAGACAACCGAAGGAAACCCTTTGAATTCCATGTCGGTGATAAGGTAGTCCTTAAGGTATCCCCTTGGAAACGCGTGTCGCTTCGGGAAACGGGGAAAGCTGAGCCCGAGATACATCGGACCATTCGAGGTTCTGAAAAGAATTGGACCGGTAGCGTATCGACTTAAACTACCAGAGGATCTCATTGGTATTCACGACACGTGTAAGGATCTGTCGAACTAGGTTTGTATAAAACAAACTATTAGATCTAGATCTATCAAAGGAGTTGGAACGGATCAACACTGTGATATTACAAGATAGTAATTAACAAGTTATGCATATGAATAAACAGTTAAGAACACAAGATTTCCACCAATAGCTTCAATCTATAAGAATTAGGTTTCGTAATAGACTTATATTTACAACAATATAAGGATCTATATTTATAGACCTTGAGGCTAACTAACCCTAGACATAATCGGGTTACAATATCTAATCGAATCTACTTTATAATTATCATAAATCGGTTACAAAAATAACTGGTACTAAATCATAACTAACATTATCAGCTTAGCAGTAGTAACCTCCAGTAGAAACTCCCATGCAAACCATGCAGTAACACTAGTAATAGTGATGACCAATATTAACTTGACTGATGACCAGTAATACCCATATTCACCAGCAGTAATAATTACCAGTAGTAACTCGATTGATGACTAGTAATAACCTTCTTCACCAATATTAATTCACTAAAACCCAACAATCTCCCCCTAAACTTCTATTTTCCTTCATAAACATAAGTTTCTTCAATAATCGGAGGGAATGCTGCCAAAAACTTAAAATCTTTTCATATGGAGTTTCGATGATCTGTGAGTTGGCATCTGATCTTCCACAACAGTTGAATAGATTCTTTCAGAATCTTGCTGAGCTTTCAACTTCACATTCAGCATGTTTATCATCACATTGATTCCATGATTATAATTCCTTTCAACCAAAAAATACAATGTAGTTCCATCAGTTCTTCTCAAAGAATACACTCCACAGCTTTCATAATGGATCCATTCCAAAATTAGAGTAAATCTTGCAATCCTCTCAGGAACATTCTCTGGCTTAAACATACTCTCTAATAACCCAAATAATAAGTCATTAAAGTCTCGAAAAATTCCTTTCGTTAAGAATATTTCTTCTTTCCAATCAAGAACATATCCACCAAGTCTTGTCTGCTTATATCTCTGAAGATCTCCAATAAACTATTATACAATTTGAAACTCATTGAACATCTAACAATTTTATAGGCATTCTTACCATTGATCACAATTGCGTACCAATCAAAGATATGCATTTTTGTGAATGGTGAGGAAACTTGATATCTTCATAATGAATTATCAAGTCTTTCATCTGATCAAAAATTATGTCAGCAACTTCATTAACTTGATCCATCAGAGATTTCAGGAACACATCCAAGCACAAATTCCCAAAGATAACTTCTATTTTCACTTTCATGACTTTTGGCTTATGCTCTTATTTCTCTTGTTCCTGATTCTTCTCTCTAGTAGATTCAAATTTCTTAGCTCTTGATATCACCTTCTTAGCACCAGTAGTCACCTGCATACCAGTACTGTTTTTGATCTTTTTGTAGTAGAAAAATTACTACCTTGGTTTTTCTTTCTTTTTATTGATTCATGCTTAGGTTTATCAGAAACTTTCTTCTTCACTTGCTCATGGTTGGTCTGCTCATCTCCAAATTGAACAACCTTGTACCCTCTATCCAATGCAACCTTCAAAGCTCTTTCCCTTTCAACCTGAGCTCTATCTGCTTCTTCCTTCTACAACCTTTTCTCCTTGACATACAAACAAAGAACTGTATCTAGCTTCATAGGCCCTACCTGTTTTCCACTATACTTTCCATTGGATTTCAGAAAGTCATTTTACTTCTTCTTCTCTTCAGCCCTTTTAATGTTTCTTTTTATTGTCTTCCTACTCTTGGTCTTTGCCTTTTCCTCTTCTTTCTTTCTTAGCTCAGCTTCATCTTTCTCCAACATCTGTTGAGCTATTAAATAATCCTCCTTTTCTTGAGCCTTTCTTTTTACCTCTTCCTCAACCTGTTCTTGGGCCATTTTTTGGAAGCCAAAACATCATCTTCCTCTTTCTTTCTTTTTCTTTCTTTCTCTCTTGCGTCTTCAACCTCTCTCCTTTTCTTTTCATTCTGCTCCTGTTTTGGTTCCTCCTTACTATCCATTTTTTCATTTCCCTTGATTTTGAAGTTTAGGTCTTCATCGTGGGATACCTTTTTGATTTCGTTTTTTTCCATGTAGAATCCCATTGGCCTTCTTTGAATTCTTGGAGGAATAATAGGATTTGTAGTCTCAGTTGTAGGTTCAGCAGATTAACCAGTATTAAGTTTAACTTGTTTATCCTTTGGTCTACTTGCAACAGCATTTCTTTGTCTTTCTACAACAGCATCTATTTCCTTCTTCCTGTTTCCTCTTGTTTTAACCTCTCCAACTCAGCAACTATAACAATATCTTCTTCAGTTAACGGTGCTATTGGTGGATCAGTAGGAAATTCTTGATCTTTTGAAACACTTTCACCAGCTTCTTCCTTTTGAAAAGTAGTAACAGTTGGGTCAGTAGTAACAGTTGGACACTTTCACCAGCTTCTTCCTTTTGAAAAGTAGTAGAAACTCAAGACTACTCAATAAAAACATTCTCCTGAGTACTAGTAACCACATTCTCCTGCTCATTTACATCCTCTTGTCTCTTCTTTTCACCAGTAGTGTCTTCAACGTAATTAGCTACTTTCTCCCCCTTTTTGGTAGCATTCCTGTAAGACCTATCAGATGAGCTAGAACTGGATGGAGTTGGCAACTTGTATGATCTTTTCATGGCAGTCCTATGCTCCCCCTTAGAACCACTCTTCCATACCACTGTCACATGTTTCGTCATTGAAAACCTGTAATGCTTGACTTCTTTCGCCATTTTAAACGCCAACTTCTTGAGTTGCTTGATCTCCTCAGTCTGTGCAAGCACATTTTCAGTTTATTTGAGATAGTGTTCCGTCAATTCAAGGTTAGAGTAAGCATATCTTTCCTCCCCACTTTTCTGTTGAGTACCAACAGGTGGCGGTTCCTGGGAAGTAGGTTTAGAAGGTGCCTCCTGGCTAGCAAGAGCATCACCCTCCCCCATGGTTTCTTGGCACCTGGGTCCTCTTAACATACATTTAAAAGAATCATAATCATTCAGAGTTGTCTTTGGTTGGGTCTTAGTGCCTTTCACATTGTCCTATGCACCACTAGGTGGTACATCAGTAGTATGATCCCTTTCAACATGGTCTCCCCCTCCTTATGAACCACCTTCTTTTGGAGGTGGGTGAGGGATCAGTTGTACCCATTTATTGTGTATCAGTAGGAACTTATTTAGAAGTTTTTGAATGAACTTTGGGTTTTTTTGCTTTTATTTGTTCCTCTTAGACTTTCTAACATATTCCTTTACTGTTTCTTGTTTATATGTAGAAGAAGGTGCATGAGAAGCACTTGCTTGTGGTTCTGTAATAGGAACTGATGATGAAGGAGGTGGTGTTGGTTGGATTTCAAGTGGAGTACTTGATCCTTCACAAATAAGAACTGTGACACCCACCATTGTAGAGAACAATGCGCTAATTTTGCCAGAAAAAGTATTTACTTGTCTCCTCATGTTTGAAAAAATTGTTTTAGAGTAAGAATCAATGAGGATGACCTTTCCTTTAGTGTAATAAGTACCAAGCCCTTTATCTAGAATTATTTACAAAAATTGTGGATACATTAAAAACATGTGTTCTGGATGATGGGATGAAAATAAATGGCTTCGGGATGAATTTCTAGGTCTAGAATAATGTTATGGAAAACGCCAAAGGCTAGTTGTTGATTCGCCGAACAGATATTAAGGTTTATGGAGAGAAAAAAAGTTTAGAGAGAGAGAGGGAGAAAATTTGATTTGAATGATATTTATTAATCGTGAGGATATTTCGTATTTTATATCAATTAGTCCCTGCAGTAGAAACACCAAAAAAATAAAACATTCCCAACAGCAGTAGTAACTTCCACCAATATTAACTACTGGTAGTAATAACCACTAGCAGTTAGAATTATCAGTAGTAACTGTTTCAAACACATACCAGTATTAACTTCCACCTGTATTCACTACTGGCAGTAATAACTACTAACAGTAGAAATCATCAGTAGTAACTGTTTCAAACACATAACAACATATGCTTTGTACAACACGTTTCAAACACATATTTATCATTTTAAAATGAACCTATTCAGGATTAATCATGTCAATATTGTTGATCAAAAATGTAAATCTTCCCACATCAAAGGATTTGGTGAAAAGATCTGCAAATTGATTATCAGTATTAACCTTGACTACCTGAATGAGTTTCTTTTCATTACAATCCCTGATAAAATGAAAACGAATTTCGATGTGTTTGGTTTTGGAATGTTTTACTGGATTATTAACAATTCTTATGCTACTCTTATTATCAATAAAAATAGGAGTATGTAGGAAAGAAATACCATATACCATAATCCATCAATTGATTCTGAATCCAGAGCACCTGGGCACAGCTGCTTGATGCAGCAACATATTCTGCTTCTATTGAAGAGGTAGAGACATTGGCATGTGTCTTGCATTGCCATGAAATCAATCTAGACTCAAAGAACTAACATCCTCCTGATGTTGACTTCCTCTCCAGATTTTTTCCTCGATAGTCACTATCAGTATGTGAAATAAGTTCAAATGGAGAGTCTCGTGGATACCACAATCCCAAGTATGGTTTCACCTTCAAGTATCTGAAAATTCTTTTTTCTGCTGTCAAATGTGAAATCTTAGGACTAGTATGATATCTTGCACACACACATACACTGAACATTATTTCTGGTCTTGACACAGTTAAATACATCAAAGATCCTATCATTGATCTGTAAAATGTTAATCCACATCCTCTCCCTCGGGATCAACCTCTAAATGCTTGTGGGTTTCTACTGGTGTACTTGAACTTTTGCAGACTTGAAATCCAAACTTTTCTAGAATGTCTTTAAGATATTTTTCATGATGGATAAAGATACGAGCTGGTTTCTACTTCACCTCTAACCCCAAAAAGAAAGTTAGATCTCCCATTGAGCTCACCTTAAACTTCGTATGCATCATCTATTCAAATTACTTTCACAACTTGTCATTTGTAGACCAAAACATAACGTCATCCACATAAATTTGCCCCATCATAATGTCTTTCCCAACATTCTTGATAAACATAGTTTTATCAATTGCACCTCTCTTAAATTGATGGTTGATTAGATATACTGATAATGTGTCATACCAAGCTCTGGGAGCTTGATGTAGTCCATACAATGTTTTATCCAATCTGTACACCATGTCTGGATGTTCAGGATCTTCAAATCCCGGAGGTTGACGCACATAAACTTCTTCTTCAATATTTCCATATAATTAATCACTCCTCACATCCATTTGGTACATAGAAAATGTGACAATAGTCCAAAATTCAGGATAATTTCGTGTTCTATATCTTCGAGACATCTGTTTTTGTTCTTAACTGTATTTGACCGTGAACGTGTTTGTGTCGGAATCGATATCAGAATCAATAGATGAACCCTAATACCAAGAAAATGCATAATGTGCTAGCCTAAGTTCATTTAACTACTAAACGTAAACATTCAACTAACGAAAATGCTTAACGATAACGAAAAACGAAATTTTTTCAACTTCTAGCGTAACTCAGCAGTTACGCAGCGTAACTAACCAGTTATGCAACGTATCTATCCGGGATAGTTACGCAGCGTAAATATGTAGTTACGCATCGTAAATTTAGGGGGTCCAATGGGGCTCAGTCACTTTTGCATGTTAAACGATTGGTGCACTTGTATTGTCATTCCTAGCACCTGTTCAAACCCGATTCGACCCCCTAAATTTACAGAAAACGAGTTTTTACTCACTATCTCTCAACTCTCCCTCTCACAATCTCAAAAACACACACACACACTCCAAAAACACACTCAAGAATACTCTCTCAAATCCTCTTATTTACAGCCAAATAATCACAGTAAAAATCACCAAAACACACCACAAAAATCGTTCTAATAATAAAGGAGTATTCGATATTTGGGTTATCTAGTCGTTTTCTACATTTTGGAGCTTAAATCACCACCAAGAAGCTTAAAATCATCATCAATCTACCTTCTTTCGGTATATTCATCAATCTCACTGTTTCTATATATAAATAATTCATTGCATGTCGGATTAAACACCTAAAAATATGATTTTTGAAGTTTTTAACCCATTAACATACTAAACGGGTCATTTTATAAATCTTAGCTTTTGTGGTTAAAAAGTTGCTATCAACTGCCGTTTATAATGTGTTTTGAGTTTTCTATCAGTACATATCGAAATCTACCATTAAAGATGAGTTTACGACACCAAAAACGATTTTGACCAAAACTGTCCGTCAGTTACGCTGGTAGCGTAACTACGGTTACGTAGCGTAACTACAGTTAAGCCGCGTAACTGTAATCAGGTCCCGAAAACGTATTAAATTCACGGTAAAACGTAACCTTAAGCCTGATATTTCACGTATCTGTCCAGAACTAACTGTAATGACTTTAACTAGTATTAAAGTGAGATTTTGAACATATAAACATCATTTTTGTGTTGATATTAGAGTTAATACCGTTATATAAATTATAAGCGGGTAAGTGTTTGGAAAAATTGGATTAAAAACTATAGCGCGGGAACGCTGCCCGACTTTCATTTGACCTGAACATAACTTCCAAAACTAAAGCATATCGTTGACTAACAAACATACAATTTAATAAATTATATCGCTTACTCAAACTTGGTATGTTCTAAGGTTTCTTCGATTTCTGACGCGTTCGATTCCATTTTTCCGCACGAGCTTTATTCCTCACAATCAGTGAGTTACATCCCCACTCTTTTTACCCTTTTTGTACTATTTTTTGGGGAAGCATGAGAACAAAATATTTTACGAAACTTTTATGAACTTATAAACTGATTTATGAACTTGCGAACTTGTGAACCATCTTTTGAACTTATATGCGTATATTTTTTTAATTGCCACACTCGGCACTCTTATAAACTAAACGATTGATTGTATGTTTTATCTTACAATCAATAGACTTTATACGCATATATGTATTTATATTTTCAAATGGTCTCTCGGTATATACTTGAACTTAATGATTAATCGTACGTCCTTTAAATGCCATGATTTTGGCATCTCTATCGTCTCTTGATAAGGATTTAGATAGACTTAAGTGCCTACATCAAAATAGTGCCCGAACTCTTTACACACTATTAGCTTGGTTAGGCCGCCTAGTGTATGAATACCGATGCTTAGGATATAACTATTCCTTCTTTCGTGGTTAGCCTAAGTACATATTACTCGATCGTCTCTTGTGGTTAACCTAAGTACATATTACTCTATCGTCTCTTGTGGTTAACCCAAGTACATATTACTCGATCGTCTCTCATGGTTAACCTAAGTACATATTACTCGATCGTCTCTCGTGGTTAACCTAAGTACATATTACTCGATCGTCTCTCGTGGTTAACCTAAGTACATATTATTCGATCGTCTCTCGTGGTTAACCAAAGTACCTATTACTCGATCGTCTCTCGTGGTTAACCTTAGTACATATTACTCGATCGTCTCTCGTGGTTAACCTAAGTACATGCTACTCGAACGTCTCTCGTGGTTAACCTAAATGCATATTATTCGATCGTCTCTCGGCGTTAACCTATGTACATATTTCTCGATCGCCTTTCGGCGTTAACCTAAGTACATATTTCTCGATCGTGTTTCGGCGTTAACCTAAGTACATATTTCTCGATCGTCTCTCGGCTTTAATCTAAGTACATCTCCTCAAATACGGCGCGGAAAAAGGGGGTGAACACTTACCGTTATATTTTATCAAGAGGACGATGTTCAGTTCACAATCAATATTTATTTTTACGCAAACTTCTATACAAGTATTGATATACTCACCCGAAAACATCTTTACAAAGTATCGTTATACTTTGCCGAACTATTTTTAGTCGAGGACTAGAAAACTGTAACTCACTCACTACTTTTGTAGTTGACACTTTTTCTCATGTTTTCTGTAAACGCAATGTAAGAACTCGAAGTCCTTCTTTTGGTCTCGGGTCAGGAAAGTCATCGTGGTTCATGAATCGGGAGAAGACCATGTCTATTATTTTGGGAATGTTGTTCAAATGCTTACTTATGTAGCTTGTTGTACTGAAATGCTAAACACTTGGTTATTTTTGAACTTGTAAACGTTTGACTATTTATTTATAATGACTTGAAAATTGTTTGGATTTTATTATATCTCGTGTTATGATATCGACGCTCATCACATCCGGTGTTTCCGCAAATGCATCACACGAGTTTTTTACTTTAGTGGATTAATTCCGCAAATGCATGGCTCATTACTAACTACGCGTAATTTGGCCAACTACGCCTAATTCGGAATAAACTATGCAAGAACGGAACGTAATTCCTATTGTTAACGGTTTTTCGAGTCAAAAGTTCCTGGTCCCGCTGATTCCCCATTCTCAAGTGACTGACCTGTACATGCATTTCCATTTACATTTTTCCTTTTCCCCCCATACTCACGTGTAGTGTTTATATGTTACGACATGTTTCGATCGTCACATACTCATTCGCACTCGCACTCCCGAACCGTATTTTCGACTAAGGGTTCCTGACGACATCACCGCGTCGGGAGCTCATCATCACGAACCTACCGACTCTTCGGAGGAGAGCTCCAGGGCCATTGTCAACAACTACGATACACTAAGTTCGAGAACTGCCCTAACAACTGTTCCACCGGTTCCCGTCGCAGCTCAACAACGACGAGGACCGCACATCCGTATGACTGCTCGTAAGCTGGTCATACTACCCGATCGACTACCATACCACCTAATGGGACAAGAGACTCCCAACCCAGTCAGAGCTACACCTCCTGATATCGCTCAATTATATGCATATTTGATCGCGACATTTGTTATGTCTTTTATTCAGAACGTAATGAATAGGCCTCGTATTACTTATTTTTGTATAAAGTTTATGTTTTAGGTGTTTTAACATGTTTGGAGTAAAAAAGAATCATTTCGGCACTTAAAAAGACGTAGAAAAACAAGTTCGAAAGTCGCAGGACACCAGTGAGCCGCATAAGCCACACTATGCGACGCATTCAACTAGGAACGAATTTCTGGAGGAATCTGAGGTCACTATGCATTGCATAGACCTCCTTATGCGGCACATAGAATTCCTTATGTGGCGCATTATCTTGCCTGGCAGTTACAAACTCGTTTTGATTGCTATTCAAGTGGAGGAGTGAAAGGTCTTTGGTAGGCAGCTCTTAAGGACGATTTGTGAGAGTAATTTGAAACATCTTACACCATTTTTGGGGCACCATAATCAGCTCTAATCATCATCATATCATCATAATTAATCATTGGAAGCAAGAATCATTTGGAGTTTTCATAGTTTTAGAAGAATAATTAGCAAGTACTTTATAGTTTTTTTCACCGTTTGGTATTTTTGGATTCTCATTGCCTTCGTTTATTTCACTTTGGTTTTAAACTCTTTTCATTTTAATTTCACTATATCATGTCTTTTATCTATAATTTGAGTTTGATTAATATTATGCGTAACTAATTTCACTTTACGTTTGCTTGGATATGTGATCGTTTGTATGATTAATCTTGAGTATGAAATTGTATGATTGATGTGTTGTGGTTAATTGGGTTAAAACTTTAATTATCTTGTTAAAATTTTTTATTCTTTTGTTTGTAATCTAAAACGGGTATTCGAAAGGAATCCGTAATTTTAACTAAAATAAGAACGAAATAATCAACCGGTATATAGTTGATTAAAAGTTTGCGGTATTCGAAAGGAATCGCTAACAATAATTAGAACAAGTAAGTGTTAACACGAACGCTAGTTAATAAATTAAGAGAAGTCGGTTTATTGATTAGTAAGCTATTCGAAAGGAAGCTTATAGATTAATTCTCACACATCGACTTGGTACTTTATGCACGGTTATTTTAGGTGTTAACTATATTCGAAAGGAATAGTTACATGGATAAATAATAGGAGAAATTTTAGTATTCGAAAGGAACTAGGTTTCACATTAGAAGTTTATCATCAATTCATACTAAGGAAAGATTATATATTTGTGAACGGTCCAAGCAAGCGTACTTTATACATACTTGAATTACAAATCATCTTAGCTAGTTTTTTACATTAAGTCTTCCTAAGACTAACCCACTTGTTACGTGTTACTTGTTACTTTTCAACTATTTTCTCAATTATTAATACTCCCCGTGTTCGAACCTAGAATTTGCCCATACTTTACTAGGATCGATAAGGGTACACTGCCCGGTGTCGTAATCTAGTAAAAAGCTAATTTTAGGAAGACTAGATTTCGCACATCACCTCCCCGTATCCCACTACACCCCGAAGATCCGTACGCGGCATCGCCTACGCCGAGCATGGATCGCTACATGTGGGAGCGACTCCACGGCCTACGCCGAGGATGGATCGCTACATGTGGATCGCTACTCGAGCAGCAGGCTCATCTCCTGTACCAGGTCTCCGACACCGCTCACCGTCTATCCGAGCAGTCCCTTCGACTCTTCTTTTCGTTCGACACCAAGGACTAATCAGCACCTAGTGAGTGTGTGTCTGGTGAAGGGTACCCTGGTCACCGTCATTTTCCCGAAGATGTTCCTAGACATGCTTCATTAGCTTATTTCATGTCATGTATCGTACTCTAGTTAAAGTTGTAATTTCTCCGTATCTGTAGCAACTTAAAACTCATGTTAGTATTCATGTTTCAAATTTTCCCTTGTTATCTCTATGAAACATGTAACCAATTTTACAAAATGGAACACCTATCACTATTATCCTTACTTTCTCTTGTGCTTGAATTGTATTATCATTCCTTGATCGTTTATCGTGTGTGCGCTAATTATTTTTCCTTAATTACCCTTACATTATAATTTTTGTTGTTCATTATTTAAATTCTTATCACATCTTATTCGTGCGTTCTAAACTGGTTCTTCCTCTTCTGTTGTAGAAACATGGCTCCAAAGCGAAGCAATGCTAGTTTGATAGCCGAGCAGGTCGCTGCTCAATTTAACGCTGCCATGCCAAACATGATCTCCCGGATCACTGCTGGGATAAACGACAACATCAATAACAACAACCAACAGCAGTAACAACAACAACAGCAACAACAGCAACAACAACAGCAGCAACAACAACAACAATAACAGCAGCAACAACAACAACAACAACAAGGAGATGACCAGAACCAAAACCGAAACCTCCCCGTCCGCACATATAAGGGCTTTATGGCTTGTAAGCCAAAGCAGTTTCATGGTAGCACTGGTGTTGTAGGGCTACACTCCAGGTTCGAAAGCATCGAATAAGTCCTACACACCAGCCGTTGTGCTGCAGTTGATAAAGTGGAGTATGCCTCCTGCGTACTCCACGGACGGGCCCTGTCATGGTGGAAACTTGTGGTCCAAACCCGAGGGCGAGCCACCGCTTATGCCCTCACTTGGGACGAATTCAAGAAGCTCCTCATGGAGGACTATTGCTCCAAGGGTGAGATAAAGAAGCTCGAGGCAGAGCTTTGGGATCACATTTTGGTACCAAGGTTGGTAACCCAGAAGAAAACCGGATCGACAGATACATCTCCGGCCTCTTTCCCGAAATCAGAGGGATGGTGATCTCTGTTGAGCCGCTGAAGATACGGAAGCGAATTTGTCCTCGCTCATCATCTAACCAACATCGATTGATACACTACCCGTTTCCATGAGCTGGCCAGGCTGGTACCAAGGTTGGTAACCCAGAAGAAAACCGGATCGACAGATACATCTCCGGCCTCTTTCCCGAAATCAGAGGGATGGTGATCTCTGTTGAGCCGCTGAAGATACGGAAGCGAATTTGTCCTCGCTCATCATCTAACCAACAACCTCCACTCCACACCAGCATCCGCCAAGAAAGAGGAGTGTGAGAAAAGAAAAGTCGATCAACAACCAAAAGGGGACGACCACTACAAGAAGCCCAAGACCGCCTGCAACCTCACAGAAGTTGTTGCCCCACCACAGGACCCCAAACTTACTCTGGGCCATACCCTAAGTGTGACAAATGAAACTTCCATCATGTTGGAAAATGCCCAGTGTGCAACACATGTGACAAAGCGGGGCACTTCTCCAAGCATTGCCGAAAGGGAGCTGGTAGTAATGGGAATAAGCCAGCGACCGGTACGATTCCCGTAAACGACCATTACACCTTTATAATGACTTGAAAATCGCTTGTATTTTATTATATCTCGTGTTATGATATTGACGCTCTTCCCATCCTGTGTTTCCGCTTTAGCGGGGTGTGTCAGAAAAATCCATAAATATCCTTATGGTTTCAATTCTTGCAATTGGGGCAAATACGTCATCATAATAACCTCCCTCTTCTTGAGTGTAACCTTGGGCCACTAATCTTGCTTTGTTTTTGATGAAAATACCTCTCTCATCAGTTTTATTCTTGAATATCCTTTTAGTCCCAATAACCCCTTTTCTTCTTGGAAGTACTACCAATGTCCAGACTTCTTGAAGTGTGAACTGTAGTAATTCTTCCTGCATTGCTTTAATCCAACTTGGGTCTTAAATTGCTTGCTCTATCTTTTTTGGTGTTAATTGTGAGATAAATCACACAAATAAACATTCATTGAAGCTTTGGTATAGTTTTCCCCTTTCAAGTCACCAATGAATTGTTGTAGTGGATGATTCTTATTGACACTATGTGTCTGATACTGCTCTTCTATTAGTTCTTGATCCAAATTTGTATCATTTTGCTCTGGAAATTCATCACTCTGTGATTGAGGAGAATTTTTAATATTACTAGTGTCTAATGAGTTACTACTGGTAAAGATTTCTTCTCCATCTGAATTAATATCAGCTAAATCAGGCATTTCTTCATCTTTCTTACTACTCAAACCACCATTATCAGTATCTTGATCCCTGTCTTTAAAGCTATCATCACTTGGGTATTTGGGCTGAAACACTCCAACTTGATCAATAGTGATGTATGGAAAATAAATAAAAAATTTCATTTTCGTCAGATGAAGCGTTAGTAAATGAATGGCCAGTTTTAACAGAGTCAACAGTATTATCTGAATTATCATTTTTAACTGATTAGCTAGTAATTAACTGAATCACTAGTTTTAACTCCATCTTCAGACTCCTTCTCATATTGACCAGTAAAATGAAAATTCAAAGACTTGGTTAGTTCATCAATATTAAACAACCAATCTGGTCCTTCTCTAGTAGCATTCATGGTCTTTTCACTGAAAGTCACATTTGAGCTTTCTTCATCAATCTTGTTTTTGATGTTATAAACTCTGAATTCCTTGCTTTGTGTGGAGTAACCTAAAAGGAATCCTTCATTTATCTTGTTGTCAAACTTCCCTAGACGTTCTTTGGTATTCAAAATTGTACAAGGATACCCAAATGGTTTTAAAAAGCTTACGAGTAGGTTTCTCTTGTGAAAGAGCTCTTAAGGGGTCTTTGTATAAGCCTTTATAATTAATACCCTGTTTTGAACATAACAAGCAATATTTACTGCTTCTGCCCAGAATGTGATAAGAAGCTTTGAATCAACTAGCATTGATCTTTCTGTTTCAATGAGAGTTCTTTTCCTCCTTTTTGCAACCCCATTTTGCGGAGGAGTTCTTCGTGCACCGTACCGTCTCTCAATTCCCCTTTCATTGCAAAACACATTCATTTTAGGTTTTTGAACTCAGTGACATTGTCACATATGATGATCTTCACTTTCTTCTTTGTCTTGTTTGAAATTCTTGTTATGAATGTTCTAAAATTTCACATGTTTCATCGTTTGTGCCAATAAAGAACACTCATGTATACCTTGTGAAACCATCAGTAATAACTAAACAATAAGACTTATTTCCTAGACTCAGGACATGTGTAGGACCAAAAATGTCCATGTGAAATAAGTGCAGACTTGAGTGATTTGAATTTGTATCTTTGTTTTTGTGTGAATGGTTATGTTGTTTTTGTAGGTCCCAGTGGTCTGATCAACAAGATTAACTCAATCGATTACAAGACGGAAACTTGTAATCAATAGTAAGCAACAAATATATAATCGACTAATAAGAATAACACTCAAATTACAATATATATTACCATATTCTGAATACTTAATATTAATTGAATCACTCAATTACGATATACGTATTCCAAGAATTCTCCCTAAAACCGTAACCCTAAACCTGAACTGGAAATCTCTTTATACAGAGAGACAAGTTCGTTTACAATGGGTTATCATGGGCCTCACGAACATGCAAGTTCGTGAGCAGCCCATTAGACTCTAAACCCACGAACATGCAAGTTTGTGGGACTACAAAATCCCTAAAATATTCTAAGTAAATACGAATACATAAAGACAAAATAATAGAACAACTAGTCATTGAATATCTGCATCAACAGTTTTCCCTTAAGACATGCAACATAGTGATCATTGCATGTGAACTCCTTCTGAGGTAAACCTCTTACAAGATCATTTTTTACCAAGAGGTTAATGTTTTTAAAATTCATATGACACTTTCTCCTGTGCCTCGTGATTATTCATCAAGACTGATACACTCAGTGTCTGTAAAAAGAACTTTTTTTCTTTTTTATCACACACTTGAGAGACGCTTACTAGATTATAATTTAACTCTTTTACAAAGAATACATTTTCAAAAGTAAATATACCATTTTTGATTGTTCCTCTAGCTGTAATATTACCACCTCCTGGATTTCCTCCAAATTCAACATAGACTCCATCATATTCAAAAACGTTTTGAAGCTTCAGCTTGTTTCCTGTCATATGCATAGAACAGCCACTATCTACATGCCATGTATCTTCTTTTTTCATACGTGGCTTGCTCTGCACATGATAAAAAGATTAGTTTCTTTAAGGAACCTAAGCCAAAGTTGTCTTGGGTTTACCTTCTCAATTTACATAATCAAATCTTTTAAAATAACATGCAGGTCTCCTAGTCTTTTCATACAGAAAATTACTACTGTCAGAGTTACTACTGGTGTAGGTTCTAGACTTACTACTGGCAGTGTTATTTTCTTTGAAGTTTGGATTTTGATATTTTTTGTTGTATTTCCTTTTGCTCACAAACCTCTGAGAAGTTCTACCAAACCTAGGTGGTGAGTTTGAGCCATTTCTATTGAATCCAATTCCATTTCTATTATTTCTTTTGTTATAGAAACAATCTTCAGTTAAATGATTTGATTTTCCACACACTAAACATCCTTTTAAAACATTTGGACCTTTTCGTTGAGTTACACGTTGACTCCAGTTCCTTACATTCCCTTTTACAGGTAATACATGTTCATGTTTACTCATGCAGTTGCATGTCTTGACATTTTTTCGTTGTCCCACATAGTGCCAGTTTCTTTGTTTATACGCATTTGGTCTGTTATTAAGATTTTGATGAAAAGTATGACCTTGATTCAAGTTAAAACCAAAATTTCTATTTGGTAGGACATTTTGGTCTCTACTTTTCTCAGTGACTCTAGATTGTGTTTGAGGAGTATTCCTTTTCATGGGATCTGCATTAGCATTTTTGTTAACTTCAATTTCTTCCTCACTTAACTCTTCACTAGAATCTAGACTGTGAGGAATATAACTGTTGTTAAAAGGTGGTGACACATTATTATAACCAATCCAATTTTTGTTGTTACCATGAACTTGAGTTTTGAGAATTTGATCAACAGTTTTTGAAGCATTTTCATACTTTGTGATGATTACCTTAATTTGATTATATTTAGTTTTAATTTCCTGAAGTTGTTCTTCTGCTCTAATCACCTTAGCTAATGCATTATCCCTTTCCCATTTCACAATTGCTAGTTCTTATTGATATTTAATTTCATTGTTAATATAAGCTTTAACTTGTTGTTCAAAATTAGCTATTATTTTAGACAGTTCATTTTATGTAAAGATTCACAAACAAGTTTATTATGTCCTCTATAATCCCTAACCTTTTTAATGCATGCCAGAGAATAAAGTTCAGATAATACCTCAGTAGGAATGTCATCTTCTCGAACATCAACCATTAGAGCTTGATTGGTTATTTCTTCATCAGCTTGAAAAATCCAGTCAAACCCTAGTCCATCCTGAGTAACCAATGTAGTAGAATTGGATAACCTTCGTTGATGGTTGTTGCTTGATCCTCCTTGATTGTTGTGATTTGATTTCTTTTGATTGTCATCTTTGTTATCATTTGGACATTCTCTAGCAAAATGTCCAAGTTTCTTGCATTCAAAACACCTCACTTTGCTTTTGTCAAAACCAATATTATCCTCTACAAACAGAAAAGTTGTTTCTACCAGTCCTTTGGAGAAACCATCTAGTTCTCACACTCAACATTGCAAATTGCCACTTTAACTCCATCACATCCAGATCATCTGCATTAACTTGCTCCATATCTTCAATCACTAGTCCAAAATTTTTATGACTAGCACATAATGCCTCACTTACACTTTCATCTGAGTTTCCAGTTTGCTTCCCTTTTGTTTCTTTAGAGACAAACCCAGTTGCTGATGATGATCCACCTCCCATAGTGGTAACATATGCAACATTTTGGGTTGAGTGATTTGATGGTCTCTTAGTATTCACTTCTGATTTAAACACACGTAACTCATTGTATAGTTCATCAATCCCCATAGTATCAAGAGTATTCCCTTTTCTATAACTTACAGTGTACATAGTCCACTCTTCTCCTAGAGATCTGAGAAACTTCCTATTGATATCATCTTGAGCACTATTCACTCCCATACTGGATAGCTCTCCATTCAACTTGTTGAATCTATTAAACGTTTGAGACAGTGTGTCTCCTTTTATAGACATGAAATTTTCAAATTCTTACTTTAGCAAATCTTTCTGGTTTCTTTTTGCACTAGCTGTTCCACCAAATCGTTTCTTACATGCTTCCTAAGAAGCTTAGCATCAGTGAAGTTTTTAAACTGAAGTTGATATTCATTTGGTATAATGGATATCCCTTTTTTCTTGCTCAGTGGGTGGTTCCGATGTACCTGCTCCTTTGGATTTGACATCTGGTGCAGGAAGTGCAACAGATGTAGCACCATTCTTAACCACTGGCCACATAGATTAAGTTCTTTGGAGCATGTATCGATACATACTACTTTTCCACATATCATAATTGGATGATTTGTATACTGGAACCATATTTCCTTGAACGCCTTCACTGAGATCAGCCATCTTGGATCTGTTTGTGAAAACTTGTTAAACGTCTTGTAGATCTTAGATCTAGAGCAACCTTGTGCTCTGATACCACTTGTCAAGATCTGTCAAAATAGGTTTGTATAAAACATACGATTAGGTCTAGATCTATCAAAGGGGTTGAAGCGGATCAACACTTTGATATTACAAGATAGTAATTAACAAGTTATAAATATAAATAAACAGTTAAGAACACAGGATTTGCACCAACAACCTCAATCTATTAGAATTAGGGTTTCGTAATAGACGTATACTACAAAGATATAAGGATCTATATTTATAGACCTTGAGGCTAACTAACCCTAGACATAATCGGGTTACAATATCTAATCGAATATACTTTATAATTATCATAAATATGTTACAAATATAACTGCTACTAAATCGTAACTAAAATTATCAGCTCAACAGTAGTAACGTCCAGTAGAAAATCCCATGCAAACCATGCAGCAACAGTAGTAATAGTGATGACCAGTAGTAACTTGACCGATGACCAGTAATAACCATATTACCAATAGTAATACTTACTAGTAGTAACTTGACTGATGACCAATATAACTTTCTTCACTAGTAGTAATTCACTAAAACCTAACAACACGTTTCACGTCTAAAACTTGAAGAAGTGTTTATCCGAGGAAACGTTTTTTATTCCCCTTGAGGAAGTACAACTCGATACTAAGATTAACTTGATCGAGGAATCGCTGGAAATAATGGACCGCGAGGTCAAACAGTTAAAGCAGAGTCGGATTCCCATTGTTAAGGTTCGATGGAACTCACGTCGAGGTCACGAGTTCACCTAGGAACGTGAGAATCATATCCGACAGAAGTATCCACACTTATTCGAAAATTCTCCCACTCTCGATGAGACGAATAATTTCAGGACGAAAATATTTCAGCCGGGGGAGAATGTGATATTCCATCCAATGTGAACTTCTTCTAGTACCACATCAATCTAATTCGGGAGAAGTTGTGCTTTGCCCAAGACAACATCATCACTAGAACTCGTGCAAGAAAAAAAAAACAACAAAATATCACCCAGCCATGACCCGGGCGGGTGACACTTCTAAAGGAAATGGACCCGGGCGGGTGCTAGTCGTAAAACAACAAAAAATTCATTTTGTCAAATTCTCATTGGACTAGAAGGGTGGTGTATTTCCTTGCAAAAACACAACGTGAATGCCCCCATTTTCTATGCCCATAACCCTTTCCAACACTTCACACTATCTCATTTCAACATCCCATAACACTCCTCTCAACTCTCTCTCTCTCTCATTTTCACTTTCAAAACACACACAAGGAAAGAAACATCCAAGAACATCATTCACCATCATCTAACATAAAAAAAATCATCTATTTCCATCATCCCCACCACCTTTGTCAATCAAAATCATCATCATTCTCGTTATCAAGAGCTCCAAGGTCACATTCCCGCTGGTAAGACCCATTATTATACTATATTTAGCTTGTTCCTGGAGTTGCATGTCCATTTTACTCGAAAACAAGCAAGATCTCAAAGTGTCAAACACAAAAATCGTTGCAACAAGCGACCCGGTCGGGCCATTTTTTCAATGGAACCGGTTTCGTTTCTATCAAGCTTGAATCTCGCATATTTCTTGTTTCATGTTCGTTCCAGAGTCTCGAAGCCCCTGGAATAATCATCCCTTCACTACGAGTGCATTTCATTTGAAGAAATCATTGGTAAGTTTTCACAAAAATCTTAGATTGTCAAGATTCGTTCGTGCATGTATCGTTATCATCGTGAATATGAATTGTTGATGATTTGGATTCATTTTAGTAAGTGAGTGCTCGGTCAGAATCGTCTGGCAAAGAAAAAGGTATTTTTCTCGTCTCTCTACATGGCCCGGTCGGGCCCGGTTTCATGCAAAAACTGAATCGGGCGGGCTCCGTGACGCGGGCGGGTCACCGGGCAGATTGCCAAAACCATGCGTTTTGATTCTTTTTCATTCGTATCGGCTTATAACACTCGTTTTCTTGCTTGACCAGGGTATTTCAGTGGATCATAGCCGTTGTGATCGTCATCATCTTCCCGACTTATCGTTTCGGTTAAGGTATAACTCTAGAAACGTCCTTATCTCGTTAATCGTTATTGTTGAACCATTATGTCAATACGAATGTATCGAGACCCTTTGCTATGACAAACTGAATTTTTAGTGTTTATAAACTGAATATTTAGAGGTTGTCTTATAAGTTGAATTTGGTTTTACTCATAGGTTATTAGCCTTTAAAAACCATCCTGCTTAATGTATTTTCAACTCGGTTAACTTGATTTATTGGTACATTGCGTTTAGACATATTCACTTGTTGATGGGGTTCCCCGTTTTGGACAGATTATGTACCCCAGAACCCGATGATTTTTTTCTTAGGGTATCGCTCTTCCTAGGGGAAGCACTTCGTATTTTACGCCCGCTTAGCCAATCTTTTAAACGTGAGTTACTTAACCCCTCTTTTACGTTTTTTTACTTATTTTGGGGTGGAAAGCATGAGCTAATACCAAATTGTATGCGTATTGTCATTAAATTGACCTCATTTGCTAAACTTTTACGTGATTGTATGTGTAACAACTCATCATTAAATTGACATCTTCTCTCAAAACATGGTAGGAATATAAGCTTCTCGCATGCGCCAATCTATCAAAGCAGTGCCCACTTTACTCACGCTATTAACTTTTGATGAAGTCGTGAATGATATGAATACTATTTAGGAAATGACCGTTCCTCAACTTTAGTGGCAACTAGGGTTCATATTATTACTTGTTTCTCCTCGTACATAGTGCCGGTAAAAGGGCCTCACGGTTGGTTAAATCGGTTTAGTTGTGATCGCATGTACTTATATTATACTAATATTTTTAGTTACCATAAGATACAATCAACTTCACTTATACGCTACATGTTTACGAACCAACAATTGTATTGCTATATGATTTGTCTTATATTTTCTTTGTGAAGAAAACTCTTTATATTTATCTTAACCACTTGAACTGTAACTCACTCTATACGTTTTTTTAGTTTACACTTTTTCATGCTTTTACGGAAATAATATGTAAGAAGTACCTCATTTCTTTGCATGCTCACCGGGTCGCTCAGGTCCTATCAGGAGATCGGGAATCGTGTTATTTTGGACTTTTATTTAAAAAAGTCGATAATATGGTTATATTTTGTAAACGATGTAACTATGACTTTTTGTTTATATTACTAAAAACGTTTTTATTTGTCTATGTCTTGTGTTGTGATATCATTGCTCTTCATACCTCGTATTTCCACTTTAGCGGGGTGTGACACTTCTTCAGTTTAAGAAACAGGAAGTAGGAAAGTTAGTTGACATGCCTGTAAGAGAATATGCCTTAGGTGTGAAATGGATATTCAAAGTGAAGATAGATGATAGAGGAATAAGACTGAGAAACTAGGTTATTAGCTCAAGGTTACACTCGGGAAGGGGCATTGATTATGATGAAGCGTTTGCACTATTTGCTAGATTGAAGCTATTAGATTTTTTTTGGTGTATACTTCATTTAAGAATTTTAAAGTCTAACAGATGGATGAAAAGTCTTTTTTCTTATATGGGAAATTAGAGGAGACGGTCTATGGGTGTCAACCTCCAATGTTTTTAAACCTACACTATGTAGACATGGTGTTGAAGTTTAATAAGCCATGTATGGCTTAAATCAAGCACCCGGAGCTTGGTATGACACATTGTCAAAGTACCTAATTGAGAATGGCTATCTTACACGTAGTATTTGTGACAACCATTACTCTCTCGGTCCCGAGTTAGCCTTGTATGCATGTAGTTCATTACCGTAATGTACTAAAAAATTTAAACTTACTTGTTTCTATGTTGTGTCAATTCTGATTTGTTTATTTTTTCACATAACTGTACTATTACGTGTGTTGGATTTTACTATGCTTTAGGTGCACAAGTACTTAGAACCCGCTAGTTAAGCTTCTAAACGACTTAACGATTAATCTAGTGTTTATATTACCGTCTCTCGTTGTTACGTATACGTAATTAAAGTATCTAAGAATGCCCGGGTCAATGCTTACGTATTATACTTGTAATAGTCCCGAGTTACGTCCATCATAGCATCTACGAGCCCGAAAATCATTCATTTCCCTTGTACGTGAATGTAGTGTTGTGCACGCCTTGACTGTGCCGCACTTGGCCAACAACGCGAAGCAACGGGAGTCCGCCAGAATTCCAGTTAGTTTTGTTTGTGGTTAGTTCGAGTGTATAGCCATATGGGTTATCTCTGGAAGGTTGTGGCTCGAACCTAGGGTCCCTCATAATTCAGGTTGTTTTAACCTAACACCAACTACTTAACCCTAATCTCATATATACATAACCACTAGTACCAAAACCCTATTTTCGTTTTCTTTTTTTTCCTTGATGTCCCCTTTCCATCCCTTTACAGCAAATTTTGAGTTTCTGGAGTTTCTTATTGTTCATCCTCATTGTCTAGATCATCATCTCATCCATCAAGAGGTATTTGGTAAACGATTGTTTTCTGTTGTGTTTTTTTTTTCTCCTAGCCGATTTCCATCGTCATTTTGGGTAACCTGATTTTTATTTTTCTAGTTAGTGTTTGCTAGTATAACACTAATCATCATCATCATCAAATCAGTCCTTCAATCGAGCAACTTTCATTGGACTCGTCTTTCACTACAACGTAAGTATTTGGATTCCTTCTCTTTAACTAAATCGTTATTCATACGTGCATTTATGGGTTCTAACCTATTGATATTGTGTTCGATTCCTGCCTATTGGTGTATCATGTTTGAATCAGTAGCCTTGCAATTCATTTTGATCGTTTGGTGTTCGATTCCTCTCATTTTGTTCCATCAATCATCATCTTAATCTTTGTTGTTAGGAATAGAATGTTCATAACATTGTATTTGTATTTGTTCTTAAGGGCATAATTGTAATAATTAGGAAGTCTTTGTAAAGTCCCCACACTCCTATAAATAGGAGTGTGGGGTGTGATTAATGTAACCCTTTGAGCTTAATGCAAGATAAATTTCTCTCTGTAGAATATGTTTCTCTCTCTATACTGATCAGACCTAACAATTGGAATCAGAGCGGGGTGCTCGAAAACACGTCGTTCGACCAAATTTGTGTGATTCGAGTAGGAGATTCGAATGGATATTGCACATACAAGAATATGAAGTTAATTCGTGTTAGTTAAAAATAGAATCGAATTGGTTATTCGTGTGAGATTTGGATATTCGTGTGAAAAAAAACTTAGCATTTGACCAGATAGATTCGACTAGAAAATCAACTGAAACGAATAGGAATGGAGTTCATGAAGTTCGAACATGTTGATTTTGAGTTCGTTTGATGTTTAGTGAAATTGGGTGTTAGTTCGTGATTGTAGAAAAACCATTCGAATTGTAATTCGTGTGAAGATTTTTTCATTCGACTAAGTTGATTCGAATAAGGGAATATTCAAATAGGTTGCTCGGACAAAGTTCTCGGATTGCTTCGGACAAAGTTCTCGGATAATCTCGGGCAAGTGTTGGAACGACTAGGGAGGGTACACGAACTCCGTTCTGAACAGATCGATCACGGTAATTTGCTCGGTAGTTCGAATTACACAAGAAGTGGAGAATTTGAACGGAAAATTACTAAGTCATCATTCGAACTAGTTTTTAACACACACGAACATAATCATTAGAACTAGTTTTGTACACACAAAAATAGGAATATTCGAATAGTTTTTGTTCATACACGAATAGGATAGTTCGACCAGCATTTCAACACACGAAAAAGAGAGGATTCGACTAAGTCATTCGAATAAGGAGAGGTGTTTACAACGAGCACAAAAGATCATGACCAGTTTTTGAATGCAAGGATTCCGAGACTTCCATATTAAGAAAAGAAAAAAAAAAGTGAAGTTTCGCGATTCAACTTTTTCACGTTAGAGATGAAATCGAATAATAAGAACTTTTTTAAAGAGAGTGAATTTTATTTTTTCCAACAGTTTTCGGATGCCGGTTAAGCTTACGCGACGAATTTTGATGAGAGTCAAGCAACAGAAAAAAACGATATTTATATTTCTGGAATCGAAATTGAAAAGCGAATTCAACGGTGCTATTCTAAGAGATTGGTTCAATAAGTTTCGCTAAAAGGTTTGTACAAGTGTGAGATACCACGGGTCAAGGTCATCTGGTTTTTCTTCAAATTTTCAAAATTGAAAAATTTTCTACCAACTTTTAAGGTATTTTTGCCATCACATTTGAATTATGAAGAAAGATTTTATAGGAAATATTGTGGATCTCACAATCGACAAAGATGACGGGCTTACATTTTATTGTCCTCCGGATCAAGTTTGGACAATACTAGAGGAGCTCGAGAAGTTGTGTGTTGAGACGGGAAATACATTGTCTCCTTCTGATTGGAACGGTCATACTAGATTGGATCAAAGGCAAAAAGTTGCTACACGTATACGAGATTTTTTGACAACGTTAACGCGTTCAAACTTCTCACCATGTCAAGCCAATGTTAATGAGGTAAAATCATCATCTTTGAAAGTAGAAACTACAATCGTTAAGTTGGAAAAGAAGTTGCAAACTAACTCCTAATTGGTTTTAAGGTTTTCAAAAGAAAAGTCTAATCTTTTAAATGAGAATTCTAAGCTTTCAAATGAAATTCAAATTTTGACATCTCAACTTCAAGCTTTAAACCTTACCAGTTCTAAACTTGGATAGTTTAAAGAGTTAGCAACTTCCTGGAAGGGGAAATATGATCAAAGTGTGATTAGTATTCAAATCCTTACAAATGAACTTAATGAAAAATTAGATTTAATTAATACACTTTAAAAAAAATCAAAAACCATAAAGTTTGATGAAGGGAAATATCAACAAAATCTTTTATTGGAACTCGAGAATCTTAAACAAGAACGAATAAATGAAAGATTTAAAAGAATGGATTTAATCACCGAGTTAAAAAATGAAAGACTTAGTGCTAACGATAATCTTATGCTTTTAAGAAAACATATTGAAAATTATAAAATGGAAATTAAATCTTTAAAAGCACAAGCTTGAAGTTGAAACTTTAAAGAAAAATGGTTTGAGAGAACAAATGAATCAACTCATTTTTCCAAACAAACCAAAAAAGTTTCGATTTTTCAATCACCAAGAAGGTTTGGGTCATGATAATTCAAAAATATCTAAAGAAAGCTATGTATCATGCTCCCGATCTCTACGACACAAAATCCTTGGGGCAAAGCAAATGTTACAATGTCTTTCATTAGATCATCAAAAAAATTGAAGAACAAGAGGATGCAAAACGATAATTTTTTAAAATGCAATTATCTTTTCATTACAAATCATTAAATGAGAGTAACAAAACTAGGAAAATTCCTCTTTCAGATGACAACTTTCCAAATTATGATGAAAAGGAACTTCATTCCGAGGATGTTTTGGAACAAGTTGTTTTTCAAAAAGTATACGTTCCAACTCTTATTTTAGAAAAATAATTTTCTAAACTTGAGCAAGAGTTGGAATGTCGAAGTAATTACTTTGAGAATGAAAAACGAAACCTTTTACAGAAAATTGTGTTTTTTGAAAAAACATCACTTCATAAATCTTCAACTTCAAATGAAAAATATTGTTTGGAAAAGATGATTAAAATCAACAAACTCTCAAAACAAGAACCTACAAAAACCTTTCTCCTCGAATGAACAATCTCTAGCTAAGATATCATTTCTTCAAAATGTCTTACATTTAAAAGAAAAAGATATTGATGTTTTAAAGGAAAGATTGATTCAATGTGGAAAATGAATGGTCCGGTGTCACCACAAACCCCAATTCTTTCACATGAGGAGAAACAAAAATCTAAAACTCTTGAAAAAGATTCTAAAAAGGAAGTTCAGGTTCCAATGAAGGTTTACAACGGTAAATCTTCCAAAACATTTTCAAAAGTGGTTTCTCCGAGTACTAATTCTTTCCCGAAAAAGAGTCAAAGTATTCTCCGAAATCACAAACTAATGGAACTTTTACAACACCTTTGAAAACTTCGAGTTTGAAATCCAAAATCGTCTCAACCAAACATGTTGGAAAGAAAGCACTTTGTCCTACAATGAAAAAAAAGGAAACGAAAGCGTTCACTTATTCAATACCCGAGTTATTTGAATTTGCACCATCACACTTTAAATATTCCGTGCAAAGAGTATATAGTTTTGTTTCTAAATTTAAACACCGAACTTCAATGAAATCAAATGGTTTTGTCCCAAGAACTCATTCACTAACTCTTAAACAGAAACGGTTTCCAAAGTCTCTACCAATTTCAAAAACAAACACAATGATTGAACAATCAACTACCTCAAATATTTGTTTACCGGAGAAATGGAATTCATATTCTTTGCACATAATCAATAAAACTTATGAATGGTTTTCGTACAAATCTAACCAAAAGGACCCAAAATGAAATGGGTACCAAAAGAAGTTTGTCTTGATTGTGCAGAAACGTAGATTATCAAAAATGACTCCGGAACAACTCAGTTTCGGACTCGAACTTCATGGAGTGCTTACAAACTATTAAAACATCATATTCTTAACCTCTTTCTCCTTTTTTTAATATTACAACATCATATTTTTTTCAACCTCATATTTTCAATATTACAGAAAAAATGGGACATCATCCGAACAAATTTGAATCAGCCGATGAAAGATATTTTGGTTCAAATGTTCTAAAAAAGAGTATGAAATGGACAAGTGATGGACAAACAGTTTTTGCTTCATTAATTATAAAAAAATTAGAACAATAAAGGACAATTCTCACATCACATGAAATCTCCCTGCAAGAAAAAATGAGTCTACACATTTTTATTAAAGACTCAATCTTTGATACGGGTCCATGGTACGGACCGAGTCCTAGTCTTTGGTCCGTGGTGATTTCAAACACCCCCTTAGTTTATCACTTGCGAGACTTAATATTTGGAAGTGTTTAGTAGCGGATTTTTAAATCTCGACTAGAACTATCACTTTTGGGTATTATTATTTCATATGATATTTTGAGTTTGTTTAGACTTTCAATTATTTCAAATTGAAACCCGTTCTAAAACCGGAAAATTAGGAATTTATTTATATAAATACAAGTTTAATATGATGAAGGTGAATAGTAGAGGATTTTCAATCTCGACTAGAACTAACATATTCAAAGTATTATCTTTGTGTTTTATAGTATTTTCATAATTAACAACTGTTTTCAAAATGACAAATCTTTTCAAAATTGTAAACTATCAAATTTTGATTAACTCGACTAGAACTAGATTTAATCGAAAAAGATGATTTATTAGCGGATTTTGAATCTCGACTAGAATTATTTCATCTTTTAGAGAGGATTTAGTATCAGTTTTTCTTATTTTATCTAGTTTGCAAAACACTTGTTTGATCGAACATGGAGAATCTAACTTTGAGGGGGAGTTCATAAAATCAATTTTCAAACTACCTCCTAAATCTTTCAAACGAGCTTCAACGAAACAATTTTTCAAAGAAACCTTTCGAAATGCAGTATTCTTTCATGAACACATCAAATGTATTTTCGAAACAGACTTCCCATAATCAAAAACATTTTTGTCATGCATATGTTGAAGGGGAGCGTCTTTTCGAAAATATTGCAAACTTCCAAGTCACTTTGGAAATGTTTTCTCAACATTTTGGCAAAATGTTAATGCACCTTGAGCGGTTTTCAAAACATATATCTTTTTCCGATACTCCAACCAGAGCCGGAGGGACTTACCCGAGGAATCACTTTCGAATGTGAGGGTTCTTTAGGTCTAGGATTGGAGATTAAAGGTGCAAAATCAACAAAAACATCATTTTCAAAATGCCCAAATGAGGGTGGAGTTGAAAATTATGAGAGGTTGAGTGAGGAGTGTGTGATACGGTTAAAAGAATGAGAGACCGTTTCTTCAACGTGTAAATGGCCGGGTAGCCAAGTTTCTATCGAATTTCATGTGTTGATTTTCGATATTGAAAAAGACATCATGGACCCAGTGATGCAATACACATATACCTCATCGCCACTTAAATTCTTCACAAAAATTTGTTTCAATATACACGGAGAAGTAGCACATTTCTTTCATATTCTCACTCGGATAATGTTGATATTGAAACAAGAGAAAACCAACTCCATTTCTCAACTTCATTTCATGCACTATTGAGTCTAGCGCCAAAATGTTAAACATTTTCTAGGACACGAACGGATTTTCAAAAAGCATGTCTTTGTGATATCGCTCGGAACATTTGTAGTGGTACCAACGATCTTGGTAATTCACAATGATCGAATGGAAATCCTACCAATGCTAACGCTTTTCTAACATTGAACGTAGGTCACACAATCGACTTCTTTTGTGATTTTAATTGTTGTGTTAACGAGCAATCTAAGTGATCTTGTAGTTACTTACCCATTTTCACGCCCATGGATACTATTTGAGGATACTGTTTGGGTACACGTTTACATGATGATTAGAACGAGTCATAATCATCATGAGGGGGAAGAACGTGTACCAAAGGGAAAATGTGTGTAAATGGTGTACCAATGGGAAGAACGTGAAGTAAAGAAGAATGTTCATTATCAAGCTACAACGAAGTAACACATCAACTTTCGGATAGTTGATTACAAGTATGAGTTGAGGGAGAGCAAAATGAAAAATCAAAACATCAAGGAATTTGGAACAATTGCTCAATCAAAAGAAGCTTCAAACAAAGAAATCCAATCAAGCTTCTACAAGTTGAACGATAAAGTGAACCTACTCAATTAAGGGGGAGCGTTTCACTTTATGGTTCAAACGATCAAAGGAAATGAATGTTATGTCTACACTGGAATTAATATATCAAAGAATACAAGTCTACATTCAACTTTCATTTGAAATGAAAGATTCTTCAAGACAACTTTCAAAGTGTGCTTTCCGCGATACAAAGATTTAAACGCTACTCTAATGAAATCTAAAGTTGAATTTGAAGATCATGAAAACAAAGGAGGAGATCGTTAAGACTATCACTCAAGGTTCGCCAAAAAAAATATTTTGGTGATTAGGTTCTTAAGACTTCTTCAAAGAGAAAGACCTTCGAGAATACTTCATCAATGACATATTCAATACAACATCAAGGTCAAGCTTTCAAGAGAAAAAAAAATGATTCTTCAGCAACTTATCTTTAGATACAAAAGTATCAAATATTGCAACAAGCTACTCTGATGAAATCCAAAGTTGCGGTTGAATATCAAATCAAGCATCTACGCGTTCAAGATATAAACAATGAACATGCTTCAAGACAAAAACTTCATATTTTGAACAACTACAAATAAGGGGGAATTGTTACGAATAGAATATTCATAACATTGTATTTGTATTTGTTCTTAAGGGCATAATTGAAATAATTAGGAAGTTTTTGTAAAGTCCCCACACTCCTATAAATAGGAGTGTGGGGTGTGATTAATGTAACCCTTTGAGCTTAATGCAAGATAAACTTTCTCTCTCTAGAATAAGTTTCTCTCTCTATACTGATCAGACCTAACAATTATAAGTGTGTTAAAGTTCCTTTCCCTTAGCCGAAACTATCTGAAATTATGTACACATTAATTAGCTGATTTTATCTTATTGTGAGTGGAGTAGCGATCATCTTCAGTAGCCTTTGGTGTCTTTTACGTGACCCAAACCATTCACGTGTTCGTGGTTAATATCACAAGACGCGGATTCACTCGAAATCTCTATTATTCAAGGGTATAAAACCCTAGCTCTTTGTTCCTTCTTATGTTCCATTTCTTTTGTTCCTTAATCTAGTTATGCTTTGGTTAATTCTTTTTTTAGGATGTTCATAATCTGGTCTAGCACTTAGTAACTTGAGTCTACAAACCTCTTGTGCAAATCGTTAATTTAAAACCCTAACCTAGGAAGCCTATCCTTTGGTTTTAAAAACTTGTTGAAATGGCTTTTGACCTGACTTGTTCGAACTATATCTCCGAAATGGCTTGGAATTATTTGTGGTCTAAACATAAATAATAGCTCACGGAGTCTAGTTTTTGGATATATATAAGTGTCACACCCTCAAATCTCGTGTTCCCGAGACCGGAGGTGTTGACTTCATGGGTCCCAGATAGCAATGATATATAGGCGAACAACCTCTATATGAGTCGTTTTAAAAAGAGAAATACATTCATTGATATCAAAAATCAGAGTTTTACATGATTAAGGAAAAGTGTTACGAAAGTTCACAAAACAAAGATTTACATTACATAACTTAAAGGAAAATAAGTAATGCAAGGAAATCTGCCAAAAGCGTGAGTTTGAAATATGCGACTCTGTCATATCCCAAAATCCCTCCGTCGAAATCCCTTTCGACTAAGCACCTTAGACATACATGCTAAAGGCAACATAAAGTTGGTGAATTCATAGGTTTAGTGTAGTAATAAAGGGGACCACAAGATTTCCGTTTAAGTAAAGTCTTATAGTTGCACCTAAGCTCATGACATCGAAGCGTAACAAAGTTCCTTACCCCATAAGTATTCCTATGTTATAGATAAATAACATATACAGTTTCATAAGTAAAGCACCCTACTCGAGTCCACGAGTTAGTTGTGGTAGACGTGGGTTACATCGTCTAGCCGTTGGGTGAGGGTTGTCAAACCCTAATAGATCTATCCAATACCATCGCGCTTAAGTCCTTAAATAACGATTCATGACAGGGGAATTTATGTTGGATTAGTGGTAACTTAGGAAACTAGTAAAGGTTATAAGTACTTGTGTCCATAAGTAAAAGAGCATGTAATCTCACCCCAAGTATGTTATAAAAACAGGTAAAAAGCGGGGCTATGAACTCACCTTAAGTACCAATCCGAGTAGGTCTAACCTTGACCTAAATTGTTTTGAAATTAAGTTTCATAATTGTAGTCCAATGCACATAAAAGGGGAAAAGAAAATGTATGCATGATGTAGGTCCTGTTTGGTTTGAGACTTAATAGTAATATAGTAACACCATTCCGGCCATTATATAACAAAGATCATTCTATAATCGCATGCGGAGCTAGGACACTTTAAATCGTAAATCCAAAAACTCAGCCCTATGAAATATCGAGATGAATTCATTGTATACAAAGCTCCCTAGTAATGTGTTATCATTATACTATCAAGCTTATTCAAAAGTTAGTTTTTTTGAAGAAAAACTCAGCATGTTCTTTAAGGTTTATAGCTACTTTAAGGAGTCATAACTTGTTCGTTTCTTGACCCATTTCATTGAATCTTATATTGAAACGAACGTGTATGAGTTACCTTTCAAATATCCTTGGCCTCACATTTGTACTCAATTCCTAATGTTCGTTATTCAGTAAAAGTTCAGAGTAGGTTTTAGCTTTTTTCTCAAAGTCTATGCAAACTTTAAGTTAGCATATATCGCTCAATTTTTATCCGTTTTTAATGTATCTTATATCGAAACGACCGAGTTTGAGTTATCTTTAAGATCTAAGTGGTTTCACCTTCTGGTTCAAAATATGTTAGTACAGTTTAATAAAAAGGTGGTCGGGCGTCCAGAAAGTGTTTTGTTTTGAGTATGTTTTTGAATAAAATACCTTTTAAATACTTAGTCATATCCAAAGGTAACGATTTTATGTCGAAAATATTCATAAAACACAGAGGTATTTTATGGTTAAAATGGTTTATCCAAAACATTTGAGTAAGGTGGTTAAAAAGTGTCAACAAGTTGATAAATGTTCCGGTTAACAAAATAACTTAACGTTTCATCTATTTCACCATATTTTTGTAATCTTTTATTATTTTGACTATGTTTAGGCATATATAACATATGTTTATATGATATTATATGATGAAATGTAAGAAGAAATAAAAGATTTTAGGTTACTTACTAGTATGCTTATGAAAGAATCTTGTAGGAGAATTTTACTCTTAAACTTCAAGAACAAATGGTGGTCTTTTTGAGAGAGAAAGAGTGATAGTGTATGATTTTTCACAACTAAAGTGACTGAGAAAGTTTTCAAGCATTCAAATGCCAAGTATTTATAGGAAAAATATCTAGTCTTGCATTTAATGGTGGTATGGACATTTTAGTTAAATAGTGAAAGGGGTGTGGTCTTGTAAGAACCCATGTGACCACCAAATCAACTAGACAAGTTAACCAAGTCATCAAGCTAACCCATGTGACCACACTAAACAACAAAAACACCATCTTTGGGCCCTTTTGGCCATGAGTTTCATGGAGGGGTTGGTTTTGGTTTGATTTTGTTATTTAGAAGATGTATTGTGTGCATATGTATGTCTAGAGTGTTTAGTGTAAGTTTCCTAATACATATACTCATGCATGCAATGTTATTTAATGCAAGGTGGTGCATGAAATACCATTTTTATGTATGAAATGTTGGACTAGTAATTATATTGTAAAAATGTTTGTTTTTCGTAATAGTTTAACCCCGTATACCTTTTCGCGGTATCCGTATATGTTTTAGACGTAGTTATTAATTATCGTTCATGCATGGTGTGACCTATATGTCGTACATAAATTAAAACATATACAAGTTGAGTAAAAGTGTTGAAAAAGTTGAGTCGGTGTGAACGTGGATTTTTTAACGGGTTGTCACAATAAGATATGTCTTCTAATTCTTTGTCAAACTCCCTAAAAAATAATTTAAGTAAACGTTGGTCCATCTGAGTTTTTGTAATGACTTGTAGGCTTAAAGATGTATTTTGGTGTAATTAACAAATTAAAATGAGATTAAACAGATTAATTGTACCTGTTTTGTATCGATCGTAACTTTTTCATAATTAACTCAATTTGGTCAAATACGGATTCCTCGATGTAGCCCTTTGAGTCTACTTTCTGAATATATAAGATTCACCATTCAATTCTTTTTGAAACCCGGGATACGACAGTTTTCGTAACAGGGGGTAGTTGCTGAGTTTTTAACGTTCTTACATATGTTCACCTTGTGGTCCAATGTTAACGGGTTTTTATGAATTGAATAATTGAATACTTCTATACAAACTCTAATCGGGATTAAAACATGGAAAACTTATTCTTACGAAAACCTTACTTATACTCGTTTAGGGAAGCTCATCTACTAGTCGGGACCTAGCTTGTGACCTATTTATTATTGCTTACGTTCACACGAGTTATATCACTTACTTGCTTTTCGAGGTGAGTTCATCGCCCCACATTTTACTAGTTTACATGTTTTAAACAAATCGGGGGAAAGTAAGCTCAACTAACACTGATTTCGAGAAAACGGATATTATTTCCAAACATACTATAAATAGACATTCTATTTATAGCAACCTTCTACTTTTGGAAACTTACTACTTTTGTTGACTTTTAAGCTTTACTTTCAGGTAAGAATCGGGTATAGGACTTAGTTGGAACTCAACTCTTAGAAGACTTGGACTTGCATTGCATCGTGGCTTTTGTTTAGACATTTTGTTCTCGTATTATTTCAGGCTTGCATGCCTAGGTACTTAGTATTTTATTGTTTTGATTGGTTTAATGTTTTACATGTAATTATTGAGGTAATTGTGTACCAAGGGATTTTACCTTGGACATGGCGACGTCATTACATACTATCGTTTATTTATCATAAAGACTATCTCTTATTTACTATTATGTTATGACGATCGCCAATCAGCCACACCCTGCATTTCCGCCACTGGCGGGGTGTGACACTATTGACAAGACTTTATTCATAAAGAGGTTAAGAATGATTCTATATTTGTGAAAATCTATGTAGATGACATTATTTTGGATCCACCAATGATGCCTTGTGTAAGGAGTTTGAGTTAATGATGCATTCTAAGTTTCAGATGACCTCTATGAGAGAGATGACTTTCTTGTTACGACTGCAAGTTAAGAAAATTGGGTCGGGAATTTTCATTAACCAATCAAAATATGTGAAAGTTATGTTTACTAAGTTTTATTGGGTAGTAAGTCTGCTCCTAGACCTGTAGATACCAGGCCAAACATTGTCCTGACTTGGAAGGAGATGATGTAGACCAATATTTGTATAGGTCCATGATTGGTTCGCTCATGTATATCACTGCTAGTAGACCTAACATTATATTTGGAGTGTGTTTGTGTGCTAGATGTCAAGCTAATCCTATGGTTTCCCACCTAGTTGATGTCAAAAGGATATTTAGATATCTTAGGGGTCAACCTAGTTTAGCACTTTGGTACACTAAGGATTCAAATTTTGAATTTTCTGCATTCAATAACAGTGATTATGGAGGTTATAATATAAATAGGAAGTCCACCACAAGGGGATATAAGTTCTTAAGAAATAGGCTAGTTTCTTGGCAATGCAAGAAGCAAACTTCAGTATCTCAATCTTTTACTGAAGCTGAGTATACTGCAGCTGCTTGTTGTTGCTCTGAAGTCTTGTGGATTCAGAACCAAATGCTAGATTATGGTATCAATTTCATGAACACATATATTAGAATAGATAATTCTACTATGTTCATAACTAAGAACCTTGTGGAACACTCAAAAACAAAGCAGATCGAGATTAGGTTTCACTTCATAAGATATTGCTTTGAAAAGAAACTAATTTATTTAGTTAAGATTCATAATGATTTGCAATTGGCATACCTTTTTACTAAAGCTTTTTATACTACAAGCTTCAACTTTCTTAATCAATCTATTGGTTTTACAAATCTACATTGACGATTTTCTAAAAACGGTTCTTTTATACATATTCTAATTCAAAATACAAAAAAGTGGGAGAAAACAAAATGGGAAAATCTAAAAAATATGTGTCTTTTATGCTTGCATTTTAGTTTAGAGTCTTTTATTGAATATTTTGATTCTAAAAAATATGTGTCTTGTTAGTTTCTTTTTATGCCTTATTTTGGTTTGTGTAGTCTTAAAATCAAAAATTAGTGTTTCAGTTTGTAAAGTTGCTAAGAAAATCAAATTGAAAAGTTTTAAATAATTATGTAAATGCCAATCCAAAAGAGTTGATGATTCAAATTGTTATTGTTTTTTAACAGAAAAATAAAAAAGAAATTCAAAAGTGAAAAATTCAGATAAGCTTAAATAGTTCTGAACTTGTTAAAATTACATAAACCTAGTTAGTGTTATCTCATGTTGCAAAGGTATTTTATAAACCTTAGTACTTTGAGGTTTACAAAGTTGAATAAAACCTTACAAACTATTGATGCTGTCAAATGGGATATCAATTCTGTCAGTAGGGAAAAACAATTGTATTTTCTATAAATTATAACACATTAATTTTAGGATCATATAAACAAAGATAGGGTGAAGTGTTAAAAGTCAGTTGTGTTTTAGAACTAAAGGGTGAATAGTTGGCAACAATACTAATATCTTTCTATTTAAGTTTGTTATAAAATAGAACATAACTTGATTAAGAACTCACAGATACCTTGAAAGAAAATCATAATTCGAGAATCCAAATAAACATTGAAGAGTTGGCAATTGTTCTAAAAACTAATTATTTTGAAAAACTGTATGCAATAGACTATTAAAACAACTACCCTGCTTGTAATATGTCTGTTGCAGTAGTAACTCACAAATATCTCTTAATGTTTTGTTGACATATTATATAAGTGTCTTATTTTAATAAAATATATATTTATTAGTTATTTTTGAATGAATAATTTATGAATTTTTTACACAAGATTTAGTTAGTAGAAAATACATTGAAAAATGTTGATTCATAAATTTCATTTCAAATAAAGTTATGCATTAGAACTAACTTATCTGCTTTTGAAAGTGAGACTTTTACTTGTGAAAGTAAAATCTTAATTTTGAAAAATATAAGGAAATTTACTTCTGAAAGACGATATTTTACATCAGAAGTTGAAAGTATTACTTCTGAGAGAGCGGAAATAATTTACTTCTGATTTTAAAATTTTTAATTCTGACGCTAAATGTTTACTTTTGATAATTTATTATTATTTAATTAGTTTTTTTTGGTTCGGATACTAACAATTTATGACAAGATTCAACCTAGGATAAATACTTCTAAATGATTAACTAAATGTTACGGCCTAAAAATGTGAAAAGGGATTAAAATGGAGATAAGTACAGTCAAACGGACTATTTTTGTAAAGATTTTTTATTGTCACTTTGATAAAGTTGAAGGTTATATATGAAATGTCCAAGTAATTCTATATATAAAGGGAAGAAAGAAAGCAAAAACCAAGTTGAATATGTATACGTATGTGTAGGGTGTATGAAATAGAAAAGAAACTTATATATATTTTTCAACAGTAAAACAAGGATTGCGAGTTCGTTATTAGACGGATTAACAAACCGAAAGCGACATATTACTCTTGGAGTGGAGGGGATCATTTTTATATATGCGGAAGTTGAAAATAAGGAATTTTAGATTCGGATTTATTCGGAGTCGTATTTCATAGAGAAAGTTAAAACTCATTTAAAAATATTATTTATAAGTTGTTTTTGATTTATATAATATTGGGATAAATTTTGTTGAGTTTGGTTTAATTTGAAAAACCTATAAATTAGTATTTTGTCGGAGAAGTTGAAGCGACCGAATTTGTCTAATCGGTGGTTAGAGTGCGCCAATGGACTGTAACGTCCCAAAATTATTAACGGACTATTGTAACAAATTTTGGTCTAGGACCATTTTTGTAATGAAATTAACATTTTGGGCTAAGAATGTCATTATGGCTAAGTTAGGGTTTCTTAATGAAAAGGAAAACTTAAGTTGGTGTATTTATGTGTGTACGTTTGAGTAAAGCAAAAAGAAGAAACGAGAAAAAAAGTCGGTCTTCGCATTTCGATCGAAACGGTTGCGAAATCTTCACCGGATAAGAGGACGGATTACATCACTAGACTCATGGAGTTGTGAGGAAGAAGTCGGTGTAAGCGAAAGTTACTTTCGTGAAAGTTAGCTTCGAACCGTATTGAAACCTGCTTTGTAAACGGAAGGTATAACGCGATCTTTGCGTCTACATGTTGTTTATGAGTTATTTATTGTTGTTTTATAGTGTTTTGGTTGAGTTTGGGAAGGTTTTAGAAACCTAAAACTATGGAGGATTTTGAGTTTATGGTGAAGTTGAACGAGGGTTCTCAACCGACGAATGAATTTGGCCAACTTGTGGTTGGTTTTGTTCAACCACCGGTTGGAGTGGTGATGGGTCAACCGGAGGCCGGTTGAGCCCAACAAGAAAATGATTGACCTATTTGCGATACTTTGTTTTCCATTAAGTGTAGTAAGCGTAGGCCGTTAGCTTTGATTCATCGTATTAATGGGTAAACGTTTAATCAGGTTGGTCGAGACTTTGATAGTTAGATTAGCTGATGATGAAGATTTTGAGGTGACTAAAATATGGTTTTGTAAAACAGAGCATTAAAACAAAATGACGTTGAAACACTAAAATAATGTTTATAAGTGACATTTAGTTCCGTAGCAGGTTTTTTGGGACGTTTTCTAGGATTGATCAAATATCGATAAACCGAAAACAAGATAACTTTTTCTTTAAAATGAGTAGTTTTACTACACATGTTCGGTTTAGTGTACATTACGATGAAGTACACTTTCATTTAAATTATATGTGTTATATAATTGTTAGTGTTGTTAAATTATAAGGAGTTTGCCTTAGTTTTGCCTAAGAGGCCTTGAATTTTTATTTGGTAGTTTTTAGTTGTTCATAGATGTTGACGAGACCTATTACCATTAACTAGGTATAAAGTGCTAGCAATTAAAGATGGTTGCGGGAAATTCTAGACCTCCTTTGCAGCACGAGGTACTAGGACGTAGTCTCATATTGGAGTAATGTCTGACTATTAAGATGTGTCAACCGGCAGCATCACGTGGGAGTAGGGAGGTGTATAAGATGACACACCGTGGAACCCTCCTGAACGACAACCCATTTATTTGCAAAGTCGGAGTAGTGAAAGCTGACAATGAGATTTATTATAGAGATTCGGATTCGCGCCCCAATGCCTATAATAAGTTTAAGAATGGGTGAGTAGCGAACGAGGTAATAACCCTAAGACATAAGAGGGACCATAATAATGTGAACGCTTAGGGTATGATAGACCCTAGTAAACTTTATCAGATCAATATATTATTGTGAAAGTAATATTTGATGTATACGTGTTTCGATACAATGATTGTTTGTAATACCTACTCATGAGGTGTGGGTATTGTTTGGTTAAGTAAAGACAAACCATATTTCATTATAAACAGTTTTAAACGGTATTTGTCTTACGAGCTTTAGGGTAATACTCTTTTCACAAACTTGTCTTTTGCTCGTAAGTTTCCTAGCTGCCTTGTGTGTGGGATGTACTTTTGGGGTAGCTTGTTATTCCCTGCTTTTGGAAACTACTACCTTGTTTAATATTTGTAATAAACTTTAAATGCTGACGTAACGAATGGTGCGTTTGTATATTAAATTTCTAAACCGTTTATCTCATATTTACTAAACCGCTGAATAAATATGATAATTAAAACGTTTTTGAAAAACCGGGATTTTTGAAAACCATGTCATTACACTGAACACTTGATGTTTCGAAATAACAAACTAGCTTTGAATCACGGATTAGAAAGATGAAAAACTTTGAATTTTCCCTAAATATTATTCCCATTGAAAGCCATAAACTTTTGCGGGAAAGGTTTTACAGACTCTAAAAAGCACACCTACCAAACTAACATATCCACATATTTATAGAATTACAACCTGAACATAAATAAACACACTACATGCCACTTCGGATGTAACAATCAACTAGTCTACTATTCAACTTTACTTCTACTATTCAACTTTACTTCAGAAGAACTATCTTTACTTCTGAAGAACTATATTTACTTCTGGTCTTTCGATGTAACTTCTTCATAGTTGACTTTTGTTGACTACTTTTGCTTTACTTCGGAAGGTAAACATTGTTCTTCCGAGGTAAAAAATTAGACAGAACATTACTCTTTGAAGATTTTAAGCTTCATACAAATGTAAATATCCCAACAATCTCCCTCTTGGATGATTCTAACAAAATCTTTAATATCTTCAAAAACACACAGTGCTACTCCATCTCCAAGCACACAAAAACCAGCAAATGATTCTGAATGCTTATCTCAGCTTCCTTTGAATACAATTAAGACAATATTTGAACACTTCAAGAAAATGATCACCTTCTTCATTTTTATCATGATCTTTGAAAGGTAAGTGTTCCAGAGTTTGCAATTCGATATTTCTTAACCTTCTCAGATCAACATATTTATACAATCTATCCTCTGAACCATCTTTCCTTTCAATCACAATTTCACGAGTAATGTAATCCAATCTCAATCCAATAATCTTTGACTTCAATTCAACATTTTCCTTCTTAAATGCAGGAAAGGGAACTTTCTCCATTAGCATTGTAGGTCTCTTCTTTTTAAATTTCTTCTCACAATCTTTGAAGTTATTTGCATCATTTTCCTTCACCAACTGATCAAACACATATCCATATCCATACATCCCATGATTCACCATTTCCAGTTTATATAGCTGACTCAAGTAATCCCTTTTCAACTTCATAACTTCATCAATTATTCTAAAGTAAAAACAACGATTATTAGCTCTCATCACAATGATTGTATTTTCATTATCATCAAACTTCCAAACCACAATCCTAGTTGGAATACCCTTCTTGATCTCCTCCATTCGAACGCTTTCTGCACTCTGTTCACTAGAAGGATCCACAATTCCTAACCCTAAACCTTCTCCTTTTACATGTTTTTTTGATACTTCTTTTTCTTGTTCATCAAATTTTTCCCACTCATTAGAATCTTCAACCCACTCTTCTACTTGCTCGATATGTTTCTCTGTTTCATCCACATCAACTTGAGTCTTCTTTTGAAACATAGCATCAACTGTTTGCTTAGCTACTAAATGTTCAAAATTTACATACTGATCACCTTGAGATTGAACAGTATTTTTCTTCTTTTCCTCCTATTCTTTCCTTTTTCTTTAACCCATCACATCTTGTTGAGCATCCTTCATTTTCTTTACTTATAGAGATACCTCAACATCTCTATCTTTCTTTACACTCTTCTTTCTCATTTCATTCAGTATTTCCTAAGTAGCTACCTCCAAATAATGTTTCTCTAAGGTTTCCAATTTCATTTGCCCCACTTGTCTTCTTTCAAATTTCTTTCTTGTTTACCAAGTAGAGTTTCAAATGTTCCCTTACGGTATTTTAATCTATAGTTTTCCTCCATAATTTCAACTTCTCTTTGGTGTGTTTTACAATTGTAGGAGTGGCTTTCCTTGCTACAGACTTCTTTCTCCCTTCATATTTTGGAATTTGAATTTCAATATTTACAGACTTTGGCCATTCTTCTTCCCCAATAGCCGTGTAACCTAATAACCTCATCATCACACACATTTCACTGAAAAGTATTTCAATGAACCTCAACTATTCTTTGCTTACCTTTGTTTTATCCCAAAATGAGTGCAATTAAGTTTGTTTCTTTCAATGATCTCATCTCCGGTTCTTTCCCTTACTCTAGAAACTGATTCACCTAAAAATTTGTTAAAAAATTCAATACCTCTCTTCTTTGTGATCTTTTCATTTTGTATTTCATCTATATTCAAAGCTATCTTTCCTTCCGTTTGAATGAACTATCCCACATATAAATATTCCCTCGTAACTTTCTTCACAATCTCTTCAAAGTCATAAATATCAACCCATTCATTACCATCAATATCTATAAAAACATCTCCTCCAAGCTTCACAACAGTATTCACACTTGAAACTACTCTTTCAATGACTTTATCTAACTCAACATCATCATCTTTATCAATACTCATTCCTCCATAATCTACACTATCACCTTCAGAACTAACTACAACCTCCTCCCCATTTCCTCTTCATTCACCATATAATCTCCCATTTTCATGATAACTTCTTCCTCAACATTATCTCCCCTTATTTCCATATCAACACTATTTTCCATTTCATTTTCATTTCCCACTACTTCATCTCTAATTACTTCAATTAATTCAATATCTCCCCCTATTTTGGAAGCATCATCCATTAGGTTTGATTCAAACTCTCCATCTCAGCTTGTAGAGCAGTAATGGCCATCATTTGGTTTGCACAAGTCTCTTTAAGAGTTGAAATCTCTGCTTGTTGACTCAGAACTTGAGCATTGAGGTCTTCCTTCTTTTCCATTAAAACAGAGAAAGCATTTACACCAGGACTACATGTATTTCCCTTCTTCTTGGATATGTTGACCTTCAAATTTGAAGGTGTCTTCCTCACTAATGAAGAACTTGATGGTTCTTCAATAGGAGTAATCAGAGTGGTTGGAGACTCATCTTGGTTAGAAGCCATTGGTGAGGAAGGTATGACCACTAGGGTTGACATTGTGTTAAGCATTGAAGTCACAAGGTTTTCATTATGAACTCCACTCAGATCTAACCCGAATGTAGTATCAATATTTGGTAGCCTATCTTGCAACACAAGCATAATATCTATCTTCGCGATAATTTGGGTCAATAGGCTCCTCATCCTGTTTATGTTCCCTATCATCATTCAGATTTATCACATCTGCATTGTGTTCCTCATGAACTACATCTTTAATAACATGTTCTCACACAATTGTTTATTGATTAAGCTGAATACGTTGTTGTGGTTCAACTGGTTCTTGTGAAAGTTCAAGTACTGGTTGTTCTGGTAGTTGTTGTTTTTTTTAAATGGGTTGTTATGCAGGTTGTTGTTCATGAACATGAAGCGTCATGGGAAAGAAGGCTGTGAAAGCTCCAGAAGACCATCCTTATTGAAGGATGGTTCTTCTTCATGTTCCCAAGTACCTTCCAGTTCATATGCTTTAAATTCAAACCTCCCCCTCAGGCATTAAACCTTGAATCTCATAACTACATCTTGCATTGTGTTCCTCATGAACTACATCTTAAATAACAAGTTCTTGCACAATAGGTTGTTGATTTACCTGAATAGGTTGTTGTGGTTCAACTTGGTCTTGTAAAGGTTCAAGTGGTGGTTGTTCTAGTTGTTGTTGTAAAATGGGTTGTTATGCAGGTTGTTGTTCATAAACGTTAAGTATCATGGGAAAGAAGGTTGTGAAAGCTACAAGAAAACCTTGTTAATGGATGGTTCTTCTTCATATTTCCATCTAACTTCCAGTTCATATGCTTTAAATTCAAAACCTCCGTCTCAGGCATTAAACCTTGTATCTCAGAATTCTATTTATAAGTTGAAGAAGTCTTGGATACAACATGAATTTCTTCTTTGTTTCTAACAAGTGTCTTCTTAGATTCTCCATGATCACCCCAGAGTAATTAAACACTCTATTTATGACTACACCAACAAAAACAGAGGCTAATTCTTGACCCATCTCGTCAAATGCACCTTGTCTACTTGAAACGCAGTAAATAAGAACATGCACCAAGTATCTCCAATTATAAGACAATCTACTCTTCTTCACCATTTGTCCAGTAAAATCCCCCTCATAACCAATATATCTACACACTTGTGTAATCTCCTCAATGTCCTACTGCTCAACTCCATTAGCATCATCAAATTGTAAAAACTCTTCTAATAATTGCTTCAGTAACAACAGTTTGTGACCCTTGAACCTCTCAAGTGAGAGTAGATACTCCATTAATCACAAAATATGCCGCATTGGACGAAAACTCCTTAATCATCTCTTAATACACTAATATGCTAGTTGAAATTTGTCACACCCCGCTATAGCGGAAACACAAGATGTGAAGAGCTGGAATACCATTACACGGGTTATAACAAAATATAACGGTTCAAGTCATAGATTAAAATAAGATTGTTCACAAATCCCAAAAACAACCAAGTAGTTTAATGTTCAATACAATACATATGTTAAAGTTTCCAAATAAAATTCCCAAAATAAAAATAGGTTTTTCCCAATGTATGTCTCACGCAACCACCTTGACCCATCCATACCATGCACTTCGTTCTTACACTTAATTTCCTGAAACATAAGATAAAGTGTCAACTACAATAAAGTAGTGAGTGACTTACAGTTTGAGTTTCTCGACAAAAGTTTCCGTAAAGTATATATAAGTAAAGAGTTTCATAAATGAAAAGAAGTGGGGCGGCGCTTAAATATATATATACTTTAAAAGTTTGAACACACACAAGTAGAGCAATACTTGTATCATAAATGTAATTGCGGAGTCAATCGCTAAAAGAGAGTATATGCGTAAATAAATAAGTAACTAAATTAGAATCTTGTATCAACCACTTGGCTTAATATAACGTAAGTTTACACTAAACCGATTAACTGGTCAGAACACGCCCCAAAGTTTCACTAGAGATGGAGTTCGTTTGAACTTAGTAATATGTACTTAGGTCGCGAACCACAAGTAAGGAGTGACCTCTCCTAAGTATCGATACCCATAATACTAACGCCTATTGCTAATAGTGTGTAATGAATCTGACCTAAAAACGGGGCACTTTGAACTCTTTGTCTAAAAACTGATAGTAAGCACTTACGGAGTTTATATTCTCATCAAGGGTTGGTTTCGCATACAAGTAACCTTAATTTAGTTTAGCCAATTAACGGGGGAAAGCCAGTAAGCCAATAGGGGCAATAAAAATGTTTTACGCAAATAAGTTTCACAAAGTTTCCAAAAGTTTCACAAGTTTCACAAAGCTTCCAAAAGTTTCACAATAGTTCCACAAGTTCATACGAGTTGCAAAAGTTCATAAAAGTTTCCAAGATGAACAAATCTTATGTTTCCCCCAAAATAAATATTTAAAACAGTAATTAAAGTGGGGTTGTAACTCACGGGTTGCGAAGATAAGTCTCGAGTAAAGAGACTAGCGGAACACGTCGGGAATCAAAGACGACCTAAACACCCAATTTTTGTGTAAGTATAAATTGTATGATTTAAGTTATGTTAAAGTTCTATTTCAACATTTTTAGAGTTAAATCTTTATACTTTAAATTATGTCCAAAAGTTTCAATACGGAAAGGTTATGTGTTATTACGTGTTCAATTACGTTTTAATGTCCGATTAATCCAATTATGTCCAAAAAGGGTCGATGTCCAAGGTCAAAATGTTTAAGTCACAAAAATAATAGGTTACTGAGTTTCGGGTATATTTTACGGTGAAATTTGGGCAGCGCTTCCGCTTTAAAATTTAGTCCATTTTCAATACCACTTTCCCGCTTTAACAAACATTTTAACCCATACAATTCTATAATACCTTAATCTTTGATTACAAAACTTAACCAAACATTATTTTTCATAAAATCAATAACCTGTTCATACTTGTAATAATCTGTGAAAAATTTACTAATTCTCGTTTCTTGATTTTTTTACGTTGCAAAAACGAAGTGTTTATGGTCAGCAAGATCCAGACAGCGGCTGAAGATATTCAGCCGCCGGCTGGACCTCAGCCGCTGGCTGAATATCTTCAGCCGCCGGCTGGGGGCCTTCGGCCAGCTTCACCATTTTGGTATTTTTCGACTTTTAAGCATTTTTAGAGGTAGATTTCGACATGCAAACTGTTATTAGTGAAATATATAAATTTTTGAGCCAAAATCACAGTTTCTTTTAGATCTTTTACATCAAGATGTGGATCTATGTGAAAAATCCGTTTTTAAGCAAGAACCGTTATAAACTTTTATAAAAACAACTTTTTAGTCTTTAGATCGTCCATGCAAGTAATATTTTGTAAAATAACAGTAAAATAGAGGATTTTTACCAAAGGAATAAGCTAGGTGACGGTTGGATGAGATTTTAGCTTCAAGATGATAGAAATCTTCTCCAAAAACCCGTATTATGCTTCCTTCTTGTTACCCCTTTGCTTTAGGACAATTTGTGTGTGTTTTGATGGATGATTTTGTGTTTTATTTGCTGTATTGGTGTGTAAACTTTCTGGTTTTGCTTGGGAGATTAGAGAGAAAAGTGGAGGTGTGTGTGTTTTGATTTGAAAAGTACAATGAAAATGAATAGAGGGGTGTGGGAAAGGGTCAAGACTGGCCTAGGGACTCAAAGTGGCAGGTTTCTTGGTCCAATCCCGTTTAATGCACTTAGCCAATCAAGATTCATGCATAAATGAGTCATCAAGTCACAGTCAGCGGGTTTCAGCCGCCGGCTGGGCTTCAGCCTCTGCCTGACAACTTTCAGCCGTCGGCTGGATGGCATTTCCCAGCTTGGTGACGTTTTAAGTTTTCAGTTATTGTTAAGTGTGGACTAGGATTTTATTAGTTCCCGTTATGAACTTAGTCAAGTTCTTTGTATAATTTCATGGTGTTAGGATTTATAAGTTGATTCCGACTTTTGTTCCGACACAGTAATATTCAAAATAAAGTACGAACAAGAACGATATGATCATGATAAAATGTAACTAAAGATTTGTTCCGATATAACAATGAGAATCACCTGAATTTTGGACGGTTGTCACAAAATTGCATAATTAAACCTAGATGATTGCAAGAAGTTGAATGCATCAACAAAATCTCCAGCTCTGTCATGGTTAGAATCCAGGACAGCACAAATGTCATGAACATCTACCAATGAAAGATTCTCCATATCTGTTAACATCAAATAAGCACATTAGTAAGATAGTCAAGCTTAGAGCATAACATGATAGCTAAACAATCTAACAGTAACCGTAACAAATGAACATAACACAAACCTTATCAATCTATCTGAAGAGACCCTCAAACTTCTTAAGATAATGCAATCAATCTAATCCTTAATTGTTATGGGAAGGATGTAATAACATGGAGAGCTCTAAATTATGTCTAAAACACTATCAGATTAGGGGATTTTGAAAAACAAGAGATACTGAAAAATGTTTGATTATAAAATTATATTTGAATATTATCAAACTTAAATATCTAAATTGATTTCAGATGTAATTAAAATATAATTTTCCCACCAACTCAAATAAAATATGAAATAAAAAGTCAACTTCCGAACTAAAATTAGTCAACAGACTCAAGACATATCACCAGAATTAAACTTTTAAAATCCGAAACAAAATAAATTAATAAAACAATTAAATAGAATAATAAATTAAGAAAAATAACCATATAGTATCAGAAGTAACTTATTTAATTTCAAAAGTAAATAATTTGTAAATTTTCAGAAGTAATACTTTCAACTTCAGAAGTAAAATTTACTCTTTCAGAAGTAAGAGTTGCATTTTAAGAAGTGAATAAGTTAGTTCTAATACATAAATTTATTTGACATGAAATGGATTGATCATCTTTTTACAATGTACTTTATACCAAATTACATCTTGTGTCAAATATTCATAAGTTGTAGTTTTAATGATTTAAAAAGGAAGGAATGAAACTTTTCAAATTTCCAATTATGTCGTTTAAAAGTAACTAATAAATATATATTTAACTTCATTTAGGACACTTATATCATTTGTTAACAAAACATCAAGAACTATTAGTGAGAATAAATTAAGTTTGTGTAGTAGACATATTTACTAGGAGTGTACTAGTTTAAAATAGTATTTTGTGCATAGAGTTGATCAAAAATCATACTTTGAGCAAAAGCTAAACACTTCGATATTTATTTGGAACACTCACATTATGATCTTCTTTCGAACTTATAATGCCATTTTCCCATCAAGATATTTTTGTGTTCACTAATACATAATGCTCAATAATAAATTAATTTAAAAAGAATTTTAGTATAGTTTCCAACTCTTTGAGTTCTAAACACAACTGAATTTTAACACTTCCTTCTTTCTGTACTTATATGATCCCAAGATTTTTGTGTTATATTTTATAGAAAATTGTGACAACCGTAAAAAATTCAGGTTAATTCCGTTATCTTTAGCCTCGAACTTTTCCGATAATGCTTTTATTTATATTTAAACTTTAAACGTGTGTGCATTTTTGTATGGATTTCTTGAAGAAACAGTTTATGTTAGTCAACCTCCTGGGTTTCTTGATCCTCAATTCCCCTGTCATATGGTCAAACTGGACAAGGCTTTGTATGGATTACATTAAGCTCCTAGAGCTTCGTATGAGACATTGTAAATATGGGTTTTCTGATTGTAAATCTTCTTCCACTCATGTTGACACTAGAGCTAAGTTACTGTGACATCCGTCTAAAATTCAGGTTATTTTCGTACTCTTTATCCTCGAAATAATATGTTATTGTTCTTATTTGTTCTTTGACCGTAAACGTGTTTGTCTCGGAATCAAAATCGGAATCAATAAATGAAACCTAACGCCAAGAAGACATAAAATGAACTTGTCTAAGTTCATTGCAAAAACAAACGTAAAACTCTAAACAACGCAAATGGTTAACGATAACGCAAAATTTAAAACGAACTTTAGCTGGATCAGCAATCCAGCCGACGGCTGAATGATTCAGTTGGCGGCTGGAAAATCCAGCCGGCGGCTAAAAGTGTCTGGTCCAGCCACCAACTTTTTGGTGAGTCATTCTTGCATGTAATCCCATACCAACACTTGCCCAAGCACGAGTGGACCACCCATTTTGAGCAGAGAAACACCAACTACCTCTCTCTTTACATCATTTTCCTTTCTTTTTTCCCCTCACTTCTATCACACACAAACACACACTTCACAAAAACTCTCTCAATCCCTTCTCCATTTACAGCAATAGATTGCAGAAAATTCATCAAAACACCACCATAAAATCATCACCTTCATCAATATATCAAGGAGCTTTCATCAACCATTAGCCACATACATCATCTCAATCGTTTCTCTACCATTTTGAAGCTAAAATCACCAAGGAATCTCTTCAAATCACCATCCATTAAATTTCTCTCTGGTACAAAACCTTTTAATCACTCTTTCATATAAATATCATCTTGCATGTAAGAACCATCACTTGAAAATATATTTTTATGAAGTTTTAAAGTGATTTACTTAATAAAACGAGTTTTAATAAAAATTAATACATAGATCTATGTTGTTGTAGTTGAAAATCCAAAATAAACTGTCATTTATAAAGTATTTTGATGTTTCTATAGTTGCATGTTGAAATCTACATAAAAATACTTAAAAATCGCTAAAGCAACAAAACCATGAAACTAGTCACGACCTTTCATTCGACGGCTGAAATAATTCAGCCAGCGGCTGAGGTCCAGTCGACGGCTGAATATGTTCAGTCGTCGTCTGAATCTCATTGTTAACACGAATTTTGTATTTTAACGTATTAACGGTAAAGATTAACGAAATTTTGATATTTTTACAGTTAATGGAATGTGTTAACAGAATGTTAATAGTACAATATAAAGTGTGGAACATAAATGATAAGTTAACTAAATTATCATATCGTTAATATATTGTCACTAATGTCTGGAATTGAGCGGGAAAGTGTTGTAATTTTGGACATAAAATTTATGGCGCGGAAGCGCTGCCCAAATTCCATTAGACCAGATTGTAAAACCTTAAATAACGTAATATTATTCACCTTGGACATCAAGTATATTGGACATTTGGACTAAAGTATGTATTTTAGGTGTAATGGATAGACCTTGTATTACTTACATTTTGTGTAAAGTATGTATTTTAGGTGTTTTAACACATTTGGAGCAAACGGAAGCAAATTTTGAAAATTTTTGGCAATGAGCCGCAATCCAAATGAAAGCCAATACATTGGAGACCACGGAGCTGAGAATTAGCCGCATTCTCTTTCAAATGCGGCGCATTCCTCCAAATTGTTGTTACAAGTCTGTGTTTTAATTGTCATTAAAGGAGGATACCAAAGAGACTCATGTACAGCTTTTTAAGGACGAAAATAATCATCTCATCATCGGCTTTTCTATCTCACTCTCTTCTCAATCAATGGAGAAGGGGAGAAAGCAAGAAACAATCATTTTATTTCTGTAATTTTGAAGAATCGTTAGCAAGTTTTTCACAGTTTTTCATTTGTTTATCATTTTGGATACAATTTCATTTCAATTTGGGGTATTTTATACAGTGGCATTTCATCGAACACTTGGTATGATTATACCTTTTTCTTATATTTCATGTTTAATTTCAATTATGAGTAGCTAATTTCGTTATACGTTTGCTTGGATATGTGATCGTTTGTATGATTAACTTTGAGTATGAAATTGCTTGATTGATGTGTGTTTGGTTAATTGGGGATCCGTTAGGGTTTAAGCTTTAAGAAATTATTAAATTGTTTATATTTTTGTTTGGTAAACTAAAAACGGGCATTCGAAAGGACTTCGTAATTTTTACTATAATAGGAAAGAAACAATCAACCGGTCTATAGTTGGTTAAAAGTTTGCGGTATTCGAAAGGAATCGCTAATAACAATTAGAATAAGTAAGATTAAACACAAAAGCTAGTTGATAAATTAAGAGAAATCGGTTTATTGATTAGTAAACTATTCGAAAGGAAGTTTATAGATTAATTCTCACACATCGGCTTGATTTTTTATGCACAATTATTTGGGGTGTTGACTGTATTCGAAAGGAACGGTTGCACGGTTGGGTAATTGGAGAAATCCGGTATTCGAAAGGAACTTGGGTTTTAAATTAGAAGTTTTTCAGCATTTCATATTTACGAAAGATTATATATTTGTGAACGGTCCAAGCAAGCGTCCTTATCTAATCTTGAATCAAAACCAAATTTTTAATCATTGTTATAGTTAGTTAATTACAAAACCCCCACTTGTTACTAGGTACTTATAAAGCTAAAATAACTCAATTTAACAAAGTCCCTGTGTTCGAACCCGAATTTTCCAATACTATACTACGATCGATAAGGGTACAATTCTCGGTGTCGTAATCTAGAAAAAGCTTATTTTGGGAAAACTAGATTTCGCACATCAAGTTTTTGGCGCCGCTGCCGGGGACTTGAATTAATTGAATTTTTAGTTTTTGATTGTTATTTTGTGTCGAATAGATTTCACGGTATTTTTTTTTTGTTTTTGTTTTGATTTTCAGGTAAATTGTTAGTGGATGTTCACAAGATCCCAAGGGAAGCACGTTGTAAGCCCACTTTCTGACTCGAAAATAATTTTGCGAAAACAAGGTTTTAGAGCCGCTTTATTGAGTGAGAAAGGATCTTCTGAGGAGGAAGAGGAAGTAATTTTATGAGAGAATTATTTTGAGCCGAGCGAGATATCGGAACATGGAGAAGATCATGTTGTTTTTAACAACCCACCCAACCCGTTTGACATACCGATGATAAACCGGAACCGAACTGTACCACTCACTCGAGGATCATCGATTATTCCACCAAACGTAGGGAATAACTTTTCCGTCAAGTGGCATCACCACAAAATGATTCAAGAAAATTCATTTGACGGAAATTCAAAAGCTGACCCGCATAAGCACATTGCAACATTTACGGAAATTTGCAAGATGTTTCGGTATGGAGAAGGTCTAGAGGAGGGAGTCATGCTTAGTCTATTCCCATCATCTTTACGGGGAGAGGCTAAGACATGGTTCTACGAGTTGGAGCCGGAATCGATTGAGACATGGGAGGAGCTTAGGGAGTTGTTTGTGACCCGTTTCTTTCCGCCCATCTTGGGTAGGAAATTGTTGAACCAGATTAGGACTTTTTATCAGTACGATATTGAGACCACAACGGAGACATGGATTAGGATTAAGGATCTTTTGAGGAATTTCCATGGGCACGATCTTGATAGAGAGCAGATCGTTGACATATTTTTTCATGGATTGGACAACCGGTCTCAACATGATTTGGATTTAGCGGGTGGTGGAAACTTTTTGTACAAATCACCGAATGACGCCTATAGTATGTTGGAGGATCAAGTACAATCTAGGATTGCTAGAGATCGGGTTAATAGAAATAGGAAGGTTCGAGGATCGGTGAACCAAGTGGAAGGAGGTAATAGTAGCGGAAATGGAACGAGTGAAATTGTGAAGGAAATAAAGCCTCTATCGGAAAGTTTGGGAAAAAGAATGGGACAGATTGAGAGGGATGTGCATTTGGTGAGAAATGGGTGTAGAACATGTGGAGGCCACCCTACTCGGAAGAATGTGATCAAATTCGAGGGAGATATCAAAAGCAAGGTGGGAATTTCGGTTATGGAGACCAACTTAACGGAAGGGCGAAAGAAGAAGGGGAAGATCCAACCATAAAAGACATGTTGCGGGATTTTATGCACATGCAAAAGGCTAAGAATGGGGGAATTACGAACACGTTGAAGGTTTTGGAGCAAGGACAAAGGAATGCACAAGCCAACGTGCAAGATTTGGAAAGAAATTTCGAGAGAATGAACGAAAGGTTTGCAAATCGGCCAACGGGTCAAATACCGATTTCTACCCAACCAAACCCGAGACCAAATAATCAAAACAACAACAATGGAGGTAAATATAGCCAAGGTTCAAGGTATCAAACACCTAATCAAAGGAATGAGCAAGTGAACGCAACTTCTACATGATCGAGTTTCAGCTACGGAAACGAAGAGGAGCAAAACGAAAGTGAAAACGAAAATTTGGGAAATATGAATGGAATGTGCCGCACCTATAGCCCATTGCGACGCATTCCAGGCTCAGATTGCCCAAATGCGTTTTCCACTTTGTCTAATGCGGCGCCATCTAATCCAATGCGGGCCATTGAGACCCTAGACCACGAAAATGACCAAAAAGTTGAGTTAGAGGTGGAGGATCAAGTGGGGGATGAACCAAAGGTCCAAAGTTAAGATGGGGTACCTAACACAACCACAAGTACACCAACCAAAGAATACGAGCCTAGAATCCCTTACCCTCAACGCTTGAGGAAGGAGAAAATGAAAGAACAATACGGTAAATTCTTAGATTTGATTAATTATGTTAATGTTAATGTGCCTTTGGTTGATGTGATTGCAGGTATGCCTAATTATGTTAAGTTCATCAAGGAACTTGTGAGATAGAAAGGGAAGTCCATGGAGGATCGAGCGGCTTACTTGAACGCGGAATGCTCGTCGATTGTGAAGAACGACAGACTTCCACCTAAGCTAAACGATCCAGGGAGTTTTATAATCACTTGTACTTTTAGTAAAACTTATCATTGCAAATGCTTTAGCGGACTTGGGAGCTAGTATAAACTTAATGCCATATTCTTTATACAAAAAATTAGCTTTGGGGGTTTTAAAGCCAACAAAAATGAGCATTAAGGTAGCCGGCCAAACTTTTAAATACCCGCTTGGCATTGTAGCAAACATGTTAGTACAAGTAGGTATATTCTCTTTTCCCGTTGATTTCGTTGTTTTGGAAAGGGAAGATGATAGTAGAGTTCCTCTAATTTTGGGTAGGCCATTTTTGAACACCGCAGATGCTATCATCCGTGTGAAAATACGAGAAATTTCATTGGGTGTGGGGGACGTTAGGGAAACATTTACTTATCATAATTCTAAAAAACATTCGTACTCCACCAATGAAACTTGTTTTAAAATAGATGTTATTGATAATGACATGTTTGACCTAGAATTGCAGGAATTTCTTGAGGAAGAGGAATTGGATGAAGAAGAAGAGGAAAAGAGTTTGGAATTGGAATTGGAGGAACTACTTGGAACGGTTGTGGAAGATGTAGTTAATACTAGTAGCAATGGACATGGAGACATCACTTTAGAAGAGTTTGAAAGTATGTTTGATCTTAACATGGACCCGATTGCTACTAAGAAAGAGAACGAAGATGGAGGTGAAGAACGTTTGGAGCCCGAAACTGAAATTGAGAAAGCAACTGTTGAAACAGGTGATGGAGAACCTGGTCTAAAGCTCAAAGTCGATACGAAATAAAAGTTGAAAGGTATACCTAGAAAACCCATTGGCTTAATTTGTTTTCTAACTTGTTTGGAAAAAGAAAAGGTTTTGCAAGGTATAGTTAACAAAGATGAGGAGCCCGTGAACTTTGACGATTTGACACTTGGTGAACCAATTGGGCATGGTGATGAAAAAGACAAGTATGGGGAAGAAGTTGCCGATTTTAGACGATGGGAGGATGGTTCGATCATGCGCGAAACAAAGGAATGGCATGACGCATGGTCGAAAACCCGCGATGAGCTCGATGTTTCTAACTATGAAATTCTTTTTGATGATTTGGATTGTAGGTACTATGGAGGAAGTTACATTTGAGGAGTTGGCAGTTGGAAGGAAATCGACGGAAACTTCAATTTTAAAGTTAGTTTGTTTGTGTGCACGGAGGACGAGTCGAGCTAAAGACTCACGATTAAAAGAAGCGCTTTACAGGAGGCAACCCGAGTTTGCTTTTCTTTTCTTTTATTTTAGTATTGTTTGATTTTCTTTTTAGTTTCTAGTTTGGAACGCATTCGGGATAATGCGTTAAATAAGTATGGGGGCAATTTCGGGAAATTTGCTACTTTAATATTCCCTCTTGTATCCATTATGTTTTTATTTTGTCCCATTTGAGTCTAGTTTAAAAAAAAAAAAAAAAAAAAGAACGCTTAAACGTAGTTAAGGAAAATGATAGGGGCTTGTATATTTAATTGTATTCTGGTAATTTAACGTGAAATTGTTTAGGAACATCTCTAGTTAATAAAATATTTCTAAGTAAGAGTTTAGGTTTCCTAGTCTTAGTTCCTTAAACTTTCCCGAAAAATCTTAAATCCGGATAACCGCTAGATATCCTTAGTACCGAGCCCTTGTAGTTCTTGCACCCTTTCGGGGGTAGTTGGGGAATCCTAGTATCACTTAATCCCAAAAGAGAGTTAGAGGCGAAGAAAAAGGCCATAGGTCTTTCCAGTCAACAAAATTGAACTCATCCTCACTATAACGAAGACTCAAATCCCGTTACCAAAACCGTTCACTTCAAAGAAAATATAAATTATAAATCTTTAGTATTTGAAGAACAAAAGTGAGAGGAAATCTAAATGAGTAGACTAACCAAAAATTCTCAAAAGAAAGAACAAACAAAAAGAAGAAAAAATGGTTTTGTGATATTTTAAGGTATTCCCCCGAAAGCAAGGCGGTATAGGGTTCGGCCCAAAAGGCTGATCGCTCCAACTTAGGTTGGAGAGTGAGGGAAAAGGGGAGGTTATTTGGACATATCAAAATTAGGGGATAAATTAGGAATTAACATTAGGAAATTGCAGTTTTTATTTACTTAAGTAATTTAGTAGCTTTTGATGTCCGTAGTCGGTTTACGATCTAGCAATTTCACGCATATCTTTAATTATTAACATCAGAATGTCTTTAAATGTATGAGCCCATGATTCCTTAAGTTGTTCAAAGTAAAATGAGTTAGAGTCTATGTCGGATTTGCTTGAGGGAAAGCAAATGGTTAAGTATGGGGGTTTGATGTCACTCAATTATATACATATTTATTCGCGATATTTGTTATGTTTTTGTGTCCAAACGTAATGGATAGACCCTGTATTACTTACATTTTGTGTAAAGTATGTATTTTAGGTGTTTTAACACATTTGGAGTAAAAGGAAGCAAATTTTGGAAATTTTTAGCAATGAGCCGCAATCCAAAAGAAAGCCAACACATTGGAGACCACGGAGCTGAGAATGCGCCGCATTCTCTTTCAAATGCGGCACATTCCTCCAAATTGCTGTTACAAGTCTGTGTTTTAATTTTCATTAAAGGAGGATACCAAAGAGACTCATGTACATCTTTTTAAGGACGAAAATAATCATCATCATCATCGGCTTTTCTATCTCACTCTCTTCTCAATCATTGGAGAAGGGGAGAAAGCAAGAAACAATCATTTTATTTTTGTAATTTTGAAGAATCGTTAGCAAGTTTTTCACAGTTTTTCATTTGTTTATCATTTTAGATACAATTTCATTTCGATTTGGGGTATTTTATACATTGGCATTTCATCGAACACTTAGTATGATTATGACTTTTTCTTATATTTCATGTTTAATTTCAATTATGCCTAGCTAATTTCGTTATATGTTTGCTTGGATATGTGATCGTTTGTATGATTAATTTTGAGTATAAAATTTCTTGATTGATGTGTGTGACGTCCCGTCAATTTGGGGTACTTATGTTACCGTTATTATTTTTATTTTATTCGCAATTGTCTGGACCCTTGTATTTCGCTTTGTTTTACTCACGGTTTGTTATTGAAAATCGGGTGTTAAGTGTTTATTTGATTCGTCCCTTGAGACGTAATATTTATAGTGCCAATTAGTTAGTATGTTCATGGTAATAAGTTAGGAGGTTTACGCCAAATTTGCCGGTTAACGTATTCCTTATCTTGGAGATATCGTGCTTTTGCTCTTGTTTATCACTTACCGAAATCGTGCGTATCTCGGAATCGAAATTGAAAGTTAATCATTTAATGAACCCTAATGCCAAGAATACTTATAATGAACTTTCCTAAGTTCATTTAAAATCAATCGGTAACCTTTAACGAACGAAAATGTCTAACGTTAACGAAAAACAGAATTTTAACTGGATCAGGCATTCAGCCATCGGCTGAGCCCCAACTCGAGAGCTTGACACTTGCCCCAACTCGATTGGACCTCCCTTGTGTTCCAGAAATGCTGTCCCAAGAAGATTATACATCACTTTTCTTTTTCTGTTCTTTCACTCCATCATCAACACACACACACACACACACTTTGTATTTTCTTTGAAACACTCTCAAAACTTCCTTCATTGTGGCTGTAAATTCCAGCCAAAAATCACCTATAAACACCAAAATAAATTGCTATTATCTTCAAAGGGAGCAAGTGATGGTGATCCATTCGGTTGTTACATTGGTTTCCATCATTTTCGGGTCAAATCTCCATCAAAAACGAGCTAAATCATAACACTTTCATTTTCTTTGAGGTATAGTAAATCTTTTCTACTGCTTTATACACTTTTCTCCACTTGCATGCTTCATCTATCATCAAATAATGTGTTTTATAAAGTTTTTATGGTCTTTCACCTATAAAACACAAGGTTATAAACTTTTACATAGATCTTGCTACACAAAGTGTTATTTGAACAAATCTATAAACATTTTTAAAGATTTATAAGTTGCATGTCGAGATCTACAAAAAAAGATACTTAAAAATGCTCAAAATAGCTAAAATAAGGAAAATACGAAACTGGCTATGGGCTCCCAGCCGGCGGCTGAAATGATCCAGCCGGCGGCTGAAGCCCACCCGGCGGCTGGATAATTTCAGCCGACAGCTAAATGTTGATGTTAACACGAATTTGTATTTTAACTTATTAACGGTGGATGTATTGTGTTTTGGAGGCCGATATTCTCATCACCACACCACTGAGGTCTTTTGTTCCGGATTCTTGACAATTTGTTGCGGGTTTTAACGGTATAAATTGTTATTCTTGTGAATCTCTCGCTTTCATTATCTTTCGTTATTCGGTTTTAGCCTTGAAAATGGTTAGGAATTAATATTAGACCAACACTTGGTATATTATCGGATTTGGACTAAGTTTGGACAAAATACGTTAAAATGTAAATTTACCAAAAGTAACGTATCTAACTTATAATCGTATTATGTATTATGAGAAAGGCTTAAATATTTCTAAAATACAATTTGGTAACGAGCGGGAAAGTGTACTGATTTTGGACAAATATTTTACGATGCGGAAGGGCTGCCGAAATTACATTTCATGACTTTTACGATAATAAACACTTGTATAAGTAAAATACATAAAAGTAACATATTATACAAGAACATCGTCTTTGGACTCAAAGACACCAACGTATTCATAAACGTCATAATATTTCTTAAAACGTACGTTTTAACCTCTTTTGTTAATTTAAACCTTCGTCACGAATTTCGATTGCCGTCTAAATTCTTCAGATATGTTTTTTTATGACCAACTTTTATAAAGTGGTTTTGAAGGTCATATTACTCTAGTATTTTGAGAAGTAAAGACCTTAAATTATCCAAGGTGTCAAAGTTGGACTTTTACGTTGATTTTGACTTTCTTTCAAGTTGACTTTGATTTTTACCTCAAATTGATGACTTTGACTTTTATAAAGTCAACACCTTTGTCTTTGACCAAGCAACCTCTTCGACGTTGCCCTTGGTCGATCTAATAAAACTTGGTAACGGTATTCTTATCTATTGATATTCCTGGTAGTCGTTAATGACTCGGAATAATCATTCTTTTCCAACGGACACTTATGACGTGAAAGATCGATATCTTGCCGATCGTCCTTCTTGGCGCGGAACATCGTCTCCTAAATACGTCACCTCGTTTAAACTTATAAATCGTTGGAATAGTTTATTAAACTTAATCTTAACCGACAAGGCTAAACCAGACTAGACTTATAGAGATACTGAGACTATGTTATTTGATATTTTAGGGAACTTAGACGGTGGAGTTGTAACTCCGTGATTCTTTGCCCGAGATTTGCTTAAGCTTGTACAATGAGTTATTCGTAACCCTGTTTCTTTACTATTTTTAGGGCTGGAAAGAGTATTTTAAAATGTCTGCATGTGTGCGGAATGTTATTGGTTATCTTGTTTTCCTTGTGGATTAGGTCTGCCTTAGATTAGGTGCCTTTAGACCTTCGTGGGTCCCCCTTATACACTCGTTAAACTTTATGCACAACGGTTACATATATATATAGCTATATGGGTTATAGACCTAACCCTCACTGCTAGAGGAATTATTTGGTTCGGTCAGGAGTGATTTGTAGACTAGTCTAGGCATAGTACCTATCACTATTGGTTGTTGAAAACAAGATATATCATTGGAACTTAACGTGTTTGTTAAAATTGTCGTTGGGTCAACTTTTACTTAAAATTGCGAATAATTCACCAACATGTTGTTGATGTCGTTTTAACGCTTTTCGGGAGGTTGAGGGTTTCAGTGATCATGCCATGCTTGTTTTCGGATCGTGTATTTTGTGTATTTGGAATTAGCTGTGTTGGATGTAATTCCGTTATGATCCGTTTTATGACATTTGTAATGTATTTGTATTTGGCGTTTATCGCTTTTGACATTGTAAGGTACTTTGTAACCCCTTTGGCATGATTAATGTTATTTTGATGTTATATTTATTGGTTGTATTGTTGTAATCCTTGACTCATGATATTAAAACTGGAACACCTCGTGTTTCCGCTCTAAGCGGGGTGTGACAATGTGTGTTTGGTTAATTGGGGATTCGTTTGGGTTTAAGCTTTAAGAAATTATTAAATTGTTTATATTTTTGTTTGGTAAACTAACAACGGGTATTCGAAAGGAATTCGTAATTTTTACTATAATAGAAATGAAACAATCAACCGGTCTATAGTTGGTTAAAAGTTTGCGGTATTCGAAAGGAATCGCTAACAACAATTAGAATAAGTAAGATTTAACACAAACGGTAGTTGATAACTTAATAGAAATCGGTTTATTGATTAGTAAAATATTCGAATCGAGGTTTATAGATTAATTCTCGCACATCGGCTTGATTCTTTATGCACAATTATTTGAGGTGTTAACTGTATTCTAAAGGAACGGTTGCACGGTTGGGTAATTGGAGAAATCTGGTATTCGAAAGGAACTTGGGTTTTAAATTAGAAGTTTTTCAGCATTTCATACTTAGGAAAGATTATATATTCGTGAACGGTCCAAGCAAGCGTCCTTATCTAATCTTGAATCAAAACCTAATTTTTAATTATTGTTATCGTTAGTTAATTACAAAACCAGTTACTTATAAAGCTAAAATAACTCAATTTAACAAAGTCCCTGTGTTCGAACCCGAATTTGCCAATACTATACTACGATCGATAAGGGTACACTGCCCGGTGTCGTAATCTAGAAAAAGCTTATTTTAGGAAAACGAGATTTCTCACATTAGGTATCGATACTTAGGAAATGATCGTTCCTTACTTAGGTGGCAATCTAAGTACATATGCTAGTTAATTTTTGCTCCGTAGATAGTGCGGGGTAAGGTGCCATTTCATGATCGGGTTTAATTCGGTTTAGCGTGAACACCTATAGTCATATTATATCAAGAGGTCCCTATACTTTATACAATCAATATTTTCTTTGTACGCATATTCTTTACTCGTATATATAGAGATATACGGAGACGAAAATTATATTCTTTTACCCGTATATATATAGAGATATACGGAGCGTAAACTATATTCTATACCCGTATATATGTTTAGATATACGGTGCCGTAAACATTTTTAAAGTATTGCTATACTTGTCGAAACCATTTTTAGTCGAGGACTAGAAAACTGTAACTCACTCACTACTTGTTGTAGTTGACGCTTTTTCTCGTGTTTCAGGAAACGAAGTGTAAGGACTTGAAGTGCAAAGCTTTTGGACATGTTAGGCAAGTCACGTGTACCATGAATCGGGAGAAGACCTTATTATCTATTTTGGGAATGATTTTTGAAATCTTTACTTATAAATTTTATTTGTAATGAAACGTTAAATACTTGGTTATCTTGAATTTGTAAACGTTTTTATTACCTATTTTAAATGACTTGAAACCGTTTGAATTTATTATACCTCGTGTTATGATATCGACGCTCTTCACATCCTGTGTTTCCACTTTAGCGGGGTGTGACAGACTTGGTATCAGAGCACAAGGTTATAGTGAACACGGGTTTTCAAAATTTTCAAAATTTTCAAAACCAAACTATAACCAAGGCTTTTTCGAAAAGCATTTCACGAGTTTTAAAGTTTAGTGGCTTAATTCCGTAATTGCATGATTCGTTTCCAACTACGCGTAACTTGATCAACTACGCCTAGTTAGAAATTAATTATGCGAGAACGGAATGTAATTGCTATTGTTAACGGTTTTTGAGTCAAAATCTCCCGGTCCCACTGATTCCCGATTCTCACGTGACTGACCCGGACATGCACTTTCATTTTACACTTTTCTTTTTCCCCTATACTCACTTATACCGTTTATTCGCAGTTACGACATGTCTCACTCGTCACATTCTCGTTCGCAGTCGCACTCTCACGCACGAGCGGAGTTCTCGAATGAAGTCTTGGACGACTTCACAACCTCGGGGGCTCAGCACCACAGTACGACGGATCCTTCTAAGGAGAGCTCGATGGCGTTCACTAGCAGCCACAGCACGTCCAGTCCGAGGACTGTTCTGCCAGCCGCACCACCGGTTCCCGTTGCAGCACCGCAGCAGCGAGGACCACGCGTTAGACTGACTGCTCGCAAGCAGGTCACCCTTCCCGGTCGCTTACCGGATCGTATGATGGGACATCCAACTCCCGACCCAGCTAGAGCTACACCTCCTCAGATGCTACTGCACCCCAAGCACCCCTACGCTGCATCATCTATGCCAACTATGGATGGCTACAGGTGGGAGCAATTTCACGGCCACTTGATGCAGCGCCCCGATGGGGCCGGACCATCTCGACCATCCATGATGCCACCTAGTCAGAGGATCACCCCAGCCGAGTACCATGCACTTCGCCGAGACCTTCAGGGACTTACTGAGGAGGTTGAGCACCAGGATCATCTCCTGTTACAGGTCTCAGACTCCGGTCACCGCTTGTCGGAGCAGTCCATCTGAGTCATCTCTTCGACTCAATCTACTTCGAGGAATGTTCAACGCCTCGTGATCGCATGCTTGGTTATGGGAACCCTGATAGTCGTCATCCTGATGAAGATGTTCCTGGACAGGCGTCGTTAGATTATTTCCTTTTGTTATATATTGTATCTTAGTCTAAGTTTTAATTTTCCGTATTGTACACAACTTAAGACTCATATTGTATTTGTAATTGAACCTTCCTTATTGTCATGAACCTTGTAACCGACTACTATTATTTTGGAGTGAAATTTCTATTTTATTATTTGTACTTGTCTATTATGCTTGAATTGTATTATCATACCTTGATCTTTTATCGTGCGTGCGCTATCTATCCCTCCTATATACTATATGTGTTTTTGTCGTTATTCATTGTTTTAATTCTTATCACGTATTCCTATTCGTGCGTTCTAAACTGGTTTCCCTTTTCTGTTGTAGAATCATGGCTCCCAAGAGAAGCAATGCTAACATGATCGCCCAGATCACTGATGGGATCAATCAAGGAAACCAGGGAAACAACAACAATAACAACAACCAAAACCAGCAAGAAAACAACAACGACCAACACCAGAATAATAACCAGAACCCTAACCCGAATCAGCAAGGAAATCGCCCTGGCTGCACCTACAAGGGCTTCATGGCGTGCAAGCCCAAGGAGTTTCACGGCACCTCTGGTGCTGTAGGACTACTCTCGTGGATCGAGAGTATAGAATCAGTCCTCCACATCAGCCGTTGTGTTGAAGTTAAGAAAATGGAGTATGCATCTTGTGTACTCCACGAACGACCCTTATCGTGGTGGAACCTCGTGGTCCAAACCCGAGGACGAGCCGCCGCCTATGCCCTATCTTGGGACGATTTCAAGAAGTTCCATATTGAGGAATGTTGCTCCAAGGGCGAGGTGCAGAAGCTCGAGGCAGAGCTATGGAACCACAAGATGGTTGGCAACGACTTCGACGCTTACACTGCTCGCTTCCATGAGCTGGCCAGACAGATACCAAGGATGGTAACCCCAGAAGAGAACCGGATCGATCGTTACATCTCCGGTCTCTCTCCCGAAATTCGCGGAATGGTCATATCTATTGAATAACAAACGATTCAAAGCGATGTTGTCCTTGCGCATCGTCTGAAAAACAACCTCCTTTCCTCTCCAGCACCCATCAAGAAAGAGAAAAGTGACAAGCGAAAAGTCGATCACCAGCCGAGAAGAAGTGATCGAAACAAGAAATCCATAACCACCCGCAACTTTGCGGTAACTGTTGCACCTACAGCCGATCCCCGACCTTACAATGGGCCATTACCCAAGTGTGTAAAGTGCAACTACCACCATGTTGGGAACTGCCCGAGGTACAACAAATGTAATAAGGTGGGGCACTTTACCAACTATTGCCGAGAAGGAGCTGGGAATCAAGACAAGAAGCCGGTTTGTATTGAGTGCGGAAGTGACAAACATTTCCAGAAATCTTTCCCTAAGCTGCAAAACGTTCAACAAAACCAGGTCGGGCAAGGCCGAGGACGTGCGTTTGTAATCACCGTCGAGGAAGCAAGACAAGACCCAAATGCAGTAACCGGTACGTTTACCGTGAAAAACCATTATGCATCAATATTATTCGATTCAGGAGCCGAGAGAAGCTTCTTGTCCTTAGAATTTAGACCCTTTATTAATTTAGGATCTAAAATTCTTAAGGATAGCTTCACTATAGAGTATGCTAATTGTTGGGGTTGTATGGATCTTAAGATTGCAACGTTATATCAATAACCTAGCGGAAATAAGCTATCGATTATCTAGCGAATATATAACCTTCGGAAACGAAATCAAACCAATGATTATTGATAAGATTAGACCTTAGGAAGACTATTCGGATGATTGATTATATGTTATAATCAGTTTGGAACACTAAGAAAAACGGCAGCAGTAGTTCAACACACACAAAACCCTAGAACGACTTACTCCGTAATGCAGGAAGTTTATGGGTATATATAGGCCCAGATATTCATCCGTCCGGATGTGATCCCATCCGTACGTATGAACCAATGTTACTTCCTATCCGTACGGATACAACATTTTAATAGACACTTTGTTTAATTTACTTAACCGTGCGAATAGAACTTTCATACGCACGGATGCATCCTCATCCGTGCGAATGTAATCTGAATATTATTTAAACATTATAAATCGTATATTTGATTAATTCAGAATAACGTAAACATTCAAGCATATAATTAATCAAACAAGCAACATTAATATCCAAACAATACAAAGACTGATATTAGAATAAACGTAGTGTCTGATGTATAAAGATTCCCTCTGCTGTTTGATCTACTTGTAGCCCCAAAAAGAACTTAATCGGACCCATAGAACTCATTTCGAACTTGCTTGTCATCACCTCTTCAAATTCTTTACACAAATTTTGATTAGTAGAGCCAAAAATGATATCGTCCACATACACTTGCACCAACAGAATATCGTCCCCTCTTTCCTTAATGCACAGCGTACAATCGATAACACCTCGACGAAAACCATTGTCGATCAGATGATTTGCAAGTGTCTCATACCAGGCGCGCGGTGCTTGATGCAGACCATAAAGTGCTTTATCAAGAATATACACTTTATCCGGATGTAATGGGTCTACAAAACCTGGAGGTTGATTAGCGTACACTGTTTCTCGAATATTCCGGTAAAGAAAAGCACTCTTTACATCCATCTGGTAAACGGTGAATCTTTTATATGATGCGAAGGCCAGAAAAATCCGAATTGCCTCCAATCTCACAACAGGAGCAAAAACTTCATTATAATCCAGTTCAGGTATTTGTCGAAAACCCTGAACCACTAGCCTTGACCTGTTCCTCACAACTATACCTTGATCATCTCTTTTGCAACGATGGACCCAACGACAACCCAATGACTTTGCACCTTTTGGCTTATGGACAAGCCTCCAGACACCCAGCTTCTTAAATTGTAGCAGTTCCTCTTGCATTGAATTTACCCAATTGTCATCCAAAAGAGATTCTTCAATATTTTCCGGTTCAATCTGGGAAATAAAACATGCATGTGCACAATAGGTGACATCCCCATATTTAAACAGATCAATGTAAACATCGCTTTGAACTTGTCTTCTTGTGCGAACTCCGGCCGAGTGTTCACCTATTATTTTCGAGACAGGGTGGTCACGTTCAGTTCGTGTGGCCGGAGTATTAGGAATTTCAACATTAGGACCCAAATTATTAATATCAGGATTTTCCATTTCCTCTTCATTCTCAAGTTGCTCATTAACCTTAACTGAGCCATCAGAATCTGAATCATCATCATTTGCGTGGGACTCTGCAGTATTATCTTGGGCACTAGGAGGAGTAGCAGCTGTTCGAGTTACTGTATCGTGAGGAATAGGATCTTCCAAATCTTCTCTGTGAGAATAATACCTTGCAATATCTTCATCGGAAAACTCTGGAAGATTAAATGATTCAAATAACGAATCATAGTCAAACATCCACGGATAACCTTTGGAAGGAATGGGTTTAGAATACTTCTGAACGTCCACCTCATACCATTCTTCAATAGATTTAGTGGTTGGATTCCAAACTCTCTTGTTAGGAGTACTGTATCCCAGAAATATCCCTTCTACTGCCTTTTCATCGAACTTTCCTTCTGATTTACGTTTGAGCATAGTACAAGGAGCTCCAAAGGGTTCCAAGTACTGCAAATTTGGCTTTCTTTTCTGCAACAACTCATAACAGGTTTTCTCATGACGCTTTACTACTAGCACTCGGTTTAAAGTGTAACATGCATTAGCTACCGCTTCATTCCAAAATCGTACTGGCAGCGACGAATCAGCCAACATAGTCCTAGCTGCTTCAATCAACGTTCTGTTCTTCCTTTCTGCAACCCCGTTCATTTGTGGAGTGTAGGCTGCACTGAATTGCTGTTGAATTCCTCGTTCCTTGCAGAAATCTTCCATCCTCTGATTTTTAAATTTTGTACCGTTATCCGTTCTAAATCGTAGAATTTTCAATTTATACAATGTTTCCAACGTTATCACCAACAACTTGATATTCTCGAATGTTTCAGATTTTTCCCGTAAGAACATGACCCAAGAGAATCGAGAGTAATCATCAGTCACCACTAAACAATATTTGTCCCCTGCCACACTCGAATATTTGATTGGGCCGAAAAGATCCATATGTAAAAGTTCAAGTGGAGTATCGATGGTGTGAAACTTCTTTGCTTTGTGAGACTTTTTGGATTGCTTTCCCTTTTTGCATGAAATACAGACTTCCGGCAACTGAAAGCTTTTCACATTTACTCCCATAACCAAATCCTTATGCATCAGATGATTCATCTTTCTTAAACTAAGGTGTCCCATGCGTTTATGCCACAATACCGATTCACGTTCAGTAGCTTTCGAGACAAAAGCTTGATGTTTCCGTCGAATTCACAGTAGTTTTCGACATGTCGAGCACATACCGATCTCCAACCCTTGGTGAAGTTGTAATAACCAATTCTTCTGGAATCTTGAATTCTTTATTCAGAATATAACATTGACGATCATCAAAAATCACTTTAAATTTCTTGTCGCAAATTTGAGACACAGACAACAAGTTGTTGACCAGTGCCTGAACAAAATTCACTTTATCAAAGCTAATCTTGTTATTTGCAACCAATCCCTGGGATGTGATAAAACCTCCCTTATCTGCAGCAAAAGAAACATATCCTCCTTTAATAGATCTGACGTTTGAAAGTAGTGACATATTTCCTGTCATGTGCCTAGACGCCCCACTATCAACAATCCAGGTATTCTTGATAGGATCATAGACGACCTGCACATTAAATTGAAATTATTAGTTCGCGATGCAAACCCAAGCCTTAATGGTTGTGGGTTTACCATCACCACCTAAAATCTGTAAGTCCACCCATTTTCCCGTGGAACCATCAGGTACATTTGAAGGTCCAGCACCCTTAGTATCAGCCTTAGGCTTCCATGACTTTGATTCATGAGTGGAACTTTTGATATAACCAGTTGATTTATGAGTTGGTGATGGTGACCTTTGTTCAATTTGTTTAACAGGAGGTTGCTGTTTGGATTTACCAGCAGGAAGCAACTCACTGTTTTGTTTTGGAAATGATGACCGATTGTTTGAAAATCGATTTCGATTTGGGCTAGAAAAACGATTTCCATTGGACATTTTATGTTGGTCAAAACTGTTCCTAGGCCTTTGTTTCAAATTTGGACAATTATAATTAACATGGCCTTTCTCCCCACAATCAAAACAAGTTCTCCATTCATTAATGTTTTGAGAACTTCGCGTCATTCTCCTGTGATGTGTATGAGGTTTGGAGAACATAGCATTTGGATGCATGAAGCCATTATTTTGTTGAACGTTTGGTGGCTTCTAAGGGTTGGTGTTTGTGTTTCTCAAGTGAGGTGGTATGAATTTTACTTTTTCAGTTTCCTTTTTCTCAACCTCCACTGGTGATTCCCCGGCTTTTACAAATTTTGGTCCCTTAACCTCAGGTCTCTTTAAGATTTTAATTTGTTTAGGTTTAGTCGAATTTTTATTCGTTAACTGACGACCCAAACCCGAATCATTTTCTTCCTCATCTGAGTCGGAAACCCAATCTTCAACCAATACCGTTTCTTTTAATTTTTCGATTTTAGCACTTTGAGCATTTGAATTATCTTTGTGATTGACAATAGGTGTTTGGGCAACTGGGTCTGGTTGTTGAACAATGAATTCAGTGTCTCGTTCCTCCTTTGGGGCTTTAATCAATTTGTTAAAAATTGGAGGTGGACAAGCTTTGTAATCAACCTTGGATTTCCCTTCCCCATTCTCAGGACGTTTTTCCTTTAAAATATGATCTAAAAGGTATGATGCGGTGGAATAACTTCTAACTTGTTGAGTTAAAGTTTCAAAACTGATTTTTATAGAAGCATTTTCACGTTTAAGGGCATCAATATCTTTTAAATATTTGTTAATGGAGTCCTGTTTGTTTAACAACGCTATTTCCAGATCACTGACTTGTTTTGTCAAAAGTTTATTCTTTTCAGAAAACAGTTTTTCATTTCCTTTGACAATTTTATTTTTACGTAGTTCCTCAAAAAGATCATTGTTTTCTTTTCTTAGCTCATTCACTCGTTCATCTAAAACAAAACACCTAGAATAGGAAGTGATTTTAGTTTCAGAATGTACCTTTGATGACTCTTCAGTACCTGCCATCATTGCAAACTCCCTTTTTGTCTCTGGTGCTTCTGATTCTTCTGAAGATTCCTCAGATGATTCTTCAGATGTAATAGACTCCTCCCCGTCACTTTCTTCGTTGAGATTCAATATTTTCACAATGTTGACTTCAGCGTCGGACTGATTGTTATCGATTTGAAATTGCCAGTCCAAACCTTCGTCAGATTGCAAAACCAGAGCCTTAACATCTGAATTCTCTGTACCAGTAGGGATATTTGTACCAGTTGTCACCATAGCAGAATTCTTGTTCACCGCAGGAGCATTTCTGTTCCCATTCCTATTTTGCTGATCTCTGAAAGGGTTCTGAACAGTCCTTTGTCGTTTTGGCTTCTCACATTGACGAACAAAGTGACCTTTTTCTCCACAGTTGTGACAAGTAATAGCAGACATGTCGAAACCATACTTAGTTTCCTTGTTGGCACCGATGGGGTTACCAGTCCTTTTCACATACTCTTTTGCCCTCCTAACAAGATTAGCGAAACCCCACATAATGTCGATTCTTTCCATCTCATCACGATCAACCTGCTCATAATCTTCACCAGTTAAGTGATGGTTTCCAATTTTACCATGCAGCAAGTTATCATAGGATGCTACTAAGGTAGTCAACATAGCCATATCTTCGTTTACACCATCCACATTTCCTTTATGAAAGTGCTCGATCTTCAAACTTGTAGAAACCGATTCTGAAGTAGCTTGATTTTGAGACTTTTGAACAGGAGTGCCTTGACTTGAGCTTGAGCTTGAAAACCCAGAATTTCCCGTATTTGACTTTTGCGTATTACTCGAGTTGTTAGCAGAAAAAGCTGTCTTCAATGGGGCATGAGTAGGAGTGGCTGGAGTGGGATCAGCTTAATATAACGAAGGATCCTGAGTGTGTCCTTTTCTCTGAGAACGAAACTTGTCATCCTGCTCCTTTTCTCTCAGCTTAATAAATAAATCATTTAAAGTTGCACGGGCAAGATAACCACTTTCCTTTAACATCTCAATATACCCATTCCAGCTCTCTGGTAAAGCATCAGCAAAACATTCTACTCGTTCTGGACCAGTTGTAGCCACTGAATATCCGTGCATCTCACTTATCAGATGTTGAAAACGTCTGGTAAGGTCAAACAGTGATTCGCCATGTAGGCAAGTAAAATTATCAAACTCCTTTTTCAATGCTCTTCCCTTCATAGTCTTCAATTTGTTGTTTCCCTCATAGTCTAATTCAAAAGCATCCCACAGTTGTTTCGATAACTTGTATGTCTTGTACTGATGAAACACAGATCTAGGCATAGCCTGACACAAGTAAGAGTACGCCTTTTTCTCAATATCATAACCTTTCCTTTGTTCCTCGGTATATCGGTGAATGGTAATGAGCTCTCCATCTTCACCAGTTGGTTCATTATATCCCACTTTAATCATATCCCACATTTTTTAGTCCAGTCCTTGGATATGAATTTCGAACCGAGGTTTCCAGTGTGGGTAATCGTCCATTGAAATTAATTTTGGGACCTTGTTTATACTTCCAGTTTCAGCGTCATTTATTAACATTTCCGACATTTTAGAATTAGTACTTGCCATAGCGTATTCCATTGCAAAATGTTAAAAATTTATTTAAACTGATTTGTACGGATGAACTGCTTGATACGCACGGATGAGAGAATGATACGTACGGACGAGAGTGATACGTACGAATTAAGACAAACAAACTGAAATCTATACGAATGAGTTATTCGTACGGATGACCGGATTGACTCGCACGAACGAAAAATCTATACGTACGGAAGAAGTCTATACGTACGGATGAACTAAAAACTAAACTTTTGAAGCAATAACCTAGATCCGCACGAATGGAAACCTATGCGCACGAATGAGAAATTTTCAAGAACTTGATCCGTATGCGCCGCTGAAACTTTAGGGTTTTTCTAAAAACTCGATCTACAACTCGATTTTTTATACCAGAATACTTCCTAACTGCCCAGATTGTAAACAAAGTAACCTAGAAACGATTTAAAACACTAAAAAAACCTTTTTAAACATAAAATTCCAAACTTAAGTTTCAATCAAAATGAAAAATCTTAAAGAAAACGCTAGAAGAACGTTGATTTCTACAACCAACGCTCTGATACCACTTTGTTGGGGTTGTATGGATCTTAAGATTGCAACGTTATATCAATAACCTAGCGGAAATAAGCTATCGATTATCTAGCGAATATATAACCTTCGGAAACGAAATCAAACCAATGATTATTGAAAAGATTAGACCTTAGGAAGACTATTCGGATGATTGATTATATGTTATAATCAGTTTGGAACACTACGAAAAACGGCAGTAGCAGTTCAACACGCACAAAACCCTAGAACGACTTACTCCGTAATGCAGGAAGTTTATGGGTATATATAGGCCCAGATATTCATCCGTACGGATGTGATCCCATCCGTACGTATGAACCAATGTTACTTCCTATCCGTACGGATACAACATTTTAATAGACACTTTGTTTAATTTACTTAACCGTGCGAATAGAACTTTCATACGCACGGATGCATCCTCATCCGTGCGAATGTAATCTGAATATTATTTAAACATTATAAATCGTATATTTGATTAATTCAGAATAACGTAAACATTCAAGCATATAATTAATCAAACAAGCAACATTAATATCCAAACAATACAAAGACCGATATTAGAATAAACGTGTAATTACATATGAATCTAGTAACTAACAAAATGCACCTACACTAATGATCAAGAGTTTGAAGCCAAAGACGTAATCCTAGGATGTTCAATGTGCCATAGCCAATAAGATTTTCCCCATAGATCTCATTCCCATTGAGCTGAAAAGTTTCGACATCATCGTCGGAATTGACTGGTTAGCTCGTTTCCGAGCCGAAATCGTCTGTTTCGACAAATTCATCCGAATACCCCTCTCAGACGGCGAAACCCTTATTGTTCAGGGAGACAAGCCTGGACAACAACTCCGTATAGTCTCAGTCATGAAAATGCGCAGGTATCTCGAGAAGGACTGTGATGCCTTCTTAGCGCATATTGTCGAGCGTAAACCGAAATAGAAACGCATGCAAGATATCCTTGTGGTTAAGGATCATCCCGAAGACTTTCCAGAGGATTTACCCGGGATACCGCCACACCGACATGTAGAACTACGAATTGATCTCGTTTCCGGCGCAGCACCGGTTGCCAAGACACCGTACCGTCTAGCACCACCCGAAATGCAAGAATTATCTTAACAGCTGCAGGAAATCTTAGATCATGGCTTAATACATCCTAGTACGTCCCCCTGGGGAGCCCCAATCCTCTTCGTGAAAAAGAAATACGGATCTTTCTGGATGTGCATTGATTACTTGAACTCAATAAGATGACCGTCAAGAACTGACACCCTCTCCCTAGAATCGACAATCTATTCGACCAGTTGCAAGGTGCAACTTACTTCTCAAATATCGATCTCCGTTCAGGGTATCATCAGGTTCGAATCGGTGAACCCGATATTCCTAAGAGTGCTTTCTAAACTCGCTACGGGCATTACGAATTTCTCGTTATGCCATTCGGTCTTACCAATGCACCAGCAGTGTTCATGGATCTGATGAACAGAGTGTGTAGACCGTACCTAGACAAGTTCGTGATCGTATTCAAGACGACATCCTCATCTATTCCCGGAACAATCAAGACCACGAGAAACACCTTAAACTCATCTTGGTACTTCTTAGGGATCAGAAGTTGTACGCAAAATTTTCAAAATGTGAATTTTGGCTCCGAGAAGTACACTTCCTTGGACACGTGATCAATCAGGAGGGAATTCACGTAGACCCGGCCAAGATCGAAGCGATTGAGAAATGGAAAGCCCCAACAACTCCTACGGAAATCCATCAATTCCTAGGACTGGTTGGCTACTACCGAAGGTTCATTAAGAATTTCTCAAAGATCGCTAACCCTTTAACCGAACTTACACAGAAAGATAAGAATTTCCTTTTGGGTAAAGAACAAGAGGAATCTTTTCAGAATCTTAAGAACAAGTTGTGCCACGCACCGATTATGTCCCTACTGGAGGGTACAGATAACTTTGTAGTGTATTGCGATGCATCTCACCAAGTTCTTGGTTGCGTTCTTATGCAAAAAGACAAATTCATCGCATATGCATCGAGTCAACTTAAGGTACATGAAGAGAACTACACAACACACGACTTAGAGATGGGAGCAATCGTGTTCGCTTTGAAAATTTGGAGGCATTACTTATACAACACTAAGTGCACAGTTTTCACTGACCATAAAAGCCTCCAACACATCCTCTATCAGAAAATGATCAACATGAGGCAACGGAGATGGATAGAACCACTAAGAGACTACGATTGCGAGATCAAATACCACCCCGGTAAAGAAAACGTAGTAGCGATGCCCTGAGTCGGAAGGAAAGGGTAAAGCCATCACGGGTTAGAGAATTGAAGATACACGTTCTGACAAGCCTACAAACACAAATCGCTAGAGCTCAGAGTGAAGCATTGAAACCCGAAAACCTTAAGGACGAAACACTGCATAACCATGAGAAGGAGTTCGAGCTCAAACCGGATGGAATCCACTACTTCAAGCACCAGGCGTGGATTCCGAGATCCGAAAGCCTTCGGAAACTGATTCTAGATGAGGGCCACCGTTCCCGATATTCCATCCACCCGCGATCGACAAACTGTACAAAGACCTCCGGGAATATTATTGGTGGCCAGGCATGAAGAAGGATATCTCCTTATATGTAGCTAAGTGCTTAACATGCTCAAAGGTCAAGGCGGAATACTAGAAACCCTCAGGCTTACTACAACAACCGGACATTCCCTTGTGGAAATGGGAACAGATCTCCATGGATTTCATAACCAAATTGCCCCGTACGGCAAAGGGGAATGACACGATTTGGGTCATCTTGGATCGGTTAACGAAATCTGCACACTTTCTACCTGTCCGAGAGAACTACTCGATGGAAAAGTTCACTCAAGTTTACATCAACGAGATCGTCTCTCGTCAGGGAACGCCTCTCTCCATCATATCCGACAGGGATAGTCGATTCACGTCCCGATTTTGGAATGCACTTCATAAATCCCTCGGGACGCGACTAGACCCTAGCACAGCCTACCATCCCCAGAACGATGGTCAAGGTGAAAGGACGATTCAAACTCTTGAGGATATGCGAAGAGCGTGTGTAGTTGACTTCGGAGGAAGTTGGGACGCTCACCTACCTTTGGTCGAGTTCTCCTACAATAACAGATACCACACTGGCATCAAGTGTGCACCATTCGAGGCCTTATACGGACGCAAGTGTCGGTCACCGCTCTGTTGGCTAGAAGCCGGCGATCGACAATTAACAAGGCTCGATATCGTTCAGGAGACCATTGACAAGATTACGACCATTCGGAAAAGCCTGAAGACATCCCGCAGAAGAGCTACGTCGACAACCGAAGGAAACCCATCGAATTCCAGGTCGGTGATAGAGTGCTCCTCAAGATATCACCGTGGAAAGGGGTAATCCGTTTCGGGAGGCGCGACAAGCTAAGCCCGAGGTACACCGGACCGTTCGAGGTTATAGAACGGATCGGCCCGGTAGCTTATCGACTCCAACTCCCTCCAGAGCTCTCGAGCATCCACAACGTTTTCCACGTCTCTCACTTGAAAAAGTGCTTGTCTGATGAGACTATCGTGCTCCCGTTGGACGAGGTCCAGACGACAATAAACTCCACTTCATCGAAGAACCACTTTAGGTTGTGGACTAAGAGGTCAAAAAACTCAAGCAGATTCGTATTCCTATTGTCAAAGTTCGGTGGAATTCCCGACGAGGTCACAAATTCACGTGGGAAAGTGAAGACCAGATTTGTCAGAAGTATCCACATCTATTCAAAGAATCTTCCATCCCCGATGAGGCGAACTAATTTCGGGACGAAATTCCTTTTACCCGGAGGAGAATGTGACATCCGTCTAAAATTCAGGTTATTTTCGTACTATTTATCCTCGAAATAATCTGTTATTGCTCTTATTTGTACTTTGACCGTAAACGTGTTTGTCTCGGAATCAAAATCGAAATCAATAAATGAAACCTAACACCAAGAAGACATATTATGAACTTGTCTAAGTTCACTGCAAAAATAAACGTAAAACTATAAACAACGCAAATGCTTAACGATAACGCAAATTTTAAAACGAACTTTAGCTGGATCAGCAATCCAGCCGACGCCTGAATGATTCAGCTGGTGGCTAAGGCCCAGCCGGCGGCTAAAAGTGTCTGGTCCAGTCACCAACTTTTTGGTGAGTCATTCTTGCATGTAATACCACACCAACACTTGCCCAAGCACGAGTAGGCCACCCATTTTGAGCAGAGAAGCACCAACTACCTCTCTTTTTACATCATTTTCCTTTTCTTTTTCCCTCATTTCTATCACACACTTCACAAAAACTCTCTCAATCCCTTCTACATTTATAGCCATAGATTGCTAAAAATTCATCAAAACGCCACCATAAAATCATCACCTTCATTAATATATCAAGTAGCTTTCATCAACCATTAGCCAAATACATCATCTCAATCGTTTTTCTACCATTTTGAAGCTAAAATCACCAAGGAATCTCTTCAAATCACCATCCATTCAATTTCTCTCCGGTACAAACCCTTTTAATCATTGTGTTCATATAAATATCATCTTGCATGTAAGATCCATCACTTGAAAATACATTTTTATGAAGTTTTAAAGTGATTTACTTAATAAAACGAGTTTAAATAAAATTAATACATAGATCTATGTTGTTGTAGTTGAAAATCCAAAATAAACTGTCATTTATAAAGTATTTTGATGTTTCTATAGTTTCATGTTGAAATCTACATAAAAATACTTAAAAATCGCTAAAGATACAAACCACGAAACTGGTCACGACCTTTCAGCCGGCGGCTGAGGTCCAGCCGCCGTCTGAATCTCACTGTTAACACGAATTTTGTATTTTAACGTATTAACGGTAAAGATTAACGAACTTTTAATATTTTTACAGTTAATGGAATGTGTTAACAGAATGTTAACAGTACAATATAAAGTGTGATGCATAAATGATAAGTTAACTAAATTATGATATCGTTAATATATTGTCACTAATGTCTTGAATTGAGCGGGAAAGTGTTGTAATTTTGGACATAAAATTTATGGCGCAGAAGCGCAGCCCAAATTCCGTTAGACCAGATTGTAAAACCTTAAATAACATAATATTATTGACCTTGGACATCAATTATATTGGACATTTGGACTAAAAGTCAATTATAACGATATAAACAATAATTCTGACATATTGAGTTTTGGTAATAAAGGTTTGGTAACAAAGTTAAGCACGATGGTTCAAACTTATAAAATGTTAAAAGAGACTTTTAACATAAAGTGATAATTATACTTACTCGAGACTTGGTATGTTTTTAGGGTTTCCTTGATTCCGACGCGTTCCGACTTCCTTTACGCACACGTTTATTCTTCGCAAACCGTGAGTTACATCCCCACTATTTCTACTATTTTGATACTATTTTTGGGGGAAACATGAGACCTAAATGCTTTTAATACATTATATGAATATGTTTTTCACTTATCATTACTATGATTTCAATGATTGATTGTTTTCTTAAATGTCATGGGTTGGCATCTCCATAAACTCTTGATAGGAATATAACGAGACGTAAGTGCCTACTATCAGTTTTTCAAATTAAGTGTCCGGTTTTCATTACACACTATTAGCTTGCTTAGCCGTATAGAATTATGGGTATCGATACTTAGGAAATGATTGTTCCTTACTTAGGAGGCAATCTAAGTACATATGCTGTTAATTTTCGCGCCGTAGATAGTGCGGGGTAAGGGGCCATTTCACGATCGGGTTTAATTCGTTTTAGTGTGAACACTTATAGTCATACTAGTCTAGAACCCGCGCGATGCAGCGGCGGCGACGAAGTTGATTTCGTAAAATGGTTTTGCGGCTACAGTTTTCAGTAGTTTTTAATCCGTCTCCTGATCTATATAATGAGCGTAAATATTTCCATGTTTATAGGGTATCATAACACTTTTCATTTATATATTCATACGATACTAAAATAGGCGGGAGAAATTTGAAATGCATAACATGGTCTATGAATTATCACCACAGTTCATGTTTTAGGATTAATTAATTCCGATTACCCATAAACTTCTAGTTAACAATGATTATTTTTCGCCGACATAGATGTAATATTACTGTACTTTATTAAACTAAAGCATCTAATACAACACAACTTCTTTGCTAGCGTCCTGTGTTTTAAAGAATATATATAGCTAAAACATGCTAATTTTATTTTACATGAAACATGAAATAATATCCATTTAAACAAAATTTAAATTTCTAATAATTTCTAAATTTGATTTCAGAAAATCTATCAAAATCAGATAAAGACCATTCCTGATGTGAAGTTTCTCGTATAAAACAGGATAAGAAAACGTTCAAGCAACAAAACCATTTTTAGACTCGTGCTTGAACGTTTCCTTCTCAAACTACAATGTTTGTTTACAACAAGACATGCTGCTGGGTCAAAGATTATTAGGCTAGAAACTTGTGTTTTGGACCAATATAACTTCATTTTTCATGAGGTATAACTATTGATGTCACTTCTAGGCTGCATGTAAATATGAATAATTTCGACAACAATATGCTTATATGCACATGAGAAAAACTGGAAACTAATGCCCTCATTTCAGTAAATTTTCTACAAAAAGAATCACTTTTTTTCACAACCCTCTCAAATATATCAGGGCCTTCTTTTGGTGCCCCATCTCTTTACATGAATTGTACACTCAATGAATTTCTAATCTTATATCTGAGACCGAACTAAAAGAATAAAAATAATCACCATCTTCACAGGAAACCCCAAATAAGGGTCCTTTTAAGATCAAGGAAAAACACTTCAATGTTAACATACCTCCTCAATAAGCTACGATTTACGAATCTTTAAATGAAGATTCTAGTTGAGTAGCTTCCAAAGAAAATAATCTCTTAAACGACTCATAAGATGCAAAGAAAAGTGCTCCTTGAGTCATGTACATGGCCAATCTTGGAGTCAGCCCCCTGATAATCATTAACGAGATCCATCTTCCCATTAGTAAAATCAAATCCACTAATTTCAAAGAATTAAGGATTTTTTTAACATTTTTGATGAGAGCTGAATCAAGAGATATTTGAAGGTGAATACCTATAGAGACCTTTTGGGCCTTCGTGTTTGGCTACGTCTTTAAGAGTTTTAAAGACACCATGATAGCGGTTTATATATCCAGGCATCTGCACGAAATCCACCCATCACATATGTTTAAAAAAGAAATACAGTCTCTATCCGTTTTACACTTAAAATAAACCCTTTTTTAAAACTAAATTGTTGCAAAACAACAATATCTTAGTAGTAGTTAGTGTCACATTAATAGTAGCAAATAACAAACCGTTGATATAGTAGATGGCTGACCATGTTGTTGATATGAACAGAACACACCGTTCTTCAAACTCTCATATGTATTGAACTGCAATCATGGGAAAAGTTTCAAAAACAATATAAAAATGATTAGATAATCAGCATTGATAACCAGTTTGATTATACAAATATGAATTCTAAGACCAGCCAAATATGAAATCTAAGACCAGCGAAGATACCGACAACCAAAATTGAGTAGATAATCAGCATTGTAAACATACCTGAAGTGGTGAAAGCAAAAGAAAAAAGTCCAGATTAAGTATAAGGTGATTATAGAAAACACAAAGGAAGATCATTGACAAAGAACTTTGGGGGGAAAACTCGAGATGGCAATTCCAGACCCATTTATTTATGAACGGGTCAGTTCGGGTTAATTTTATCTCTAACAAGGTCAAACAAGTATAATGTACTGTAGAGCATTATAAAATAGCTAAAATGGAACAGGGTCATACTACGTTTCTTGTCTACCCATAACAATAACAAAAGCAGATGATAAAAGATAGTGTTTGGCTATACCTCCGCTGTTCGATGTCGCATCTATTTACTTTACCTCAAAATGCATTGGTCAACTAACGCAATCACAATGTATTTTCCTGATAAGATCAAAACGACAATTTCTTTTCCCTCAATCGACCTGCGCTGTTAACAAAGAGAAGCGCCTTACTTATTTTAATCGTTCAAAATAAATATCAATTAATTAAAAATACTTAAAAGTTTTCATAATTAATATATATAAACAGTAAGGTCGTACCTCTATCTTTATACCCTCTTCTACTGATCTCTGAAATAGCATATCTACTCTTTCTATATCATTCGCCAGTTGCTCCTGCAAAAACCAAAATGAATTTGGAGTACCTATGAAGAAAACGATAAGTGGTGTATTTCATAAACGACATTTCAAATATCCTTGCTGATACGAGATATTACCTTATAAAAGGTCTCCACAAAAAAATCTGGATTAGCACCTATTGTTACGGTGAAATATGAAAATGTAATAGATAGCTTCTGTAACAAAGAGCCACAAAACAAACCTCAAGATCCAAACTAAAAAAAACTAAAAAAAAAAAAACTAAAATATCAGTCAACGGTAGACAGCCAAAACCAGATCCGAAAGATCCAAAAGAAACAAAAGAGAGAAAGATTAAGAGTTTAAGAGAGATTTACCTAAAGAAAGGGACCGACGGCTCGGTTTCCGGCAGCGGCGGCTGAATTTCAAGCAGCGGCGGCTAGGTTTCAGGCAGCGGCGGCTAGGTTTCAGGCAGAGGAAGCGGCGGCTAGGGTTCCGGCAGTGATATGTGTTCTGGCAGTGTTCCGACGGTTTCTGGCAGGTATAGTTGTCTTCGAGGTGGCTGGCGGTGACGGATGGTGGTTCCGACGAGGTTTCCGGCGAGGTTCCAGCGAGGTTGCGGCGGACAGTTTTCTAGAGAGTGGTCAGAGGATTTAGAGAGAGAAAGAGAGTTGTGTTGTGTGTTGTGTCTGTATTGTGTGTGTTGTGTTGTATGATTAAAGTGTTGTATTGTATGCTTAAAATGTTGTATTATGTGCTTAGAGTGTTGTACCTCTTAATCTCTTAAACTCTTAAAACATCAAATGCCTTATATAGTAGTAGAGATTATATCAAGATGTCCCTAAACTTTATACAATCAATATTTTTTTATACGCATATTCTTTACCCGTATATATAGAGATATACGGAGACGAAAATTATATTCTTTTACCCGTATATGTATAGACATATATGAAGGCGCAAACTATATTCTTTACCCGTATATATATATAGAGAGAGAGATATACGGTGCCCTAAACATTTTTAAAGTATTGCTATACTTGTCGAAACCATTTTTAGTCGAGGACTAGAAAACTGTAACTCACTGAGTACTTGTTGTAGTTGACACTTTTTCTCATGTTTCAGGAAACGAAGTGTAAGGACTCGAAGTGAATAGCTTTTGGACGGGTCAGGCAATTCACGTGTACCATGAATCGGGAGAACACCTTATTATCTATTTTGGGAATGTTGTTTGAAATCTTTACTTATGAATTTTATTTGTAATGAAATGTTAAATACTTGGTTATCTTGAATTTGTAAACGTTTTTATTACAGCGTTTGAATTTATTGTACCTCGTGTTATGATATCGACGCTCTTCACATCCTGTGTTTCCGCTTGAGCGGGTTGTGACAGTTACATCCAGATTTAGATGGAGAAAGTGTTGACCAACATTTATATATGGCTATGATAGGTTCTTTAATGTATCTTACTGCTAGTAGACCTGATATTATGTTTGGAGTGTGTCTTTATGCTAGGTTTCAGGCTGCCCCTAAGGTATCTCACTTAGTTGCTGTCAAGAGGATCTTTAGATATCTTAAGGGACAACCTTCATTAGGCCTTTGGTATCCTAAGAATTCTACCTTTGACTTCTATGCCTATACTGATAGTGACTATGGTGGATGCAACTTAAATAGAAAATCTACCACAGGAGGTTTCCAGTTCTTAGGAAATAGGCTAGTATCATGGCAATGCAAAAAAGGAGACTTCTGTTTCTCAGTCTTCTGCTGAAGCTGAATATATTGCTGCTGGTTCTTGCACATCTCAAGTATTGTGGATTCAAAATCAGATGCTAGACTATGGCCTAAATTTCATGAACACACCTATACACAATGACAACATTGTTGCCATGTTTATCACTAAGAACCCAGTCCAAAATTCTAAAACTAAGCATATTGAGATTTACCATCACTTTATTAGAGACTGCTTTGAAAAACATTTGATTCACTTAGTAAAGATTCATACAGACCTCCAACTAGCAGACCTTTTCGCAAAGGCATTTGATGTAACAAGATTCAACTTTCTTGTTCAGACTATTGGTCTTATAAATCTTGATTGAGTGTTTCTCAAAAATATTTTTGTACATATCTTTTTGAATTTTGCTTTCTTTTATTTCAAAATACAAAAAGAGGGGGAGAAAATGGGTAAAATTAAAAAAAGAAAAAAAAAATTATTTTTGTTCTCATTGAGTCTTTTTGTTTATTAGGATAGTCTTTTTAAATTCGTAGTATTCTTTTACAATTCGGAATTTTTATCTTTTGTTCCTATTGAGAAAAACTCCAAAAATATGTCATTCCATTTTGTATAGATAAAATCCAAAAATATGTTCTTTCAGATTTGTACAGATTAAACTCGAAAAGATTTTATTTCTATGCTATTCGCAAGGTTTTGAATTTGTTTTCAGAAAATTGAAAAATAAAAAAAAAATAGTATAAACGTGAAAATGTTTCAAAAAAAAAAAATTTCTTAGAAAAGAATCTTAAACATAATATCCATAGTTATTTAGCATAGTTCAATATTTAAAGAATTTCATGAAACCAAATGTTTTTACAAATGCACATATTTCTGTATTTTGAAAAACTTAACAACCTGTGGTTTATTCATTGCATAAGAGCACTAAAATTAATAATTTTCAAATGGAAAAACTTAAAAGTGACTTTTTCATAATTTATTGACTTTGAGATCCTTGATGCTAACTTGATAAACGGCAGAGACAGGGGAATAAGTCCAAAATTTTAATAAACTGGTCTTTTGTCCTCTAAGATCTTTAACGCTTACTTGATAAACGGCAAAGACAGGGGAAAGAGTAATCCGAACACATAAATCATGCATTTAATTAAAAATATCTTGAGAGAAGAAATAGTTTATAAGGTTGAGAAATCATATTTTATGGACTCTCAATAAAGTTTGAAGATTAGTCATTAGTTCAGTCAAAATTATTTGAGTAAAATATGTCACAAAACTGCTATGTTTTTAAGTAAATATGATATAAATGCCATATTTTATTAAAATATCAGTTTAATTTATTTATTCTTGAAAAGAATTGAAAAGTTTGATTGTGTATAGGTCCTTTTTAAACTTTTAAAACTTGCAGTGAATGAATTTTTGACACATGATGAACTCTAATAGAAATACAGGTTTCAGCATTTTATAAAACATTTCTTTTCTTTTGAAAATTTGCTTTTATGAACTAATTTATGAAATTCTGGAATATAAGTTTCTGATTTTGAAATTGAAATTTTGCTTTATAAACTATTTCTAGACTGACTGTTGATTTGAAATATATTAGTTCTAATGTGTATATTTTGTATTGAAGTTTGAATTTAAAAGTTCTGGGAAATTTATTGACTTTAATTCTTTCCATTTCGGAGTAAATTTTTCAATTCGGAATATTCTTTCTAATTCGGAGTTAAATTTGTACAATTCGGGGTGTTTGACTTTGTTGACTGATTGTTAAAGTTCGGAGTATTAATTTTAGTTCGGAGTCTTTTCAGTCGGAAGTTTTATTATAGGATCGGGGAACTTTTGGTGGGAAATTAAATATATTATTTTTTCTAATTCATTATTTTATTAGTTTAAATTTAAATAATTTTTTAATCAAAGTAGCAGTTCTATAAGTCGATTCTAAATCTCTAATCCCAATATAGTTTATCATTATTTATTCCTCTGAGCGATTAAGTTTTAGCACTGCCTTTTCGTTCTCCTGGAGCCTTTTTCAAGAGTTTTTGCTTGTTCTCTTTGCTTTATCTCTCATTTTACCTAGTTTCTGTTTTCTTTAAGGTATATTTATGTTGTCTTATGAATTTATTAATGTGGTTTTCTTGATTATTCATCATTTCTAACCATAATTTTGTGTAACAGATGGCATTAAGATACAAATCCAAGCATAATGTAGCTGCCTTCCTAGACATGACCCATTCAGAGGTTGATGACGATTGGAAGTTAATCTTTGGTTTCTTAATCAACTCGAACTTGCGTGAGGCAATCTCAGAAAGTCCTGTTATGCACAAGACCTATTACAAGAATTTTGGGAAAATGCAAGGTTTGAGATCATTAAAGGAGTAAGAACTGTTACATCATATGTTCAAAGAGAGAGTGTAACGGTTAATGAAGAGGTGATTAGAAGGGTTTTAAGATTAAATGATGTTGAAGGGATTGAGAAACTGAGTATGGAGGAGATAAGAACGGTTTGCAGGCAAATTGGATATGAAGGACACTTTCCTGACAACATGGTAAAGAAGGCAAGGGTGTCCTTCAATTGGAGATATTTGATCCATGTTTTGGTGTGCTCTATGTCTGGGAGGTCTGGAGGATTTGATGAGCTTAATCAAACCTTAGCTTCTGCATTTGTTTGTCTCATTACTCGGAGAAGATTTAACTTCTCTAGTTTTATTATGGACAACATACAGAAAATGCTTGAAGGAACAGCAACAAAAATTTTGTTGTACCCTAGATTTATCCAAATGATTCTTCACTCTGAAGTACATGGATTGATGCTTGAAGGACCAATTCTCAAAGATGAAAACATGAATTGGAAAATCATGGCAAACATGAAGAAGGCATTCACAAAGGCAAGGGTTGTATTTTCTGCGAATTTCACGCCTTTCTTCCCATACATGATTGATCAAGCTAGAGTTGCTATCAATAACTTTATTGAGTTTCAAGGGGAGTTAGCAGGAAATGTGATACAATAAGAACAACAAGATGCTCCCCTTCAACCTGAACAAGCTCAAGCAGAACCACAAGCCCAGGCAGAACAGTATCAAATGGATATTGAACGTCCTTTGTCTCCGTTGAATCCTTTGTCTCCTCCATCAAGATCTCCTATGCAACAAGAACCTACCTCAACTTTTGTTCCATCTGTTGAACCTTCTCATCAAACTCATCCTACTACTACCCTTTCTCAAGTGTATACATCAAGAACTAAGGGTCAAGGTGGGAACTTGAAGAAAATTATAGAGCTCACCAAGAAAACAGAAGAGTTAGAGCTATTGGTAAAGAAACATGAGGCATTAATAATTCACTTGAGGTGAAAAATAGTTTTGAATGAGGTTACAACAAAGAGGTTGAAAGCTGCTACAACAGGGTCTTTGGATGATGCCTCCAAAATAGAGGAAGAAGATATATTGAATGTAGAGAGAGAGATTGTTGAAAGGGGGAGTGAAGCAGTTGAAAAGATTGTTGATAGTGTATCCATGAAAGTTTTGAGCAGAAAGGGAAAGGAGAAGGTTGAAGAAGAGAAAGATACCAATTTTGAGGAACTGTAAAAGAATTCGGAGGAACTGGAAATAGGTTCGGAGGAGGAAATTGTTCAACCTGAGGAACCTGAAAGAATATTCAGAGTGGTGGATCAATATGGAGAATATGTTGACCAAGCAACATTTTAAAAACACTTTGAAGGTATGTATGAAGGCTTGTTTGATGAATTGGCTGAAGAAACATTCACTATTAGAATTAAGGAAAGAGACCCAAAACCTACACATACTTATGATGGTTGGAATGAAGAGATTGGAGGAGAAAAAGTTGAAAAAATCATCATTGACATTGACAGTGAGGTTGATGATGATATAAATGAGGAGTGTGCAGTTAAACAAGAAGAAGAGGAAACAGAGGTTGAATAGGAAACTGAAGTTGAAAAATAGAAGGAGATTGTAGTTGAAGCAAGTGCTAACAAAGGTGAAAGAAGAGTAAAAATTCATGCTCTGAAACCATCATCTTTGGTACCTTCCAAAGTGATGGGTATGAAGAAGAAAATGATGAGTTTCAAGCATTATCAGACACATAAACAATACAAACTTCACTTAAAGAGTTACCTTGTAACTGTTGGGAGTATAAGTGCAAAGTTTGTTGGTCAAATGAAGATTGAGACACTTGAAAAGAATTGGATGTATATTCCAACAAAAGTGATGGTTAGGACCATGAAAGAAAAAAGGGAAAAGATGGTTCAGGATATCTTAAAGAAAAGACAATTGAAGCTACTCCTGAAGAACCAAAGGTTAGAGAATCTTATGCTCATGAAGCTGATCAACCTACACAAACTGATAGAGTAACATTGAAGTCTTTGATTGAGAAACAGAGACAAGAAATTCACTCTATATCAAAAGTGAAGGTAGAAGAGACTGCTCAACATATGGAGAACCAGCCATGGTATTGTGATTCATCACTAAGAAAAGAATTCATTCAATCTCAATCCTCTCTACCAACAGTTCAACATCCAAGATCAACCACATGCTCAAGATAAAGAAAGTGTTTCTGTCCAGACTTCTACAACTCAATCATCTTCTTTGCCATTAGATTACTATGTAAATGATCCAACTGCTACTTCTATAATAGAAGATCTTTCAGAGTGGCTAGAGACCACTGCAGATGATGGAGGGGAACTCGATAAATATGGTTTCCCTATTGATGTTGATGCTCATGGTCAAGAAGAAGGCAGCAGTTCTGGTTCAAGAATCAAGGATGTATCTGTAGGATAACTGAGAGCAGAGAAAGAGGAGATTATGAAGTTGAAGAAAGGCATCCTTCCACCTATTGTAGGCTGGAGATTTGATCATTATTCTGGTGAATTTTTATCAAAAGAAAGAGCATAAGAGGAACAATGACCAAATACTACAGAACTACATAGCAACTAAGAGAGATATCAGTGGAGGATGCCATGCAGTTGTGCAAATTAAAACTGATCAATCATGGTGATTATCCTCTTGGACATGAGTATGAGAATTTCTTACATGAGTGTGCTAGAACGGAATTGGTAAACTTTGGTAAGAAATTAAATACTAGGAGAAATAGGATGACCATGCATACAGCACCAATGAAGAAATCAAGGTGGTTGAGCAACGAAGTAAGATCTTGAGATGGTGGGCATATTACTCTTCAAATGAATGGGTTCTGAATAGGGAGGATAGAGAGGAACAAATATTTTATGAAATGGCGGACATAAGGGAGCTCACAAATGATGATATCATTACACTGTCTAAACTACCTTTAGAAGGAATGGAACAGATGACACAGTAGGTAGGATGACTTTGGAATGTGTAGTGATAGAGCTAAACAAAATAATAAATGGATGCAGAGAAGGAAGATGATCGGTGGTTGACATAAAGATAGGAAGGGAGCTGACTTAGCAAGACAAGGATTTTGGAAGCATCATCCAAGGGGGATAATGTTGGAGCATACAAGTCAAATGGTGAAGCTTCCAAAATATCTAATACATAGTTTAGAGTAGTTCAGCATCAATTATTAAGAGAACTGCAAATTTGAATGCAATGACCCTGGTAGAGTTGATTGGAATACTGCAATCATATGAAGTTGATATGCATATTAATGAGAAGAAGCAAACTGGAAATTTTTATGGATGTGCTTTAAAAGCTTCAATTCCTGTGAATTCAAGTTAATATCCTAATCAAACCCAACCTCAACCTCATTCATATGCAAGTTATCAATCTGGAAGCTGTTTTCCACCTAATTAATCATCTACTGGATACAATTCAAGTGGTTATGGAGGATATTCCAGTCAGAATGTTGAATCAAATGCTTATCATTCATCTTTTGTGAATTCAAGAGTCAATGGGTTAGGAGACAAGGATATATTGTATAGAGCCTTTGTTGCAAGCTATGAATCTTTTGTGGCTGGAAGCTTGAATCAGGCAAAACTTGCAAGGGAGGATCTTGAGCAACTCTATCCTGATGATCTGGAAGAGATTGATTTGAAATGGCAAATGGCCATGGTGAGTGTAAAGAGTCTTGACATGAAATCTTATTGTTTAGTTATCATTGATGACTATTCCAGATTTTCATGGGTCTTTTTCCTTTCTCATAAACATGAGACATCTTAGATTATAAAAGACTTTGTTGGGCAAATTGAAAATTTCGGAGATAAAAAGGTGAAAGTCATTAGATGTGATAATGGCACTGATTTAAGAATGCAACCATGAATGAATTTTGTACTCATAAGGGAATTTCTAGACAATATAGCTCACCCAGAACACCTCAACAGAATGGAGTTGCTGAAAGGAAAAATAGGACATTAATTGAGGGAGCTAGACCCATGTTAACTGCATCTTCTTTACCTGTTACCTTTTGGGCAGAGGCTGTGAATACTATGTGCTATGTGAACAATAGAACTCATGTGGTTAAGAGCTTAGGAAAAACCTCATATGAATTGTTCTCATGAAGAAAACCTTTTATAGGATTTTTCAAAGCTTTTGGATGTCAATGCTCTATTTTGAATACCAAAGATCACCTAGGAATATTTGCTTCTAAAACTTATGACGGATATTTTCTTGGTTATTCTAGTGTTTCGAAGGCTTATAGGATTTACAATAGAAGAAATAAAACCATATAATAATCCATTAATGTGATATTTAATGAATATACACCAAATATTAAGAATTCAGGTGGTGCTTGGTTGTTTGATTTAGATACATTTGTAAATTCTTTTAATGGTTTCTGTCAAGAACATGTTTCAGAAGAGGTGCATGTATATCCAGAAGGTGTTGATAATGTTGAAGAAAATGATGAGTTTGAGATTGGTAATCAAGCAAGTGCAAGTGCTGGATCGATATTCATCTTTAGTTCATGACCAAACCCCCTTCATTAGAAGATACAACATCTGTGAGCCAAGATACCTCAGAAAGTCAAACGGATGCAGACATTCTTCAAGGAGAAGACATTCCAATATCAATTGAAGATCAAGATAATGTTTTACAAGATCAAGATATCAACTCTGGTGAAAATCAAAATGGTCATTGAAAATCAAGTTAACTCAAGTGCACAACTTGAAACTCAACATAACTCTGGTGAAGAACAGATTAATTCGGGTGCACAAAATGGAAGTCAAGAAAACTCTGGTGGATCACAAATTAATTCGGGTGCACAAAGTGAAATTCAAGAAAACTCTAGTGAATTACAGAACAACTCTGGTGCAGAAGCTGAAAGTCTAAACAACTTTGGTGAAGATCATTGGTGCGGAATCTGAAAATCATTTTGATGATCCAAGCCATGAACAAGCCAGTGAAGCAACTTCTGATTATTTATTCTTTGATGATCTTGTGCCACATCAAACAAATCTTTCTGATAATATTACTGAGGAAATGAATTCATTTTCAAAAGTTCACAAAACACATCCTCTAAGTAATATTATAGGAAATTTGTATGATGGTGTCAATACAAGAAGTAGTACTGGTTTAGCAAATCTATGTTTGTTCTCTTGCTTTTTTTCCCATATTGAGCCTAAGAATGTAGATATTGCATTAACTATAAATAGTTGGGTAGAGGCTATGCAACAAGATTTGCTACAGTTTAAGATTCAAGAAGTAGGGACTTTAGTGGAAAGACCTAGTGTGACAACCGTCACTTTTTCCGACTCAGGTTAGTCTAGTATTCCGTTAGCTCTTACCGTGTTTACAGAAAACTTTTTATTTAAAAGTTCTTTATACTTTACTTATGTGTGATTATTACTTTTGTCATGTGTGTATATCCTATATGTGATGTTATCGTGATAGTTTAGGTGCACAATAGTTAGTTTCCCACTAGACGAGCTCCTAGATAACTTAATGAGGTATTTCCGTGTTTCGTGAACTTATCACTTTGTTACGTAAACGATGTTAAAACTATTTGAGTGTTCGTGTTCGAGGCTTGTACGTAATGTACTTATACATTTGTCTAGGTATTGTTTATTTCGTGTATATCGCTTTGGGTGTCGCATGTTGCTCGTACGCATAGTAAACGAAAGTTTCGGAAGATGGAAACCCTATTGCGCCGCAGTTGGTGTGGGTTGCGACGCAGTGGGACTGCAGGTCCGAGTTTGTTGAGTGTTCCATCGTGTTGGTCAATTGGGTTAATCCCTTACTGCTACATCCGAGCCTAGACTCTTAATACTTGTCCTAGCCATGTCCTTGATAGTCTTAACCATTTCATAATCTAACATTAATCTAACCTAAATCATTTCATTTCACTAAACAACATATAAGCCCTAATTACTTCTTCTCCTAATCCGCCATCCACCATCAACACCTTGCAGTCGATCCTTTCACACCTCCATCATCACCAACGAGATCCTTTTTTCCGCCTTAAATTCGTCATCTTTAAGCATCAATCATCGAGGTATCATGTTTTTCTTCTTGTGTGAAATTGATAGCCGAAGAAACCCTAATTTTCTTATTCATTTCGGATTCTTTCTTGGATGCAGCCACCGGTCAAGATAAGTTAAGTCTTGGATCATCACAGTTGTACTCAGGTCGTATTCATCATCATCATCAAGAAGGTTGGTCTTTCGTGTTGTTAATCGTCATACAATTCTCCTTCTATGGTCGATTCTATACATGTATATATGTATAATATTTGGATTTCTTAACCTAATCGAAATTCATGTTGGTGTATTTGATGATTGTGTAATCTGACTATGGACCATGCTAGTCATTTCAGATTGTTGTTGATCTTTTCAACGGGTTCCAACACGCTTTACTCACTCGATTCCATCTATGTATTTTACCCCTTTAACCGATTCTATCAATTCTATATCTAGTTGTTGTTTATCTAGCTGATGTTTTGATGCATTACTAATCAGTTTAAGTTGTTGTGTTGGTGTCATATCTGGTCACGATTTGGTGATGCCTCGAATTCAAATTTTGGAGTTTCCTTGATCGGGTCGAAATCAATCCTTAGACAAGCTATAGTAAACCGATTTCGTGGTTAAATCATGTAAGTACATATATATAAATTAGCCGATTCGTTGTTGTCTATATATGTATGTTTAAAAACTTATTTGAGTTGTTTGTCTTGGTGATCACGGCTGATTTTGGACCGCCCCTCATGTTGTCATATTGTTTGGTTGCTTGTAACGGTATTCGTCAAGTTTGGATATAAAACCGTTGTGATTCTTGGTATAAAACCCTATCTTTGATACCTTGTTTTATTCATTGTTATGTAATCTTTTCGTGTATCTTTGTAAACTGAATTGGAATCTTTTATAAATCGTGCTATATCGTTGGATCTTTACCAATATCGTGTCTTTTCGTTTGTAACGTTAATCGGTAGAAAACCTTAAGCTGTTGGACAATTATTAAAAGTGTGAACAGTTTCTGAATTCATTTTGTAGTCTATCTTCTTCAGTGTTTAACTCAATTCTGGTAATGAATTAGAATATGTGACCTTAATGAATATTGTAGGCCTTGGATTCAAAAACGTAATATTCATTGTCTAACTCTTTACATAACTTCCTAAAAGTGTAAAATACCAACACGTGGTTTAATCTGAATATTTTGAATCATTTTACTAGGTTTGATAATCGAATTTGTGTGACCAATTAGACAATCTTAAACATGAATTAAATGGTTTATTACTAGTTTATATCAGGTCTAAAATGTGTTAAAAATGGTTATCTTGTTTACACATAAATTATACGACTTTAAAACGTGTTAAAACTCAATTTATATAAAACCATACTTTTGGACAGATTGTATAGTTAGTGTTGTCTTGACCATATATTTTTCATAACAAACTCTTTTGTGTCAAACTTTCTTTTAGTCTAAAACGTAACTCTCTGAGTCTAGTTTTCAAATATATATTATTCGTCGTCTAACTCTTCCTAGAACTCTACATATTTCAGTTTGAACGAACCTATGTTTTCGCTGAATATTGGGTCGTTTTATATAAGGTCTAAGACTCGTAAATCTCATACTTATGAATATTACTACATTTGTGTAGGGGATATTTAGGTCTATTGAGGACTTTATTTGTGACCTACGTACTTACTTCATATACACTCAGTTCGGGTATTTATCGCTTGCTCGATAAGGTGAGTTCATCGCCCCTACTTTACTGTTTTTTTACATTTTTATAAATCGAGAGAAAGTAAAGCTCAACCAAATGATTTTTGAGAAAAATGTTTTACGAGAAACGAACTTATTTCCTTAATTACTATTTATGGAAATATTACTATTTTCGGAAACTTACCATAAATAGATACTTCTATTTATGAAAACTTACTATGTTTAGAAACCATAAATGTGTAACGAAAACTAATGCAATTTTCTAAAACATTACGAGACGGTTTTTCGATGCTTACTTACGATGTTCTAACTATGATGATTATCAGTATGTGTTTCATACTGATACCGTACGCTCATTATGAGATGTACCTACGATGTTCCAACTATGATGATTATCAGTATGTGTTTCATACTGATACCGCACGCTCATTATGAGGTGTACTTACGATGTTCCAACTATGATGACTAATAGTATATGTTCATACTGATACTGCACGCTCATTATGAGGTGTACTTACGATGTTCCAACTAAGATGATTACTTGTGATGTATGCTTATCTTGTATGATGTGATGATGTTTTCAACTACTTAAATGCATTAGTTACACATTCCTTTATTAGTGATTTTTTAGATATGAGATTACCTTATTTTACTACTACTCGATGAACTCGCTCAACGTTATCTTGACATTTTAAGTTTTACTTTCAGGTAGTGAGCAGGCATAGGACTTGGATTTAGGAGTCGGATTCTAGCAGACCATTCAAGATTATTTTTTTTGCATTGTGGCTTCCTTCATAACAGGTCCTTGAATTTAACATCTCTCTACACTCAGCGGATTGAATTGAAACAGGTCATGATGCGGAATCTTATGATCTGAGTTTGGAATCAAATTGAAGGAAATATGAAGTCGAATTTGAAACTGAAATTGAAGCTGATAAAACAACAATGTGTGTAATTGTTATAGATTTCATTGATAGTGGTTACAGGTTTTGGAACTGAGCTTGTTACAACTGTCATTCAAGCTCACGGAACCTCTTTGAGAGTGTTCCGGGTTCAAAGACAACAAACTCAAACTACCTATCCCACTATTTATAGACAAAATCTAAGAACAAACACTCTAAGAACTAAATTATTACAACATTATCAACATATTAATTTCACTTCGGGGAGTTCACTTCAGTTCTGAACTAAATTCTTCATCTTCCGAACTGATTTTTTCAATGCTGACTTCTGTTGACTTAACTTAAACTTCAGCTTATTTTCAGTTCGGAGGAGCTTCAGTCAGTTCGGAGTATCCTAACTGACATGTTCCCCGAACTGAAAATTTCACTTCGGATTATTCTTGATGATTTCAGTTCGGACCCTCCACGAACTGAAATCATCTTTATTCCCTCACACTGAAGACTCCATAGCTTCATCCACTTCATTTCTTGGCCCAACACTTCATGACTATACTTTTGAGATTGTATTTCGGGCTTGCATGCCTAAATATTATTTCATTACGTTGATTGATTGATTGAACATCTTACTTGTAGTGTTTGACGATTTGCGTGTACCAAGGTTTATACCTTGAGTATGGCGACGTCATAACAATACATTATTTATTTATTCATATAAATTATGCCTTTATATTGCTATTGTGTTATCACGATCGTCAATTGGCTACACCATTTCCGCCACTAGCGGGGTGTGAAACCTAGAGATGTGAATGTTTTGGGAGTTAAATGGATTTTTAAGGTTAAAAGGGATGATAGGGGAATCATTGTGAGGAATAAGGCTAGACTTGTGGTTAAGGGTTATACTCAGGAAGAGGGTATAGATTATGATGATGTCTTTGCTCCAGTTGCTAGGATAGAGGCCATAAGATTGTTTCTAGCATATGTTGCTTTTAAGAACTTTAAGGTATATCAGAGAATGTGTATGTTAGTCAGCCTCCTGGTTTTCTGGATCCTCAATACTTTGATCATGTGGTTAAGTTGGACAAAGCTTTGTATGGTTTACATCAAGCTCCTAGAGCTTGGTATGACACATTGTCCAAATATTCGATTGACCATGGTTTCTTAGGTACACTATTGATAAGACTTTATTTATTAAGACAGTTGGCCTAGATTCTGTTTTTGTTCAGATATATGTTGATGATATAATCTTTGGCTCAACTAATGATGCATTGTGCAAAGAATTTGAATCTCTCATGCATTCAAAATTTCAAATGAGCTCTATGGGAGAGATGTCTTTCTTTTTATGATTACAGGTTAAGTAGTTGGATAATGGCATTTTTTTATTAATCAGTCTAAGTATGTCAAAGACATGTTGACTAAATTTGGATTCATTTATTGTAAATCTGCTTCCACTCCTGTTGACACTAGGGCCAATTTTTATCCTGATTTAGATGGTGAAAGTGTTGATCAACATTTATATAGGTCTATGATAGGTTCTTTAATGTACCTTACTGCTAGTAGGCCTGATATAATGTTTGGAGTTTGTCTTTGTGCTAGATTTCAAGCTGATCCTAAGGTTTCCCATTTAATTGTTGTTAAGAGAATTTTTAGATACCTTAAGGGACAACCTTCTTTAGGGGTTTGGTATCCTAAGAATTCTACCTATGACTTTTATGCCTACACTGACAGTGATTATGGGGGATGAAATTTGAATAGGAAATCTACCACACGAGGACGTCAGTTCTTTGGAAATAGGCTAGTATCTTGGCAGTTCAAGAAACAGACCTCTGTGTCACAATCCTCTGCTGAAGCAGAATATATTGTTGGTGGTTCTTGTACTTCCCAGGTGTTATGGATTCAGAATCAGATGTTAGACTATGGCCTTAATTTCATGAACACTAATATTCACATAAACAACTCTGATGTTATGTTCATCACTAAAAATCATGTGCAACATTCTAAGAAAAAGCACATTGAGATTAGACATCACTTCATAAGAGATTGTTTTGAAAAACATTTGATTCACTTAGTTAAGATTCACACTGACCTACAATTGGCAAACCTTTTCATAAAGGCATTTGATCTTATAAGATTCAATTTTCTTGTTCAAGCTATTGGTCTTATGAATCTTGATTGAGTGTTTCTTCAAAAATATTTTTGTACATATCTTTTTGCATTTTGTTTTCTTTTTATCTCAAAATACAAAAAGAGGGGGAGAAAAATGGGAAAAATTAAAAACATTTTTTAAGTCTGGTATTGACTTCTTTTAAGTGTGGTATATATTTTTTAAGTCTGGTAAATATTTTTTTTAAGTCTGGTATTGATTTCTTTTTAAGTCTAGTATATATTTTTATTAAGTCTGGTATTGATTTCTTTTAACTCTGGTGTTCTTATGTATGTATAGATAAAATCCAAAAATATGTGAGTTTCAGTATGTATAGATAAAATCCAAAAATATGTGACTTTGAGTATGTATAGATAAACTCAAAAATATTTCTTTCTATTCTATTTTTAAGTTTTTGAGTCTGTTTTCCAGAAAATCAAATACAAAATTTGAAAAACCAATCAAAAACATTACAAAATTTGAAAATGTCTCACAAAAACAAAATTTCTAAGAAATGAGTCATAAACATAAATTCCAGCATAATTCAACATAGTTTAGTAATTATATAATTTCTTGAAACCAAATGTTTTCATAAATGCATATATTCTTGTATTTTGAAACCATTAGCAGTCTGTGGTTTATACATTGCATAAAGTCATTAAAGTTGATAACTGTCAAATAAGAGATCAATGATTGTCAAGAAGAAAAGCAAAGAAAATATATCTTTTCAATAAATTATGGCATATGAATCTATTTATCATAAAAACTCTTAAAGTTTTAGAGTATTATTTAAATAAATTACTGACTTTGAGATCCTTGATGCCAACTTGATAAACAGCAAAGACAGGTGAATAAGTCCAATTTTTTAATAAACTGGTCTGTTTGTCCTCTTAAATCCTTGATGCTTATTTGATAAACTGCTGAGACATGGAAATGAGTTGAACAACAGTACTAAGTAAAATTTGAATATAAAAACATGCATACAATCACAAATATCTTGAGATAAGAAGTAGTATATAAAGTTGCAGGATTATATATACCTGGGACTCTCAATAAAGATTGAAGATTGTTCATGTTCATATAAATTCTTTTATCATGACAAAAAAAATATTGTGTTTTCATGACAATTAAGATATATATGTCATATTTTAGTGAAATATTGTAATTTAATTTATTTCTACTTGACAAGAATTGAATAAGTATAACTTTATATAATGTCATTTTTAAATTATTGAAAACTACAATTTATGAATTTTTGACACAGGTTGAATTCTATTATAAATAAAAGTTTTTGCATTTACAAAACATTCCATTTCTTTAGAAAAGTTTCTCATATGAACTAATTTATAAAGTTCTGGAATATTAGTTTTTGATTTCTGCAATTGAAATTTAGCTTTTAAACAATTCAAGGTTAACTAATGTTTTGGAATGATTCAACTCCGGTGTTAAGAATTTAACCCAGAAATATTTGAATGGGTTAACTTTGAAATTTTAATTTAATTCGGGTAATAAAATTTTAGGTCTAGTATTGATCTAGTTTTTGTGTGGTAATAACTTTGACTGTGTTAACCAGATGTTTAAGTCGGGTGTTATTTTAATTTATATCTAGTAATTGAGTTGACTATTTTGACCATGAGTTTAAGTCCGGTTCTTTATTTTTAGGTCGGGTTATAATTTACTTTTAATTTTAAGTCGGAGACACTTTTTTTTAGGTCGGGTGTCTTTTGGTGGTAAAATATTTAATTCATTTTATTCTTAATTTCTTTTAAATACTTTTAAATTTAAATAATCATTTTTAATTCATGCAAATTGCATCTCTTATCCTAATTCAATTGCTAATTTCAAGATCATTTTTTATCTTTTCCCTTCACTGAAACCTTCTCTTGAGCCATCCCGGTGGATTTTTGGATCATTTTGATTCGTTTCTAGTGTTTTAACATTAGTTGATTTATGTTTTCTCTGTTTTGCATAGTTTTATAAGGTGTGTTTTTTGTTTTTACTTTATTTTATTATATTTATAATGATTATATTATTTTGATTGAGTACATAATTTATGACTGATTTCCGATGGGTTTCTCATTCAAACCCAAACATAATGTAGCTGCATTCCTAGATATAAGTCATTCTGAGGTAGATGAAGACTGGAAGCTCATTCTAGGATTTTTGATAAACTCAAATCTAAGGTTTTCTATATCAGAGAGTCATGATCTATACAGAGATATCCTTCTGGCAGAATGCAAGATTTAGTATGGTGAATGGTGTGAGAACAACTGTTTCAACAGTTCAAATGGAAAAAGTGATTGTTACAGAAGAGGTTATAAGAAGGGTGTTACAACTTGATGATGCTGGTGGTGTTGAGAGATTGGAGCTAGAAGATATTAATATTGTGTGTAGACAAGCTGGGTATGAAGGTGATTTCCCAGAGAGCATGGTCAAAAAGACAAGATTTTCATTTAACTGGAGGTATTTGATCAATGTGCTGGTCTACTGCAATTCTGGAATATCTGGAGGCTTTGATGAAATGAATCAGACATTAGCTTCTGCATTTGTGTGTATGATCACACAAAGGAGATTCAATTTTTCTGGTTTCATTATGGACTGCATGCATAGGATGGCTGAGGGCAGTTCTCAGAAGTTTCTTCCATACCCAAGGTCTCTCCAGATTATCTTACAGTCTGATATTCAAGGGTTGATGTTAGAAGTCCCTATTCTAAAGGATGAAAATATGAACTGGAAGATAATGAATAACATGAAGATATCATTTGCCAAAGCCAGAGTGGTCTTCTCAGGGAATTTCACTACTTTCTTCCCCCCAATGATAAATCAGGCTAGAGCAGCAGTTCGAATGTTTCAAGAGCTACAAGGTCAGTGGGGAGAAAAGGTTCAGCAACAAGAACAGCATCAACAAAAACAACAACAACAACAACATGAATTACAAGTTGAGGCTAATCAACTTGTATCCCCTCTAATTACCATTCCATCACCTCCACCTCAAACACCTATCACTCAGCAAGCTCAAGGAAGTGATAAGAGAGACTGGTACTATACAATTGAAGAAAGACAGGCTTTGCCTAAACTTGCAACCACTCATATTATCTCTCCTATGGTTCCTACCATGTCTACCCCTGTGGTGAATATTCAAAAGGATGCTTCAACAAGCAGTCCTATTAAGGTTTATACTTCCAAGAGGAAAGGGGGAGTTGGTGTTGGAGTATTGACTATGCTAGAGCTTACTAAGAAAAATGAGGTATTGGAACAACTGGTTCAAGAGCAGAAATCAATGATAAATCAGCTTGATGGAGGAATGCCACAAATGAAGTCATAAGAGATCTATCTTTTAAGGTTTAAAGTTCTAATGAAGTCTCTTCCTATGGATGATGCATCCAAAATAGGGGGAGATAAAACTGAAGTTAAAATGGAACTTGAAACGTAGAATAGAATGGATTTTGAAGGAAGAATAGATGAGAAAGGTGGAAATGCAAGCAGTGAGTAAATAAATGAAGAAGCTAAAATAGATTTGACCATTATAGGGAAGATTGTGAAAGATCTGGAGAAAGCTGGGAGCTTTAAAGAAAAAGAGAAAATGTCTGAGTTTACATCGGGTGATGATACATTTAGATTGGGTAAAGAGACATTTATCTTGGGTGATGATCAAGTTAAATCTGGTGGTGAAATATTTAACTCTGGTGATGAACTGGTTAACTAGGGTGATGAAGAAGAGTATGAAAGTGTGATGCATGGAGAAAATACCAAAAAATTGAAGGCAGTGGAACAATCTGGGGAGATTATTGATCAAGAAACATTTGAGAAACATTTTAAAGGTCTGTATGAGGGAAATTTTGATGTGAATGCAACAGAGACTTTCACAGTATACATCAAGGAAAGAAATCTTGTCCTTGTGCACACTTTTGATGAAAGCAATCAATGGAATGAGGAGTTGGGAGGTGAGAAGGTAATTATTGACATTGATAGCGATAAAGAAGATGATGAACATGTTGAAATAGTAGTTAAGGAAAAAGAAGGAGAGAAAGTTGTAGAAGAAATTGATGTTAGTAGCGGTTTAAAGCAAGGAGTATGTGGAAGACTAAAGAGCATGGCTCTGAAAACTTCAAAATTAGAAGCTACCGGAGTGGTTGATCTTAAGAAGAAGATGTTAGGGTACAAAAACAAGTTCTCAGAGAAGAATTTCAAACTTCATTTGAAGAATTATTTGATTCTTGTTGGAAGAATGTCTACAAGATCTGTGGGTCAGATGGAGGTTGAGACATATTGGTTGGATGTTCAAACAAAGGTGATGGTGAATGAGATGAAGTCAAAGAAAAAAAGAAAAGTAGAGGAGGAGTTGAGAAAGAGACAGATTGAAAGAGATACAGAAAATGTTGAGATCAACTTGGAGAGTCAAAGAAAAGAAGCTCCAATTGCTACTTCTGTGCAAACTGGTGAGGGGTCTTCTGCCAAAACTGTTGATTAAGGTCAGAATGTTACTTTGAAGTCTATGGTTGAAAAACAGAGTCAAGAAGTGCATTTGAAGGAAAAAGTAAAGCAAGAAGATGATCCCTTTGTAGAATACATGGAGAAGGAGTCTTGGTTTCCAAAGACTCAACAAGAAGATCAAGTTCCTGCTCAGACTAAGTCAACTATTCCAAAAGATTACTATGTTGATTATCCAGCTGTCACTGTAATGATTGAATAGTTTTCAAACTGGATTGATGAAACTGTATCAAATGGTGATTTTCTGGATCAATATGGATTTCTCATTGACACTATTGATGCATCAATTCAAGGAGATGAAGGTGCTTCTGGATCAAGAATTAAGAAGGTGACTCAAGACGAAAATAGGGATGAAAGAGAAGAGCTTATGAATACGAAGAGAGGTGTTTTGCCACCTATAGTTGGTTGGAGGTTTGATCATTACACTGGAGCTATTGTGATAAAAAGAAAGCACAAAACTGCTACAATGACTCAATCCTTTGACACAACTAAGAAGCTAATGCAAATTTCAGTGGAAGATGCCAGAAGACTCTGTCAGTTGAAGATGGTGAATCATGGTCAATATGCTCATGGATATGACTATGAAAAGTTCATCCATGAATGTGCTAAAACATAATTTGCCAACTTTGGGAAGAAATTCAAAGTTAAGAGGAAAAGGATGACAATGTTCATTGCTCCTATGAAGAAAGTCAAGGTTGTGCATCAAAAGGGAAAGATTCTCAGATGGTGGATGGTTTATGAGAATGATGAGATAGTCCTGAGTAGAGAAGATGGTGAAGATGAGAGGCTCTATGAAAATACTGATCTAAGAGAGCTCTCAAATGAAGACATCCTTACTATTTTTAATCTTCCTCTTGAAAAGCTGCAACCAGATGATAATGAAAGAAAAATGGCTCTTGGGGTTGTAGCATGGGAGGTAGATAAGATCAGAATTGGTACAAGAGATAGAAGTTAGTGACTGATATGAATGTTTGAAGATGGTAAGGGAGCTAAACCTAGCAAGGTAAAGATTTTGGAAGCATCATCTAAGGGGGAGATTGTTGGAGCATAAAAGGATTGATGACTGAAGCTTCCAAAGACCTTTATCAAAGTGTTGTGTATAAAAAATTAGTTTGGGTGAACATTGTTCATCATCCGAACTAAATCTTAGTTAGGACTTTCATGAAGGCTTTAGGTCGGGTGAACTAACTCTTAACCAGAGTTAATTCAAGTTCACCCGAACTAAAAGTTAAATGAAGTTTTGTTTATTAGTTCACCCGAAGTGTTTTTAAATAAACATGAGGGTTGAGGTAATGTAATAGATAGATAGTTTAGCCTATAAATAGTAGGGAGATGAGTTCATTTGAAAAGAGCTTGACTGTGTAATGTCTTCTGTAACAAACTTTCCCATCATTTAAGGCTTTTGAGTGAAAACCTCCATTACTGAATTCATCTTGTTTCATTCTTCTGATTATCTTATTCAATATAGATTTAACAATTATTATTTATCTTAACCTATCTTCGGTCACAGTTTCAAGCTATATTTACCTAAGTAAACATAAATAAAGTCTAGGCGAACGTCAGTTTTAACCTAGATCTATTAAGCACGTTAAGTGATAATTGTAAATCACAACTAAATAAGGTTCTAAGAGTAAACTTAATGTACATGCATAGAACAAAACATACGATAGATAAATATACTCAAACCATAGTCTAGGTAATTCGTCTTAGCGAATACAAAAGAGTATTTAGCTCATGAAAATTTGAAAAGACAAAACAAGATTAAACAAAGAAAACATAGTTCACCTGTTTGCAAGTAATGATAATTCAAACCGAATAAACGAATCTCCTTCGCACGACTAATGAACTTGATTTGTATGACCTCTTCAACTCCAAATTGCCTTGAAAACCCTTGAAATCAACTTCTGGACAAAATTTGGATGAAAAAAAACGTATTTAGAATGCTGGAAATTGCATCATATTTATAAGAATTCTGATGAGTTTCCTAATTCGAGTAAAACACTGATTCTGGGCCCAACCGGCGGTTGAAAATTTCCAACTGCCGGTTGAATAAAAAGCTGAATTTCTCGAATCTTCTGCATCCAACCACCGGTTGGATTAATCCAAACGCTGGTTGGAAGGGTCTGGTGAAGTTTCTTCCAAAATATAATTTGTAGCTCTCTTTGTCTTCTTTCTTCTCCAATTCGAATCACCTAAATCAAACATCGTATAAAGAAGTTATGGCTAGAACGGTGAAGGTGACTAAAACACTTTTGAAGCATGATCTTCAACTTTGATCATTCATAGTTTTTCTTGGTTTTGCTTCGTTTTCAGTTGTTTTCCGGTTCCTTTTCAATCCAAGCTCCATTTTAGTATCTATTATCAGATATGAACAATATCAGTATCTAATCTTAAGCAAAAGTAATAAAAGGGATAAAAGGAGAAAGATATCGCATAATAAAAGTAGTAATATTTTGCGATATCAAATATTAACAATAGTTAGTGAATTTATGTGTTTTTCATCATACTAGATCAATGATTCAATGTTAGATCATGATTCCGCCATCATCTATTCGTAACTAAACACTTAGAGTATTGATTCGTAGGTTAAATATCTTATCATAAAATATGTATAAAATCTGCGATATCATCACAAAATATCCATGAAAGAAAGTGAAAAAGACAAAACAACCTTTGATACGGACCAAGGCATATTTTGTTTCCCAAAAACGCCAGGTGGACTAAAAATGTTGGGGAAACCTATCAACGTCTAATAGATAAAGTTATTAAATCATATCAATTAGATACGTGTTTTAATCAATTCAATTCAATCACGTCAATTCAGTTGATTCAGATTCAGATTTTAGTTCGGATGGTGATTAGAAATGAGGTTGTGTGTTGATGTTGTTGGTAATGTTGTTGAAGTTTGTGGTCAGAAGTTAAAGTGCAGATTTTTCAACTAATGAATTTGAAGTTTCCATAAAAGTGGAGTTTACAAGTTCAACAAGTTATTGAATAACAAAATGTTTTCATAAACATGAATTCTAAAAAGCTTAATGAACCTAAATTCAGTTCACTTATTCAGAGTTATTACAGAAGTTGGATATGTTGATATTTGTGAAGCTCAAAATGGAGAATCAATTGATTAGGACATTGTAAATTTGAGGGGGAGATTGTTTGTGTCAAATGTTACAACAATACAACCAATAAACAAACATCAAAATAAACATAAATCATGCCACGTGTTTACAACATACATTACAACTTCAAAAGCGATAAATCGCCGAGTACGAATGTGTTACAAACATTACAAAATGGAACAACATGGACATTACAGAAAGTACCACAAGTTTCGAAATACGCAAAACAAACATTCCAAAAAGCACGTATGGCATGATCAACCGGAATCCTAAATTTCCTGCAAAGCGTTACAACGACATCAACAACATGTTGGTGAATTATTCGCAATTTTAGATGAAAGTTGACCCATCGACAATTTTCATCAAACAACGTCAATTTCAAATGATATATCTTGTTTTCAACAACCAATAGTGATAGGTACTATGCCTAGACTAATCATACACTGAACCTGACCGAACAACCCCAAATCCTGAGGTCGCCAACCAAAGGTAACAAATTAATTAACCGGCCATAACATCCACTCCTAGAAACATTCTACCGAGAAGTGAGGGTTAGGTCTATAACCCATATAGATCTATATATATGTAACCGTTGGGCAATAAGCTTAACAAGTGTATCAGGGGCCCCCAACAAGGGCTAATGGCTTTCAATCTAAGGCAGACCTAATCCACTAGGAAAACAAGATAATCAGTAAAGTCCCACATACAAGCAGACAAATTTTAAAACACGCTTTACAGCCCAAAATATTTAAGACAAGGGCTACGAATAACTCACTGATAAAGCTTCAACAAACAAATATCGGGTACACCAACACAGAGCTACAACTCCACCGCCTAAGTGCCTTAAACAATAAACAACATACTCTCAGTATCTCTATAAGTCTAGGTCCGGTTTAGCCTTGTCGGTTAAGATTAAGTTAAATAAGATAATCCAAATATTAATAAATTTAAATGAGGTGATGTATTTAGAAGGCGATGTTCCGCTTCAAACAGGACCGTTCGGAAACATATCGGCATTCCACGTCATAATCGTCAACTGGAAAAGAAATGATAATCCGAATCGACAACGACTACTAGGAGTATCGGTTAATAAAATATCATTACCAAGTTTTCGTTAGATCGACCAAGGTCAACGGCAACAATGTTGACTTGGTCAAAGTCAAACGTCAGGAATGTTGACTTTATAAAAGTCAAAGTCAAAGATGTTGACTTATGAAAGTCAAAGTCAACCATAAAAGTCCAACCTTGATACTTAGGATAATTTGAAGTCTTAACTTTTCAAAATATAAGAGTAATATAATCTTCAAAACCATTTTACCAAGAGTTCGTCGTAAAAAAAAGCCATATGATGATTTTAGATTACGAACGCGTTATGTAACGAAGGTTTATTTGTTAAACGAAGTTAAAACATCCGTTTTAAGTAATATTATGACATTCATAAATATGTCGGCGTCTTTGAGTCCAAAGACGATGTTATTATGTATTATATTACTTTTGTGCACAAGTTTACTCATATAAGTGATTATAGTCGTAAAAGTCGTGAAATGAATTTCGGCAGCGCTTCCGCATCGTAGATTGTTAGTCCAAATTCCGTACACTTTCCCGCTTGACCAAAATTTGTATTTTCAAGAGCATTTGAGCCTTTCTCATAATATATAATATGATTATAAGTTAAATACGTTACTTATGGTTAAATTCACATTTTAACGCATTTTAGTCCAATGTTGTCCAAATCCGATAATACCAAGTGTCGGTCTAATAATTATTCCTAACCATTTTTTCAAGGCTAAAACCGAACGTATGAAAAATGAGGAATTTGGAAGAAAGTCAATTCTTACCGATAACAACCGCAATTTAGCAAGCCAAGAACCCAGGACAAAATCCCTTGATGGTGTGGTGATGAGATTTCTAACTCCAAAACACAATACACCAACCGTTAATACAGGTTCTTAAGATAACGAGCTTACGGTTACGAGTAACAGCAAAACAAAACGAGAACGTACAATTTGTCCCCATAATGCGTCGCATAGGGGGGGAATGCGGCGCATTCCTGGGCAGATTTCTACCGAAATCGTTTTCGTGTTTAGTAAATCGTCTTTTGATGGTAGATTTGGACATGCAAGTTATAATATATTCAAAAACACTTTCAAATAACCATTTTGTAAAGCTTTTACCATCATTTAAGCAAGATCCATACACCTTTTTATAAAAACTTGATTTTTCATAGATTATTACCCATCAAACTCTTATAAAGCTCATTTTCTTTAGTTAGATCATACATGCATTGAATAAAACTCATAAAATACAGAGAGTTTAAGTTAATATACCCCAAAGAAAGTGAAGATGTGAAGATCAAGCAAGATGTGATGAAAATCCTTGATGTGAGACGGTGATTTCGACCCAAAAACGATATAACCCAAGTAAACCTCCAAAGGATGAGCAAACTCTACTCCTCTAGATGAAAACAACACTTTAATGTGGTGAAATAGGTGGGTTAAACTCTGGAATCACAGCCACAAGGTGAAAAGATGAAAGAAGTGTTTGTGTTTGTGTGTGTTTGGCTTCAAAGAAAGAGAGGAAAATGTATGCTATGTGTGTGTGAATTATGAAATGAAATGGGGGGATCAATGGGGGGTGTTAGTGACTTGTTTCTGGACCCAAAAGCCTTATTGACAAGCACAAACCCGGAACCAATGATTTAGGCCCGTTAATGAGAAATTGCAAAAGTTGAAAAACACAAGAATGCTGATCTGCACCCAAATGCGGCGCATTGGGTGCAGAATGCGGCGCATTCTGGACTCCAACAGCTACAATTCGTTTTCCGTTTAAGTTATCGTTACGCACGTTCGTTTGTTTAAGGTTCCCGATTGTTTTACATATGAACTTAGGCAAGTTCATTATAGGTATTCTTGGTATTATGATTCATTATATGATTTGATTTAGATTCCAAAATGGAAGTACGTACTTCTCGGTAAAAACATAAACACGAGCAAAGCACGATTTCTTAAGGATAGGGATACATTAACCGACAAATTTGTCATAAACCTCCTAACTTATTTCCATGAGCATACTAACTATTTGGCACTTAGGTAAACATCAACTTACGTCAAGGGAAGAATCAAAATGATCACATAAAACCCGATTCTCATCAATAAACCGTGAGTAAAACAAAGCGAAATATAAGGGTCAAAACAATTGCGAATAATATTAAAATAATAACGGTAACTCAAGTACCTCAAATAGACGGGACGTCACAGCCTCCCCCAGTAAAAAGAATTTCGTCCTCGAAATTTCTATTGAGCATCGCTACTAGAAAAGAGGTGGGGATATTTCAGCTGCATTTCATCCCCCGTTCCCACGTAAACTCAGCTCCAAACTTAGAGTTCCATCGGACCTTAACAATAGGAATCCGACTCTGCCGCAAACGCTTGACCTCTCGGTCAACGATTTCCACCGGCTCCTCTATGACGTGAAGCAAATCATCCAAACGTAGTTTCTCCAAAGGGAAAAATCAACGACTCGTCAGCAAGACACTTCTTGAGATGCGATACGTGGAATACGTTGTGCACACCGTTCAACTCAAGTGGCAACTCAAGACGATAAGCCACCGGTCCAACACGAGCCAAAATTCTAAACAGACCCGTAAAACGTGGACTTAACTTGCTGCGCTTCTCAAAACGAAACACGCCCTTCCATGGAGAAACCTTCAATAACACCATATCGCCGACCTTGAATTCCAAAGGCTTCCGACGTAAATCCGCGTACTTCTTCTGACGATCTCTCACGGCTAACAGACGATCCTTGATCCTAAAGATCTTATCAGTCGTCTCCTGGATCAGCTCGGGACCCGTCATCTGGCTATCACCAATCTCAGCCCAACAGAGTGGAGACCTACACTTACGACCGTAGAGAGCTTCAAAAGGCGCGCAATTAATGCTGGAGTGGTAACTATTGTTATACGAGAACTCGACCAACGGTAAATGTTTATCCCAACTCCCGCCAAAATCTAAAACACACGCGCGTAGCATATCCTCCAACGTCTGAATCGTGCGCTCGCTCTGCCCATCCGTCTGAGGGTGATAAGCCGTGCTCATATCCAATCGAGTGCCCAAAGCTCGCTGTAGCGTCTGCCAAAACCTCGAAGTAAACCGCGCGTCGCGATCGGAAATAACGGACACAGGAATTCCATGCCTGGACACGATCTCATCAATATACAACCTAGCCAACTTCTCTATTCGGTAATCTTCTCGAATAGGCAGAAAATGCGCTGACTTAGTCAGCCGATCAACGATGACCCAAACAGTATCATAAGCTCCTGAAGACCTAGGAAGCTTCGTAACAAAATCCATCGTGATATTTTCCCACTTCCACTGTGGGATTTCCGGCTGTTGAAGAAGGCCAGAAGGCTTCTGATTCTGAGCCTTAACCTTAGAACAGGTCAAACATCTGCCTACATACTCGGAAATCGCCCTCTTCATTCCGGGCCACCAGTAAAAATCTTTCAAGTCATGGTACATCTTATCCGCTCCGGGATGAACGAAGTAATTAGACTTGTGACCTTCATCTAATATTAACTGCCTAAGACTGACGGGAACCCAAATACGGTCCAAGAAATACATAACCCCGTCGTCTTTCGGCTCTAACTGGCGTGCCAATCCAAATAGTCCTTCGTCCTTCAAACAATCCTCGGTGAGAGCCTCCTGTTGAGCCTGAGTAATACGATTCTTCAAGTTAGACTGAATAGAAACCATCATAGAGCGAATTCTCATTGGCTTAACCGATTACTTGCGGCTTAACGCATCGGCTACAACATTAGCTTTTCCCGCATGATAACGAATTTCGCAATCATAGTCGTTAAGCAATTCCACCCATCGACGTTGCCTCATATTCAACATCTTTTGATCAAATATATGTTGTAACGACTTATGATCGGTGAACACAGTACACTTAGTACCGTACAGGTAATGGCGCCAAATCTTCAAAGCAAAAACCACCGCTCCTAACTCCAAATCATGGGTCGTGTAGTTCTTCTCATGAATCTTTAACTGCCGAGAGGCATAGGCAATCACTTTCCCGTTCTGTATCAGTACACATCCGAGTCCCTTATGCGAAGCGTCGCAATATACAACAAAAATTTCGGTACCCTCGGGAAGACTCAAGATAGGAGCATCACACAACCTTTTCTTCAATAGCTGAAAAGCTTCTTCCTGCTCGGCACCCCAAATAAACTCCTCGTTCTTCTGGGTCAACTTCGTCATTGGCGAGGCTATCTTCGAAAAGTTCTCGATAAAGCGACGATAGTAACCTGCCAGACCCAAGAATGAACGGATCTCGGTGGGTGTCTTAGGGGCAACCCAATCTCTGACGGCCTTAATCTTGGCAAGATCAACGTGGATTCCCTCCTTGCTAACCACGTGGCCAAGAAATTGGACCTCAGATAACCAAAACTAGCACTTCGAGAACTTAGCGTAAAGTTGTTCCTTCCTAAGCAACTCCAACACTATCCTCAAGTGCTCCTCGTGCTCCTCACGGCTACGAGAATAAATCAGAATATCATCGATGAACACTATCACAAACTTATCGAGGTAAGGACGGCATATACGGTTCATCATTTCCATAAACGTTGCAGGCGCATTCGTGAGGCCGAATGGCATGACTAAAAACTCATAATGACCGTATCGCGTCCGAATAGCAGTCTTCGGAACGTCCTCCTCCTGCACCCTCAATTGGTGATATCCGGACCGCAAGTCAATCTTAGAAAAGAAAAATGAACCTTGAAGCTGATCAAACAAATCATCTATACGGGGTAAAGGATAGCGGTTCTTTATTGTCAGCTTATTCAGCTCTCGGTAGTCTATACACAACCTCATCAAACCATCCTTCTTCTTCACAAAGAGTATCGGCGCGCCCCACGGAGAGAAACTCGGCCTAATGAAGCCTTTATCCACTAACTCCTGGATCTTCTTAGAAAGCTCCAACATCACCGAAGGTGCTAACCGATAAGGAGACTTTGCCACCGGCGCTGCTCCGGGAACTAAGTCGATCCTAAACCAGGTAAATCCTCTGGGAACACATCGGGGAAATCACACACTACTGGCTTCTCCTCCAGCTTCTCAGTGTTATCCTTCTTCACGAGATGTGCAAGAAAGAGTGAACAGTCCCGATTAATGTACTCCCGGACCTTCATACGCGAGACGATCTTAAGGCGCTTCCCTGTCTTATTCCCTTGAACTAATAGCGGCTCTCCATGCGGTAACGGAATACGGATCATCTTCTCGAAACATATGATTTCTGCACGATGCGTCTCCAACTAATCCATGCCGATAATTACGTTGAAACTACCTAACCTAATCGGAATTAAGTCGATAGGAAAAGAGTGGTCGTCGAAACTAACACTACAGTCGGAAAGTAACTCAGACGCATACAGAAACTCGCCGTCAGCCAATTCTATCTCAAAGGAAGGTACTAAAGGTATAGACTTACAGGGAATCATAGTCCTAAACTCATCAGATATAAAAATTCTATCCGCACCAGAATCAAATAAAATAAACGCAGGCCGACCACAGATAAGAAAAGTACCCGTAACGACATGTGGATCCTGCTGTGCCTCCTTGGCTCCCATAACAAACGCCTGCCTCGAGGAGCATTACCAGCTGCAGCTAACTTAGGACATTTGTCCTTATGATGATCCGGAGAACCACATTCAAAACACTTGCCCTTTAAGGCTTTACAGAACTTGTCCGTGTGACCCAGCTTCTTACAGATACTGCACTCCCAACAAGCCACTTCTTTGGTATGGTACCTACCACACCGATCACATTTCGGGTACTTACCCTGGGTACCCGGTGTCACTGCTGCATATGACTTCGCAACTTGAGGAGCATCCTGCCTCCTGGACCTTTTCCGCGAGTCATTCTGACGGAAGTCACCGCTCCGCTTCCCACCGGAGTTTTGCTTAACAATCATTGGGGGTAGCTCACCGTCACGGACCGCGTTTTGAGTCAACGTGGTCGCAATTTCCACCGCGCTCTGAAAAGTGCTCGGGTGGTTGGAAAGGACACTCTTACGGTGTCACACCCCGCTAAAGCGGAAACACGAGATGTGAAGAGCTGGAACATCATTACACGGGTTATAAGAAACATAACGGCATTCAAGTCATTTATAAATATTAAAAACGTTTACAACTTCAAAAGAGATAACCAAGTCATAGAATTTAGTATGAAATACATAGATAAAGTTTCAATTTAAAATCCCCAAAAGAAAATGGACAAGTCTTTTCCCAAATCAGTTCTCACGCGACCGCCTCGACCCGTCCATGCCATGCGCCTCATGCTTACACTAAATTTCCTGCAACATAAGATAAAGTGTCAACTACGAAAGTAGTGAGTGAGTTACAGTTTAAGTTTCTCGGCAAAAGTTCAGTTAAGTATATAAAAGTAAAAGTTTTCCAAAAAGGAGGTTAGCGGAGAAAGTCGCTTAAATCTTATATACTTTTAAAGTTTTTGAGTAGTGGGCGTATCAGTGCCCTAAAGTCCGTATATACCAAGTAGAGTCAGATTTGGTAAAATCATAGTTGCGGAAATTAATCGCTAAAAGTGTTGCGGACTCGTTCGCTAAAAAGTTTATATATTTATGCGCATAAGTAACTAATTAGATTCTTGTATCAACCCCTTGGCATACTATAACTTAAGTGTTCACACTAAACCGATTGTTCAACCGTGAGGCCCCTTACCCCGCCTATCCTACGGGGTGTCGTCAAGTTCTTAGTAATATGTACTTAGACTGCCATCTAAGCAAGGAACGGTTCTTTCTTAAGTATCGATACCCATTGTTACTAAACGGCTCTGAAGTTAATAGTGTGTAAAGTCTAAAAAGCAGTTGGTCACTAAGTAGTTTTGTTTAAAAAAAAGATAGTCGTCACTTAAGAGTCATGTTATAGTCTCATCAAGGGTCGGTCTCGTATACAAGCATCAATAATTAGTTTAGCCGAAAAAGGGGGCAAGTCGGTAAGTTCAAGTAAGCCAGTAGTTCAAATAAGAGTTTCAAAAGGTTTGTCCAAAATAGATCAATAGTTCCAAAAGAGTTCCAAAAGTTCACAAAAGTTGCATAAGTTCGTAAAGTTTCCAATATAAGTACATCTTATGTTTCCCCCAAAAATCATGCAAAAATACATATTTAAATAAAGGGGTTGTAACTCACGGGTTGCGAAGAGTAGGAATGCGGAAGTCGGTCGGAATGGAAGTCGGGAATCACGGATTGCCTATTAATACCAAAATAGTTCAATTAGTTATTATCTTATTATGTTCTTTTTATGTAATATAAAAGATAAGTTTAATTAAACTTTAAGTGTCAAGGTTAACTATTGTCCAAAATAGTCCGAAGAGGTAATTGTCACGTTTTTGTCCAAAAGTCCGATTTACGTTTGTTATTGTCGCGTCACAAGTGTTTTTGCTCGCTGAAGTGGTTTACATTTTTCTAAGGAAATTTGGGCAGCGCTTCCGCGCCCAAATTTCATATCCAAAAATGTACAATCCACTTCCGCTCACAAATCACCTAAAACACGATAACACATTAATCTAGTTCATTTTAAGTCCAATTAGTCCATACATGTCTCAAATGTTATTACTTTTGTGTTTCTCAGTCCCAAATGTCACGTGTTAAAAAGTCAGTGGGTCAAAGTTGCTAAAAACGATCAAAACGACAAAACTCTCGGAAGAAAGCAGGCATGTGCGCCGCTGTGAAGGCTGGGACGACGCACAGAACACATTTTTGTGTCCTGCTACGTCGTCCTGGCTTCTAGGACGGCGCACAGCCTTGTTTTTCTTGGTTTTTCTTGCAAAACGATTATTTAAGCCATAGATCTCGACATGCATTCGGTCTAAACTCTATAAAACGTTATTTTATAAGTTTCTAAAGTAATTTAAGTCACAAATTCGTGGATTCAAAGGTTATTTCAGTTAAAAACGTTTTTGACCATCAAAAGTCATAGATTTTTGTAAAAACTCATTTTTTGTCTTAGATCTTACATGCAAGTAATAAAATCAGTAAATAATGAAAAGGGAGTGATTTCTACCGAAAGGATTAGCTTGGATGACGGTTTGGCAGGAATTTAGCTTCAAAAACCTTTACGAAAATGGTCCTTTACCGAAATATTTTGGCTTCCCTTGCTCCTCTTGATGTTTCAAACATTTTGTATGGATGAAAAATGGTTTTTGATGGTAGGAAATCACTGGAGCTTGGTGTTTTCTTGAGAGAGTTTAGAGAGAAAAGTTGTATGTGTGTGTTTTTAGTTTAGAAAAATGATAATATGAAATGGAAAGCAAGAAAATGGTAAAGGTAGTGTGTTGGGCAGAGAAATGGCAGTAATGAGTGCCTATTCTCGAGATGGATTGGTGGTTTAAGTTGGGAAAACGAGGCATGCAATTTATTCAAATAAATTACCACATTCGTCCTGCCAGGACGGCGCACAAGGCTTGGGTGCGTCGTCCTGGACCAATTTGGTTTTGTAACAGTTTTTGTGTTTTGGCTGTTTTTGTATAATTGTTTCGTTGGACCTTTTCGTTAACTAAAGTTTTAAAGTATGATACGTTATGAACTTAGGAAAGTTTATTAGGAGTTTTCTTGGTATTAGGACTTATATAAATTGATTCCGGGTGTGATTCCGACACTGTCGCGTTTCCGGTTATTGAACAGTTAAAGACTAGATAGACCAAAAGAGACAGAGAGTATAAAATGCACCTGAATTTGGACGGTTGTCACATACGGATTGCCTGAGGTAACCCGTGAGTATAGCGACCGATTCTCTTGAGCTCCGGTCGAACCAAGTGCGGTACTAGTTGGGACAAAGCGTGAAAACGCGAAGTGTACCCCTGAATGTCTGACCCAATCATGGTCAAGTTCCACAACTCATCTTCCAACTTCTGAATCTCAGATTCAGGTACATACTCAATGATCATCAACTCCTTTAGTTGCTCCCAAGTCATGGTGTTAATCTCCGCTCGGCCTCGCACATTCACGACCGAGTTCCACCATGTCAGAGTCGTACCTTGAAATACAAACGCGGCAAATCGGACTCGATCTTTGTCCGCACAGTCAACAACATCGAAAATAGATTCTAGCTTCTCCATCCACTGAAGCGTTCCAGTCGCTCCCTCATTGCCTCTAAACTCTGGGGCCTTACAGCTCATAAAAGTCTTCAGTGTGCAACTAGCGCGTCGAGCTGAGCCCTCTGCTCCACCCGATCCAGAAATCACAATCTCAGGGCCATCATTATTAACAATCGGCTCGGGATTCTCAGGATTCTCAGTATTCGAACCACCATTTCCTTGGGCTGTGCCCTCTCTCAGTTGAGCTACAAGCTCGGGCATCATTGCCGCCAGCTGCTGGGCAATCATTTGTGCCATGTCAGGTGTCGATTCAGTTTCCACATTGTTCCCTCTCGCATTGGACGTATTAGCTCTCGCGTTCGAAGCGTTAGCCCTCTCGTTCGCAATAGCACGTCTAGCGGAACTTCGTGTCGCAACTCTCCTCTTAGGCGCCATCGTCCTAAAATAAAAGGAAAGAAAACTCGATCAGCAAATGTGTGCAACACAAAAACAAGGCCAAACGCCACAATAACAACGCGAAAATAAACACGTATGAAAAATAGTGCACACATTGCAATCAGAGAAAATCGATTCAAAAAGCCTATGGTCATAGTCCAAGTGATTTACTCAATTAAAATCACTCGGTTCGCTATAACCTTTGGCTCTGATACCAACTTCTGTCACACCCCGCTGATAGCGGAAACACGAGGTGTTCCAGTTATAATATCATGAGTCAAATGTTACAACAATACAACCAATAAACAAACATTTAGGGAAAAATCCTTAATATCCGCACTTTGGCTTCATCTCTTCACATCCATATAAATGAAATTCATCTATACCAGTGTATCTTACTTTTACAGATCCTTCGATAAGTGGCTTGAGTCAAGCTCAGTATGATAAGTGAGTTATATATTCACAAATTGTGTTCCTAAAAGGAATATTGTGGCGTACCTAAAACACATGGACCCGTTCATCCAATTGAACTTTTAACGAGTATATTGTGTCCTTTTATATCTTTATTCAGTTTTTATGTTTTTATATCTGATATATTTTTATTAGCTATCTTAAAGGTAATATTTCTTTTGTTTTCTTTAAATCATTAAGGCCTATTTGTCGGGACTTAATAAGTGGTTTAACTAAACCAAAGTTGTTATGGTTATTACTTCTTTGGGTTTATGTTCTTGTTTGGCGATTTATTTTTTAAGCTTTGAGGAGACACAATTCAACAAGTGGTGAGCATTGTTGTTGACATTTGATATGATAATTGTACTCAACTTTTGTCCATGTCCTCGATGTTTGACCATGTTTAAATTCTCTTAAATTAGTTGTTCCATGAACTTCCGTCTAAAATTATATATTGTTGGTACTTTGTAGAACATTACTTATATATATAATAGTAGTCGACACTTTATATATTCTCTTATATGTAGTTGTGTTTATGAGTTCTTGTATTTGCTTGGAGTCCCCATGTATCTTATAGATTTGTTATGTAGTGTATTTTGGTTATTTTTGTTACTTTGATTTATCATTTCATTAATATTTGAGGACATTATTTGTGCAATTTAGGCAGGCAAAATATTGTCTTATTATGTTTTTCTAATTAGTTTGTTGAACCAGTATGATTGCTTCTTATCCGCAACGAGTCATCAACTAAGAAAGAGATAAAAAGTTTTTTGCTAATAGAAAGATGACATTATAACATATTATTTACGTTTATTATCCATATTGTCTGTGCGATTCATGAGTCCTCATTTTAACGTTAAAGCATACTACTACAAATTTAAAGATAAAATTAAAGTCATATTTATATAAACGAAAAAACCTAAAATTTGATAGAACATCAAAATGACTTTGAATATATCATATTCTTAGCTTTCTATATATTAATATTAATATTAATATTGTTATCTCTACTATATTATAATGTATTTAGCATTTTTTTACTTTTAAGAGTTTAAGAGGTTGACTTTAAGAGATTTTTTTTAAGAGACACAACATACATTGCACATAATATAATACTTCAAGCATAATATATCACACTCTATACATACAATACAACACACACACACAACACACACACAAAATACAACTCTTTCTCTAAAACACACACAAACAACACACACTCAAAACACAACTCTCTCTCTAAACTGTCCGTCGTCGGAACCCTATCCAGAACCACCATCCGCCACCGCGCCACCTGCCAGCCACCTGTCCGCAGGAACTGTTCGTCTCGACCTGTCCATCTCGACCCTCGCCGCAATTTTGGAAACACCTGCCTATTTTCGGTTTGATGTGGCCTATTTTTCGGTTAGATCTATCCGAGATATTTTTCGGATCTTGAGGTTTGTTCTTGACCGAGATATTTTTTCAGTTTTTGTTGGTGGATCTTTCGACTGATTTTCGTTGATGGTACTTGACCAAGATATTTTAATTTTTTGTTGGTGGATCTTGGATCTATCTACCGTTGTTCGGATCTTGGATCTGTCTACCGTTGTTTGGATCTTGGAGTTTGATCTTGACCGAGATATTTTTTTAGTTTTTGTTGGTGGATTTTTGACTGATTTTCGTTGATGGTACTTCACCAAGATATTTTAATTTTTCGTTTCTATATATGTGGATCTTTGGCTCCGGGTGGTGGATCTTGGATTTGTCTATCGTTGTTTGGATCTTAAGGTTTGTTCTTGACCGAGATATTTTTTCAGTTTTTGTTGGTGGATCTTTTGACTGAATTTCGTTGATGATACTTTGGATCTGTCTACCGTTGTTTGGATCTTGAGGTTTGTTCTTGACCGAGATATTTTTCAGTTTTTTTTTCAGTTTTTCAGTTTTTGTTGGTGGATCTTGACTGATATTTTTTCAGTTTTTGTTGGTGGATCTTGACTAATATTTTTTCAGTTTTTGTTGGTGGATCTTGACTGATCTTTAGGTTTGTTCTTGACTGATCTTGAGGTTTGTTCTTGACTGATTTTCGTTGATGGTACTTGACCAAGATATTTTAATTTTTTGTTTCAAGATCTGTGGATCTTTGGATCCGGGTGTTTCCGGCGAGATTAAAATCACGGCGGTTTGTGGTTTGTGGTGTTTCTAGATCTATGGATCTTTGGATCCGGGTGGTGGATCTTTGGATCCGAGTGGTGGATCTTTGGATATTTGGATCCGGGTGGTGGATCTTTGGCTGGTGGATCTTCGGATCTGTTAGTTAAGATATTAATCTTGGTACGTTTACTCGAACTTTTCTATCTCGATATGTTTATGTTTATGTTTATGATGGTTTATATTTGGTCGATATGTTACGACGGTTTATATTTGGTAGGTATGTTTATGTTTATGTTTATGACGATTTATATCTGTATTTATCATGAGCTTTCTTGCCGATGACCTGATAACATTATGAGGCCAATTGTCACACCCCGCTAAAGCGGAAACACGAAATGTGAAGAGCTGGAAGATCATTACACGGGTCATAAGAAAACATAACGGCATTCAAGTCATTTAAAAATATCAAAAGAGTTTACAAGTTCAAGAAACAACCAAGTCACAGAGTTTAGTACACAAATACATAAGTTTAAAGTTCCAAAATACAATTCCCAAAAGTAGTGAACAAGTCTTTTCCCGAAAAGGTTCTCACACTACCGCCTCGACCCGTCCATGCCATGCACTTCATACTTACACTAAATTTCCTGAAACATAAGATAAAGTGTCAACTACGAAAGTAGTGAGTGAGTTACAGTTTAAGTAGTTCGGCAAAAATATAAGTAAAGTATATAAAAGTAAAAGTTTCCAAAAGGAGGTTAGCGGAGAAAAGTCGCTTAAAATTTATATACTTTTAAAGTTCAAGTAACGGGCGAATCGGTGCCCTAAGTTCGTAAAGACTAAGTAGAGTCAAATTTAGTCAAATTGTAGTTGCGGAATCAATCGCTAAAAAGTTCGTAAATTTATGCGTATAAGTAACTAATTAGATTTCTTGTATCAACCTCTTGGCATCTATAACTTAAGTGTTCACACTAATCCGATTGTTCAACCGTGAGGCCCCTCTTCCCGCCTATCCTACGGGAAGTTGTTCAAGTTCTTAGTAATATGTACTTAGACTGCCATCTAAGCAAGGAACGGTTCTTTCCTAAGTATCGATACCCATAATTACTAAACGGCTCTGTAGTTAATAGTGTGTAAGTTCTAGAAAAAGTAGCTGGGCACTAAGTAGTTTTGTTTTAAAAGAGATAGTTGTTCCGTCACTTAAGATCATGTTATAGTTCCATCAAGGGTCGGTCCGTATACAAGCATCAATAATTAGTTTAGCCAAAAAGGGGGCAAGCCGGTAAGTTCAAGTAGAGTAAAAGTGTTTTACGCATAAGAGTTCAAAGAGTTTGTCCAAAATAGTTCAATAAGTTCCAAAGTCAAAATAGTCCAATACGTTCCAAAGTCAAAATAGTTCAATAAGTTCCAAAGTCAAAATAGTTTAATAAGTTCAAAAGTCAAAATAGTTCAATATGTTCAAAAGTCAAAATAGTTCAATATTTGTAATAAGTCAAAGTTCACAAAGTTGCAATTTGATTCATAAAGTTTTCGAATATAATTAATCTTATGTTTCCCCCAAAAATTCATGCAAAATACATATAAAAATAAGGGGTTGTAACTCACGGATTGCGAAGAATAAGATACGGAAACTCGGTCGGAAATGGAAGCCGGGAATCACAGATTGCCTAATAATACCAAGATAGTTTAATTAGTCATTATATTATTATGTTCTTTATATAATAATATAGATAAAATGTTATTAAACTTTAAGTGTCAAGGTTAAGTATTGTTAAAATAGTCCGAAAAGGTAATCGTCACGTTTTTGTCCAAAAGTCCAATTTAACGTTTTTGATTATTATGTCTTAAGTGCTTTTGCTCGCTGAAGTGGTTTACATTTTTCTAAGGAAATTTGGGCAGCGCTTCCGCGCCCAAATTTCATTTCCAAAAATGTACCTACCAATTCCGCTCACAAATCACCCTAAACACGATAATATACATATTATAGTTCAATTTAAGTCCAATTTAGTCCATACAAGTCTCAAGTGTTATTACTTTTACATAATCAGTCCCAAAGAGTCACAAGTCAAAAAGTCAGCGGCCACAAATGGTCCAAACGTGCTAAAAACGACAAAAACGACAAGTTTTGGAAAAACCAGCAGCTCTGTGCGCCGCTGTGAGCACCTCAACGGCGCACAGAAGCTGAAATTGTTGCCCGCTGCGTCGTTCTAAGCCTTAGGACGGCTCACGGTTCGGGTGGTTTCGGGTTTTTGTTGCAAAACGTATTTTAAGCCTTAGATTTCGACATGCAATAGGTTTAAACTTATTAAAACATCATTTTAACAGTTTATAAAGCATTTTTAGTTACAAAACCGTGGATCTAAAGGTTATTTCGGTTAAAAACGTTTTTGACCATAAAAAGTCATAGATTCGTATAAAAACTTATTTTTAACCGTTAGATCTTACATGCAAGTGTTTATTTGTATATAAATAGTAAAAAGACAGAAATCTACCGGAGGAAAAGCTCGGATGTTGAGTTTTGGTCGGATTTACGCTTCAAAAATCTTTACAAGATTAGTCCTTTTTCGAAATAAATGCCACCCCTTGCTTCTCTTGATGTTTGGAACGATTTGTATGGTTAGAAAATGGATTTTGATGGCTGAAGTTACTGGAAAATGAAGAACTCTTGAGAGGTTTTTGAGAGAAAATGAGTTTTGTGTGTGTTTTATGTTTGATAAAATGAGAAATGAAAATGAAAATAAGGATAATAATGAAAGGGGGTATTGGGGACTGTCATTGGCAGTAAATGATGCATAAAAATCGAGCTTGATTGGGTGGATTGTTGGTGGAATCGAGACATGCAACAATTTCAAATTTGTTACAAAAATCGTCCTCCAGGACGGCGCACATGGCCTCTGTGCGTCGTCCTGGACCTTTTTTGTAAGAAATTTTGTGTTTTGGCTGATTTTGTACAATTGCTTCGTTGGACCTTTTCGTTAACTAAAGTTTTAAAGTATGTTACATTATGAACTTAGGAAAGTTCATTAGGGGTTTTCTTGGTATTAGGACTTATTTAATTTGATTCCGGTTGTGATTCCGACGCTGTCGCGGTTCCGATTAATGAAAAGTTAAAGACTAGATAGACCGAAAGAGACATAGAGTATAAAATGCACCTGGAAATTAGACGGTTGTCACATTCTCCCCGGGTTGAAAGAAATTTCGTCCCGAAATTTAGTTCGTCCCATCATGAAGAAGTGTTCTCGAATAGATGTGGATATTTCTGACGGAATTGGTCTTCACGCTCCCATGTGAATTCGTGACCACGTCGGGAATTCCACCGAACCTTGATTATCGGAATACGGCTCTGCCTGAGCTGTTTGACCTCGCGGTCAACAACTTCGAGCGGTTCTTCGATGAAGTTTAGCTTGTTGTCGATTTTGACCTCGTCAAGAGGGATGACGATGGTCTCATCAGACAGACACTTTTTCAAGTGTGAGACATGGAATACGTTATGAACGTTCGCGAGAGCCTGGGGGAGTTGGAGACGATAAGCAACGGGACCGATACGCTCAATGACTTCAAATGGACCGGTGTACCTTGGACTTAGTTTACCGCGCTTTCCGAAGCGGACTACCCCTTTCCATGGCGATACCTTGAGGAGCACTCTGTCGCCAACTTGGAACTCGAGGGGTTTCCTTCGGTTGTCAGCGTAGCTCTTCTGTCGGGTACGGGATGTCTTCAGTCTTTCACGGATAGTGGTGATCTTGTCAATGGTCTCCTGGACGATATCGAGTCTCGTAAGTTGTCGATCGCCCGCTTCGAGCCAACAAAGCGGTGACCGACACTTACGTCCATAGAGAGCCTCGAATGGTGCGCACTTGATGCTGGCATGGTAGCTGTTATTATAGGAGAACTCGACCAAGGGAAGGTGAGTGTCCCAACTTCCTCCGAAGTCGACTACACATGCTCTCAGCATATCCTCAAGTGTTTGGATCGTCCTTTCGCTCTGGCCGTCGGTCTGAGGGTGGTATGCAGTGCTAAGATCTAGTCGCGTACCTAAAGACTTCTGAAGGACATTCCAAAAGCGGGAAGTGAATCGACTATCCCTATCGGAGATGATGGAGAGAGGTGTTCCATGACGAGAGACGATCTCGTTGATGTAGACTTGAGCGAATTTCTCCATCGAGTGATTTTCTCGGACCGGCAGGAAATGAGCGGATTTTGTCAAACGGTCCACGATTACCCAAATCGTGTCGTTACCCTTAGCCGTACGGGGCAACTTGGTGACGAAGTCCATGGAAATTTGCTCCCACTTCCACATGGGAATTTCCGGTTGCTGAAGTAAACCTGAGGGCTTTTGATATTCCGCCTTGACCTTGGAGCAAGTAAGGCACTTGGCTACATACAAGGCGATATCCTTCTTCATGCCCGGCCACCAGTAGTACTCTCGGAGGTCCTTGTACAACTTGTCGGATCCCGGGTGGATGGAGTATCTAGATCGGTGGCCCTCGTCCAAGATGAGTTTGCGAAGATCCTCAGATTTTGGAATCCATGCTCGACCCTTGAAGTAGTAGATTCCGTCGGACTTGCGTTCGAATTCTTTTTCATGATTATGCAGCGTCTCGACCTTAATGTTCTCGGGTTTCAACGCCTCTTGCTGCGCGTTTGCAATCTGCGTTCGAAGGCTCGTCTGAACTTGAATACCCAATGCTCGAACTCGAGATGGCTTTACCCTTTCCTTCCGACTCAGGGCATCTGCTACTACGTTTGCTTTACCCGGGTGGTATTTGATCTCGCAATCGTAGTCACTCAGCAGTTCTATCCATCTACGTTGCCTCATGTTGAGCATTTTCTGGTCTAAAATGTGCTGAAGGCTCTTGTGATCAGTGTAGACCGTACACTTTGTGCCATACAGGTAGTGTCTCCAGATCTTTAGAGCGAATACAACGGCTCCCAACTCTAAGTCGTGCGTTGTGTAGTTCTGCTCGTGAACTTTCAGCTGCCTGGAAGCGTAAGCGATGACCTTGTCCTTCTGCATTAGAACACACCCAAGTCCTTGGTGGGAGGCATCGCAAAACACTACAAAGTTATCCGTGCCCTCTGGCAGGGATAGAATCGGTGCGTGACAAAGTTGGTACTTGAGCTTCTGGAAGGAATCCTCCTGATCTTTTCCCCAAATGAAGTCCTTGTCTTTCTGAGTGAGCTCGGTGAGGGGTTTTGCGATCTTCGAGAAATTCTCAATGAATCTTCGATAATAGCCAGCCAATCCTAGGAACTGACGGATTTCCGTCGGGGTCGTCGGAGCTTGCCATTTCTCGATCGCTTCGATTTTGGCTGGATCTACATGAATCCCTTCTTGGTTGACCACATGACCAAGGAAGTGTACCTCTCGGAGCCAGAATTCACACTTCGAGAATTTGGCGTACAATTTCTGATCTCGGAGGAGTTCTAAAATGAGCTTAAGGTGTTTCGCATGATCTTCCTTGTTCCTCGAGTAGATGAGAATGTCGTCTATGAATACGATTACGAATTTGTCTAAGTATGGTCTACACACTCTGTTCATTAGATCCATGAACACTGCTGGTGCGTTGGTCAGACCAAAAGGCATGACAAGGAATTCGTAATGACCGTATCGAGTTCGAAATGCGGTTTTCGGAATGTCGGTCTCGCTGACACGAACTTGGTGATAACCCGAACGGAGGTCGATTTTGGAGAAGTAAGTTGCACCCTGCAACTGGTCGAAGAGATCATCGATCCTCGGGAGAGGGTATCGGTTCTTGACGGTCAGCTTGTTCAGCTCTCGATAGTCAATGCACATGCGGAAGGATCCGTCTTTCTTTTTAACGAAGAGGATTGGGGCTCCCCAGGGGGACGAACTCGGGCGAATAAGACCATGGTCTAAGAGTTCCTGTAACTGTTTTGACAGTTCTAGCATTTCAGGTGGTGCCAGACGGTACGGTGTCTTGGCGACCGGTGCTGCGCCAGGAATGAGGTCTATTCGGAATTCCACTTGTCGTTGAGGTGGCAGCCCTGGCAAATCCTCGGGAAAGACTTCGGGATGATCCTTGACTACTGGAATATCTTGGATTCGGATCTCTGAAGGTTTACGCTCGACGACATGGGCAAGGAATGCGTCATAGTCCCTCTGAAGGTACTTGCGCATTTTGATGGAAGACACGATGCGAAGTTGTCGTCCAGGCTTGTCTCCCTGAACAACGAGAGTCTCTTTTTCCGAAAGAGGGATACGGATGAGTTTGTCGAAACAAACGATTTCTGCTCGAAAGCGAGATAGCCAATCCATTCCAACAATAATGTCGAAACTTGAAAGCTCGATAGGAATTAGATCAATGGGGAAGATTTTATCAGATAGGCATAGTGAACACCCTAAGATTATGTCCTTAGCTTCAAACTCTTGGCCGTTAGCATATTCGACGGTAAAACTATCCTTAAGAACTTTAGATTCTAACTCAATGAGGGGTCTAAATTCTAAGGAAATGAAACTTCTCTCAGCTCCTGAGTCGAATAGTACGGAAGCAAAATGGTTGTTGAGGGAAAACGTACCAGTAACTGCGTTGGGGTCCTGACGTGCTTCCTCAGCCGTTAGTGCGTAAGCGCGGCCCCTACCTTGCCCTCCTTGATTCTGTGGAGTCCGATTGAGCTTGGGGCAGGCATTGCGGAGGTGCTGGTCGCTTCCGCACTCATAGCATGTCAGTTTCTGGGCTGGGGCAGTTGTCTTGTCAGGGCAGTACTTGGCATAGTGTCCCACCTTTTGGCACCTTAGGCATAACGGGCAGTTCCCGAGATGGTGGAAGTTGCACTTGCTGCACTTCGGGTGCGGTCCGGAGTAGGACCCAGATCTAGCAGGTGGTGCTGGTGCAGGTGCGGGTACAGGTGCGGCAGTCACGGCGAAGCTTCGGGTGCTACGGGTCTTCTTGTTACGGTCGCTTCTCCTCGGGGTTGACTCGGCCTTTCTCTTCTCACCCGACTCCTTCTTGGAGGATCCAGGAGCGGTGAGGAGGTTGCTGGTGAGACGGTGAGCTAGGATGATTGCACTCTGGAGGGTCTGCGGCTCAGATGAGATGACCATGCCACGGATTTCCGGAACCAGACCAGAGATGTACAGGTCGATTCGGTTCTCCTCAGGGGTTACCAGTCTTGGAACCAGTCGGGCGAGCTCGTGGAACCGGGTGGTGTACTTCTCGATGTCGTTTCCGATCATCTGGTGGTCCCACAGCTCAGCCTCGAGCTTCTTGATTTCCCCTCTCGGGCAGTATTCTTCGATGAGCAAGTTCTTGAAGGTGTTCCAGGGAAGAGCATAGGCAGTGGCACGCCCTCTGGTTTGAACAACACTGTTCCACCAGGATAGAGCTCGGCCATGGAATACGCAGGAAGCATACTCCACCTTGTTCGCCTCAGCACATCGGCTGATGTGTAGGACAGATTCGATGCTCTCGAACCATTGGAGCAGTCCTACAGCACCAGTTGTGCCGTGAAACTCCTTTGGCTTACACGCCATGAAGCTCTTATAGTTGCATGGAGGAGGGTTCGGGTGTTGGTTCTGGTTCTGATTTTGGTTTTGATTGTTCTGCTGTTGCTGCTGCTGCTGCTGTTGCTGTTGCTGTTGCTGGTGGTGGTTGTTGACATTGGCGTTGATCCCCGCAGTGATCTGGGCGATCATGTTGGGCATTGCCGCGTTCAACTGTTCAGCAACTTGCTCGGCAATGATGCTAGCATTGGTGCGAGGAGCCATGATTCTACAATCAGAAGAATAGATTTAGTTTAGAACGCACGAATGGAATATGATAAGAATATAATTTAGCGACCATAGTTAATTATAGCACGAGATTAATATGAATGATCAAATAGTACACGCAAGATTATTATCCAAGAGATAGAATTGTAATGATTGTCACAAGTACAAGATTCATAAGATAAGATAAGTATGATAATAAAAGATAGAAATTCCATTAATTGATAAATAAGTTTGGTACAAGTACTGAAATGAGAAATACTATTACAATACATGAAAGGAAAGATAATAAAAGTCTAAGTCGTATACAGTGAGAAAATTACGACTAGACTAAGTACAGTACAATAAAAAGAAATAACTAATGGCGCCTCTCCAGAAACATCTTGGCTGCCATAACCACTATCAACGTGCCCATTACCAGACACACACCAATGAGGCGCTGCACGGTTTGTGCCGTAGCTCGGGTCGATGCGATGAATCGCAACGCCTGCTCCGACAACTGTTGTGCAGAGTCAGTGACCTCACTGATAAGGTGCCCCTGGTGCTGGGTCTCCTGTGCCAGTCCCCGCACTTCGCGGTGCAAGTGAAGGAACGCGGCCGGTGGGGGAGGTTGAAGGGTAGGAGGCATCCTCTGCCTCGCGGCCTCGGCGTCTCTGGCGCGCTGCATTTCTTCACGCTCAAACTGCCTCTCCCAGGAGTAGTGGTCCATGGTAGGGTTCCGTGGGACCTCTGGAGGGTGACCGAACGGTAGGTGTGATGGAGTAGGCTGGGATGGTCCTTCCTGGCGCGCAGCCATCCTATCCGGCAGACGGCCCGGGAGGATGACCTGCTTTCGCGCGGTCAACCTAGTGCGCGGGCCCCGGTAGTGGAGTGTGGCGGCAACGGGTACCGGTGGAGGGGGTGGTAGCACAGCCCTCGGGCTGGACCCGATGCTGCTAGAGACCGCCATGGAGGTGTCCTCCGTGGGATCGGTAGTCTGATGGCGCTGGCTCTCTGAGGCGGTGCGGCCCTCGGAAGGCGAAGCGGCTCTAGGTAGGGAGCGGGACTGTGAGTGTGACGGTGAACGTGAACGTGAAGAGTGAGACATGACGGATCTGTGAATAATGAGTTTCGTAAGTATGAGAAGATACAAAAGAATAATAAAGGAAATGTGTAATGAAATGCATGTACGGGTCAGTCACGTGAGAATCGGGAAAAGACAGTACCGGGAATTTTGACTCAAAAACCGTTAACAATAGTAATTACGTTCCGTCTTTGCATAATCCATTTTGAACTAGGCATGGGTGATCAGGCCATGCGTAGTTAAAGATAAACATGCAATCGCGAAATTAATTCTCTAAAGTTTGAACCCATAAATGATTTTCCGAAAAAGCCTTGGTTATAGTTTGGTTTCGAAAATTTTTGAAAAATTTTTAAAACCGTTTTTCTCTATAACCTGTGCTCTGATACCAAGTCTGTCACACCCCGCTAAAGCGGAAACACGGAATGTGAAGAGCTGGAAGATCATTACACGGGTCATAAGAAAACATAACGGCATTCAAGTCATTTAAAAATATCAAAAGAGTTTACAAGTTCAAGAAACAACCAAGTCACAGAGTTTAGTACACAAATACATAAGTTTAAAGTTCCAAAATAAAATTCCCAAAAGTAGTGAACAAGTCTTTTCCCGAAAAGGTTCTCACACGACCGCCTCGACCCGTCCATGCCATGCACTTCATACTTACACTAAATTTCCTGAAACATAAGATAAAGTGTCAACTACGAAAGTAGTGAGTGAGTTACAGTTTAAGTAGTTCGGAAAAAATATAAGTAAAGTATATAAAAGTAAAAGTTTCCAAAAGGAGGTTAGCGGAGAAAAGTAGCTTAAAATTTATATACTTTTAAAGTTCAAGTAACGGGCGAATCGGTGCCCTAAGTTCGTAAAGACTAAGTAGAGTCAAATTTAGTCAAATTGTAGTTGCGGAATCAATCGCTAAAAAGTTCGTAAATTTATGCGTATAAGTAACTAATTAGATTTCTTGTATCAACCTCTTGGCATCTATAACTTAAGTGTTCACACTAATCCGATTGTTCAACCGTGAGGCCCCTCTTCCCGCCTATCCTACGGGAAGTTGTTCAAGTTCTTAGTAATATGTACTTAGACTGCCATCTAAGCAAGGAACGGTTCTTTCCTAAGTATCGATACCCATAATTACTAAACGGCGTTGTAGTTAATAGTGTGTAAGTTCTAGAAAAAGTAGCTGGACACTAAGTAGTTTTGTTTTAAAAGAGATAGTTGTTCCGTCACTTAAGATCATGTTATAGTTTCATCAAGGGTCGGTCAGAATACAAGCATCAATAATTAGTTTAGCCAAAAGGGGGCAAGCCGGTAAGTTCAAGTAGAGTAAAAGTGTTTTACGCATAAGAGTTCAAAGAGTTTGTCCAAAATAGTTCAATAAGTTCCAAATCAAAATAGTTCAATACGTTCCAAAGTCAAAATAGTTCAATAAGTTCCAAAGTCAAAATAGTTCAATAAGTTCAAAAGTCAAAATAGTTCAATATGTTCAAAAGTCAAAATAGTTCAATATTTGTAATAAGTCAAAGTTCACAAAGTTGCAATTTGATTCATAAAGTTTTCAAATATAATTAATCTTATGTGTCCCCCAAAAATACATGCAAAATACATATAAAAATAAGGGGTTGTAACTCACGGATTGCGAAGAATAAGATACGGAAACTCGGTCGGAAATGGAAGCCGGGAATCACAGATTGCCTAATAATACCAAGATAGTTTGATTAGTCATTATATTATTATGTTCTTTATATAATAATATAGATAAAATGTTATTAAACTTTAAGTGTCAAGGTTAAGTATTGTTAAAATAGTCCGAAAAGGTAATCGTCACGTTTTTGTCCAAAAGTCCAATTTAACGTTTTTGATTATTATGTCTTAAGTGCTTTTGCTCGCTGAAGTGGTTTACATTTTTCTAAGGAAATTTAGGCAGCGCTTCCGCGCCCAAATTTCATTTCCAAAAATGTACCTACCAATTCCGCTCACAAATCACCCTAAACACGATAATATACATATTATAGTTCAATTTAAGTCCAATTTAGTCCATACAAGTCTCAAGTGTTATTACTTTTACATAATCAGTCCCAAAGAGTCATAAGTCAAAAAGTCAGCGGTCACAAATGGTCCAAACGTGCTAAAAACGACAAAAAGACAAGTTTTGGAAAATCCAGCAGCTCTGTGCGCCGCTGTGAGCACCTCAACGGCGCACAGAAGCTGAAATTGTTGCCCGCTTCGTCGTTCTAAGCCTTAGGACGTCGCACGGTTCGGGTGGTTTCGGGTTTTTGTTGCAAAACGTATTTTAAGCCTTAGATTTCGACATGCAATAGGTTTAAACTTATTAAAACATCATTTTAACAGTTTATAAAGCATTTTTAGTTTCAAAACCGTGGATCTAAAGGTTATTTCGGTTAAAAACGTTTTTGACCATAAAAAGTCATAGATTCGTATAAAAACTTATTTTTAGCCGTTAGATCTTACATGCAAGTGTTTATTTGTATATAAATAGTAAAAAGACAGAAATCTACCGGAGGAAAAGCTCGGATGTTGAGTTTTGGTCGGATTTACGCTTCAAAAATCTTTACAAGATTAGTCCTTTTTCGAAATAAATGGCACCCTTTGCTTCTCTTGATGTTTGGAACGATTTGTATGGTTAGAAAATGGATTTTGATGGCTGAAGTTACTGGAAAATGAAGAACTCTTGAGAGGTTTTTGTGAGAAAATGAGTTTTGTGTGTGTTTTATGTTTGATAAAATGAGAAATGAAAATGAAAATAAGGATAATAATGAAAGGGGGTATTGGGGACTGTCATTGGCAGTAAATGATGCATAAAAAATGAGCTTGATTGGGTGGATTGTTGGTGGAATCGAGACATGCAACAATTTCAAATCTGTTACAAAAATCGTCCTCCATGACGGCGCACATGGCCTCTGTGCGTCGTCCTGGACCTTTTTTGTAAGAATTTTTGTGTGTTTGGCTGATTTTGTACAATTGCTTCGTTGGACCTTTTCGTTAACTAAAGTTTTAAAGTATGTTACATTATGAACTTAGGAAAGTTCATTAGGGGTTTTCTTGGTATTAGGACTTATTTAATTTGATTCCGGTTGTGATTCCGACGCTGTCGCGGTTCCGATTAATGAAAAGTTAAAGACTAGATAGACCGAAAGAGACATAGAGTATAAAATGCACCTGGAAATTAGACGGTTGTCACACCAATGATTATGATTATACTAAAAATGTGAGGTCGATGATTGACTAAAATGTAACAAATAGATATAGTTAAGATATTTGGTCTGTATGTTTATGTTTATGACGGTTTATACTTGGTCGGTATGTTAATTATGACGATTTATATTTGGTCGGTATGTTTATGTTTATGACGGTTTATATCCGTATTTATCATGAAGTTTTCATGTCGATGACTTGATAACATTATGATGCCAATGATTATACTAAAAATATAAGGGTCGATGATTGACTAAAATGTAAAAAATAGAGGTGAGGCTATGATGATTTCGTCGAGTTTTTTGATCAATATTATTATATACGGTTTTTTGGCGTGACAACTACTTGATGACATTTAATGCAACTAGGTGTTGTAGCCATTTTTAATGAATCTGAGCCAAGTAATTTTTACAGGTTTTACAGTTTCATTATTTATTGTGGTTTTACTATTAGTTTCAAATGATGTTCTCAAAACTTCCATTTGACTGATGAAACTCGATAAAATCTTTAAATGTTAAGTTTTAAATTATATAATATTGATTTTAAATTATATAATCTTTAAATGTTAAGGTTTAAAACTTCTATTTGAATAAAATGAGTAATATTGTATTTATAAAAAAAATTAAAGTGGAAAAAATTAAAAAATTTCAAAAATTTCGATTTTTTTTTAAATATTTAAAAAGTTTGAAAATTTTGAGATTTTTGAAATTTTTTAATTTTTTAATTTTTTTATAAATACGAATGTTACTCACTTTATTCAACACCAACCAAAAATATTCTTTACTTTTATTTACCTCAAAAAAAATTTCTACCGGTTTCTACTCAACCTTTTTTACATAATTCTCAAATTACCGGTTTGTATTTCTTTTATAATTTTAGTATTTTATTTTCTTGTTATTTGTATGTTATATGTTTTTCTTATTTTGTAATTTCTATGTAAATTTCCATTTGTATGTAAATTTCCATTTTCATTTCTCTTTATGTGTATGTTGTATGTTTTTCTTATATATGTATAACAACTATATTTTTAATTACTAATACGAATATAAAAATATATATATTGATTAAATAGATACAAAAAAAAATCAAATTAAATTCATTAAATAGATACAAAGAAAATCAAGAATGCCTGATGGAAAATAAAAATATTCAATAAAATAAAGCGGGAAAAATTAAAAATAATAAAAAATTTGAAACTTTTAAAAAATTTTAATTTTTTTTATTTTTCCCGCTTTAAGTTTTTTTCAACAATATATGTTATAAAATTAAGTGAAATTTTGGAACTAAACTAAGTATTGAGAGAATAATTTTTGTAAATTGTTATAATAAAGTATGATTAAACTTTAATCCAAATGTTTTTTGCTTATTGAAAACTCAACATCTTCATATACTTAAATTTGAAACTTTTTTTTATTCTTAAAACATAAAGAAAACAAAACGGACGGTGACGACACTTTATTAAATTCAACAACATATTTATAGTTACAGTTAATAATTTAATTTGTTTAAAACCTAATTATATTTTTATGTTATTTTTTTGTCTAATAAAAAACATACGGTGGCGACACTTTATCAAATTCATTTTATGACAAATATATTAAGATATATCTACGTGTTCCAATCGGAAATAACCCCATTCTCATATACTTGTATCATTTTATGACAAATATATTAAGAATAATTTGTGTAAACTGTTATAATTTAGAAATCAATCATAAATTAAACTAAAATATGTAATTAAAGTTTATACTAAACCATTTTCATATCATTCTCAAATTATCGGTGTCCTTGTGGTTTACCCAAAATAACAAATTTTGTCCGTTAAGTTTAAATTAAAAATCACACTCTAGATCCTTTATCTTTAACGATATACCACCGTATGTCCTTTATTTGGATGGCCATCTATTTATGTCATTAACCTTCCACACGAGACATCCACGTGAGGGTATATTGGTATTTTGACCTTTGTTTCTCTCTCTCTCTTTAAATCCCCCCTTTTCAGCTACAAAGCCTTGTGTTTCTTCAACATCACAAAACCCTAAATCCCCCTTTATTTGGTCGATGAAGCAATTATTCATAATGGTGTTATGTGGATGTGGAAGACAAACAACTATTCGCACATCCTGGACGTCCCTATATCCAGGAAGACGTTTCTATTCATGCCCTATTAAAGTGATTTTCTTATCCCTAATTAATATTGTTACTCAATTTCTTGGCCTAATTTTTTGCCCTAATTTTACACGGTTCAGACTGTGAATTCATTGATTGGTATGATCCAGTTATATGTCGACGTGCTACAAATATTATACATGGCTTGTTGAGGTCGAAGAACAATCTTGAATAACAACTAAGACAGAGGCAGTTTGAAGTTAGAAGATCGAAGCAATATCTTCTATTTAATTGGATGTTCTTTGTGTTTGTTTTAGTTTTTTTAGTATGGTGAAGTTGTTTGAATTTAGAACAATGTTGTATTTAGTTGAAAATGCTTGTATGGATGTTAGGTTTTGAAGCAATTCAATGTTGGTTTATTAATGGTCTTCAACATGTCTATTAAACAATGCAATGTTGGTACACCAACCTTATATTACACCATACTAAATTGCAGTAAACAACAACAAAAAGAGCAAATGTTTTGTCACTGCAACCTTATATTACACCATACCAAATTTCAAATTGTTCAAAGTACCAAATGCTTCATTACATTACACCATACTAAATTGCAGTTAATGTATCAAAAGAGCAAATGTTGAATCTATTTTTTTGTTTGGATTTTGTAATTTTACTTTCTATATTTTGAATATAAATTCAATACAATTTTATATTATATATGTTTCTATATTCATATCATATGACGATCGAGAAACAATCGAAACTATTAGCGCAATGCATCGAACTTCAATTTCATTTCTTTTAGCCGATCAACAAATCTTTTTTCTTAAAATTAACTTCATCATTTTAGAAGAAATTGAAAAATTTGAAAGGGAGTAATTTGAAAGATTGAAGATAAGGGAGGTTTTTGTTTTATGTGAGGAGGAGGGATAACCAGCAAGCCGTGGAAAATCAAAACTGAAAACCGGAAATCGAAATCATACAAGTCAAAAGGTACAAATCGCCCGCCGTCGCATCGAGATGGAATATCCGTCGTACAACCACCACAATAGGTACGTACCTCCTCCTCCTAATAACGACCACCCTAAATTTTACCATCTTGTCCCTCCTCCTCCTCCTCCCCCGCCACTTTCATATCCACCACTACTACCACCACCACCACCGCCGCCGTCATCTTATCAATCTCACTTTACCTTTCTCGACTCCCAAAACCCCTCCTTTATCAATCATAATCGCTCCTCTCCTCCATCTAGGTTTTCTAATCGATTCGATTACCGATTCGATTCTCATAGGTCAGACTCTCATAGGTTACCCCTAGATAATCATCTCCCCCGTTTGTATCCCCAATCTGAAACTTATTATACTACTAGGTTTACAGATGATAATATTCCTTCCAGAGATGTTATTAGTAGTAATGTTTTACAGGATCGACTTGTTGATCGATATGCATCTTCTACTTCTGTTATGAATATTGATAAAGCATCAAGAAATTTGGAGCGAATTTGGGATCGTCATGGTGATGAAGATCCTAAATGGGTGATGAAGGGGAACAAGAGTAATGAATTACGAGATAACGACTACAAATCGAGTAAAGGTAGGATTAGGGAAGCTCGACAAGAGTTTAAGCAAGTACAAAAAAAAAGTGTTTTACTTAGAATAGGAAAACCAAACAATACTTCTAACAGGAATAGAAACCATGACCAACATTTTCACTTGCTCGAATCTAACAATACTAGTTTTAGGGGTAAAGATAAAGATAAAAGTAAAGATTCGAGTTTCATAGAGAGAGATAGAGAACACAGCCCTGTTGACCTAGATCTTTCTTTTAAATCTAATGCATTAGTAGGCAAGCCTGTCATTACGCCGTCAAGTCCAATCTCTGATTCCCAATCTAGGAATAGAAAGGCAAAAAGAGTTAGCGAGTTTGATTCACCGTTGTCAAAATTTAGTGACCGTTCAACAAGATCCGGAAGCTCCTCTCATGGGCTAGAAATCCCTTCTAGTTCTGAAAAGCCTTCAAAGCAGTCGAGGGATAAAGATTCTTTGTCAGGCCCAGTTTTAGATCAGGATGGTGGCAGTGGAGTCTCTAATGGACCCCTGTCATTTAGGCTTAGGAAGAAAAGGAAATTACGGAACCTTGGTTCAAATGCGTTTAATTTTCAGCCTGCAGGGAAAAATGACAAACTTGTCAAACCAGAGGAGAAGATTAAGAATAGTTCAAGTGCACCTATTCCATTCCCTACATTAGAAGAAATAATATCAGTTGAAGTGGATAAATCTTCCCAATCAATGGTACCAGTGAAAGATGGTTCAGAAGTTAAGAATGGTGATTTCTCGACTGAAAACAAGAATCTAAAAGCACCCAAGGTTTCTATTATAAATGATGGTCTCGGGATTGATCTTAACCAGCAGCCCAGTGAAAATGAAATTTCTTTGAATCGTGAGAATGATAAGCAAATGGGATCTACAGATGTTAAGCTGTCACTAGGTGGCACTGATATTTCTACTACATCAGCGCAGGATCAAAATGAGACTCAGAAACTCCCGAGAGAATCACATGGCAGTTTTGGTGCGTCCGACGTTTTGTACAATTTGTGCAATGAATCTGACAAAATACAAGAAGTGGGTATTACTGCTGATACTGACTCGCTAGATTCTTGTTCAGATGAGATTATTATTGTATCTCCTGATAATAGTGACGTTCAAGGTTTTGATGACGTATCAAGAAAGGATGATGAAAGCCAATTGTTTGAGGGTACAAGTAAATCCCCTGAAGATGTCCCAAAAGAATCTCAGAATGCTGTTATCGTTACTATAGATAATGAAATTCTCAGTTCTGGTGAAGTTGATGTTGTTTGTAAAAAAAATGAGAATGTAAATGATACTGTATCTGATGTACGTGCCACCCCAAGTTGTTCATTGAAGGAGAGTTGTTCTGATAAAGATGAAGTTACAGAGATGGTAAATTCGATTTCTACATCAGTTCGGACAATAATCCCTGACCAAGGGGAGCCTGGTACAGATGAAACTTCTCTGCTTCCGAAGGATGATGAACCACTCTTGTCAGTTATTTCTGTATGTGACAATGGTACTGTTGCGTTTGTTACTGACTCGAATGACAAATCAGGGGAATCTATACCTGATATAGTAACCAGTATTGTTTCTTCCCAAAAGGTTTCCAGTTTCTCAGACTCACAAGTCTTAACTAGTGAATTGACAGATAAAACAATATCTAATCTGAGTATTCCTATGAATGATGGAAATATTTGTGAAAAGTCTTTATCGAAAGATGGTGCTTTGGTAAACGGTCCCGAGTCGTTTCTTGAGAATTCCAGAACTAATAATAAAACGAGTCTTTTGGAAGTGCCCAAGACTGTCTCATCTGCATCTCGGGGTAGCAGTATTAAGATTCATTCCTTAACTACAAAGCTGCAGGGATCCAATTTGTCAATGACGAAATTGGGTTCTGTATCTGCAGTTCCGAGGGTTTTTACAGGCCAGTCAACTCCCGTCTTCACTAATTCAAGGGTCAATAACCCTGCAAAGCCCCGAACGTGGCATAGATCTACTAGCAATCCTCCACCACCCAAGCCAATAGGTCAGAACTCTTACATTCGTAGTGGTAACACCCTCTTAAGGAAAAGTGCTCCTGTGACTGGCGTTGCCAGTGTTCCTCCTGCTTCAAGGGCTTCTGTTTATCAGTTGAACCCATCAGGCCCAATTGAAATAAGAAACACTGCAGTAAATAGTACTTACTCAAGAACAGGTGGGTCTGGTGCTTCTGTTGTGAGGCCCAATACACCACCACTTTCAGGCAGCACTAAACTACCAGATTGCACAACATACTTGAGAGATTTACCATCATCGCCACTGGAACATCTGCCTGAAGAGCAAAATGGAACATCCAGCAATTTTGAAAGCCAGAAGACATTAGATGAAGGAGCTGCCGGAAAGAAGATACAATATGTTAAGCGGAAATCAAACCAGCTTGTTGCTGCTTCAATTACTGACCAACCCATTCAGGACATATCGTCCTCAGATGGCTACTATAAGAGGAGGAAAAATCAACTTATAAGAACATCGGTTGGAGATGACTCAGTAAACACAGATCTTCCCAAGGTTTCTAAGATAAATATTAAGCGGCAGTCTGGTAAAGGTTTGTCTTCTGAACTGAATCATTTTGTACTCTTATTTATTCCATTACTCTTTTGATTTCTTAACACATTATAAGGTTCATCTACACTAATGAAGAAGTTAAATGAACATATAGCATTTCTTAATGAGTAAAAGATCTATTTATTTTTCTTAATATTCTGTCCTTTATATATCGTGATGCAAGGTATATCTAAGAAGTATAAACATTTGAGATATCCTTCAGTCTGGACACTTAGTTCCCAGTTATCTGGAGAAGATGGTACTTCATTACATCAGAAGCTGAGGCCTCATCTGTTCCCATGGAAAAGATCAAGAAACTGGGGAAATGTGACGAGTATCTCAGCTTCTATACCCAGTGGTAATAGCTCGTCATTGTCGATCAGGTATATCAACAATTCAAGAGAGTTCTCTTTTCTAAATCTGCTTTTTTGGTTCTGTCTGTGAATTTATTGTTTGATTACTGCTCTAGTCGCAAGTTGCTGCTTTCAAGAAAGAGAGAGATGATCTACACAAGGTCAAAGCATGGCTTTTCTCTCCGTATGTCCAAGTTATTAAGTGTTGGCGGATCCAGTTTGAAATGGTCAAAATCCATAGAAAAGAACTCAAAAAGAGCTAATGAGGTATGCATAAGTGCCTAAATAAGTTTGTAGACACGTATTACCGATTGCATACTTTGTTATGATTGTAAGTTAACTGTAAATATGTCTTATTATTTCAGGTAGCTACACTTGCAGTTGCAGCCGCTGAGCAGAAGAAGAGAGAGCAGCATGGCTCTTCTGAGACAAAGAGTAGGAATAATATGCCGAGTAAGTCAAATAATAGTAAGAAGCAGCACCTTGGTAGGCCAGAATACAATCCTGGTGTAGTAGATGCATGTTTGAGTATTTTATTTGATTCTTTTTAAGCATATATATTCTTGCTTCTGGCTTGCTATTAGATGGGTTTCTGATGAAAATAGCTATAGCTTGTTGGTTGTATTATCGTCTAACTATCACTTCCCACATTTATAGTATTTTATCACATTCTAAATGTGTATTATTTTGCAGGAGATCGGATATTTCGTATTGGTTCCGTCAGATACAAAATGGATCCATCAAGGAGGACACTTCAAAGAATTTCAGGTGGTTCAATCCTGGTTAATATTATGATGCCTTGTTATTTTCTTATTGGCTATTATGAGTATCTTCTAACTCCATATTTAGGCACACATTCCTCTAAGGTTGCTATGTTATTAAGCACTTGTATCCGCAACGTTAAATTAAACTATCCAAATAAAATCGCCTTTCTTTTTAATTATAATGATAAAGATCTTGCTCTATTACTGGATGAACGACATTTCGAGTTGCGCGGTGTCTAGCTTGTATCCTATATTCCATTGGTGATGAAGTACGTATATTAAGTTGGTACTGTATGCCAAAAGGAAAAGTTAATTCTATCTTTTCGCGATAGTTTTGTACAGAAATGTTTTAAAGCAAACAGGTCTTTTTATGTGTTTTGTTTCTAAGTTCTTTCAAAATGGTTATAGTGAGAATTTCCCTTCATTTGTGGAGTCATAGGAATACATCCGAAGGAAATCAAATTGAGATCAAAGCGTTGGTCTAATTTTGTTTCTATTGGTTACTGTGCTATAGCCTAACTTTCAAGCCAAACTTGCTTAATTATATGGATGTTTATGTATGTAGTTATGTACACGCACACACACATGGATAGATTTACCTTTAGTGTATGTGTATAGTATTTTCTATCAAACGACTAGGCACAATAGAAATGAAATAATCAAGGTGACAGAAGTGTGCTTGCTGGTTTAGATATTCAGCGTTAACTGTTGGCCCTTTAGTAGTAATAACTTTATACCTCTGATGTCGTTCTCAGTTCACAAAGTATGAAGCAATGATGCTCAAGTGAAAAACGATGACACATATGTTATCCTTGAATTTGAACGTGTGCAATGGTATTTATGTATTGTTTCTTTATGGTATTGGCACGATATCAAAATTTTGATCTGAGAAATGCTATATTGTCTTATCTAATTCTGGAAAAATTACAAGTATTTATAGTACATAGGACGTGGGTATCTCTACAGTATTGTTGCTGCACTTGCATTCATGTAATGCATCATATTTCTGATTGTAATGGTTTGTAAATCATAGTAGATATTGGCTGGTTAGCAGCCACTGTGACTTGACGAGCTTCATTCTTGTTAAAGCTATAACTGATGAAATGTAGTAGATAGAATGATAGGACCCCATGCTTTTTTATTGGATGTGGTTGATGGTAAACAAAATCAAATCCTTTGGCTGATATTTTAGAGTTCAACCGTCTCTTTTAAAACCCTAAATACCACTAATAGACTTTTCATATGCAGATGAAGAACCATCAACTTCTATTCAGTCAAAGGAAGAGATGAGAAAGTCTTATGTCCCAAAGAGATTAAAGATCGGGCATGATGAGTATGTACGGATTGGAAATGGTAACCAGCTGGTTAGAAATCCAAAGAGACGAACACGCATCTTTGCTAATGAGAAAGTTCGATGGAGCCTACACACTGCCAGATCAAGATTGGCTAAAAAGAAAAAGTATTGCCAGTTTTTCACAAGGTTTGGCAAATGCAACAAGGATGATGGAAAATGCCCATACATCCATGATTCATCTAAAGTTGCAGTCTGCACCAAGTTTTTGCGTGCTTCGTGCTCAGACCTCAACTGCAAGCTAACTCATAAGGTGTATTATTACTCATTTAAAATACAAGAAGTTTATGGTATACCATGTTTCCTTTTCTCTTAATAACACTTATAGCTTTGATAATGTTGCCCTCCCAGGTCATTCCGGAAAGGATGCAAGATTGTTCTTATTTTTTGCAGGGTGAGTTTCGTTATATTATTCCTTACACGTAATAGTCTTATTAAGATCAAAGCTCTAAACTTATTTGGTGGCAGGATTGTGTTCAAACAAAAATTGTCCTTATAGACATGTAAATGTGAACTCAGCTGCTTCTATTTGTGAAGGTTTTCTCAAGGGTTTTTGTGCAGATGGCAATGAGGTTTGATGTCATTGATATTTTTTTGTTTACCAGTTTTGAGTTTATCTGATTCTTTTTTTTTATTTATTTAATCGAACGGGCTATAGGTTGTGGAATATGGAACTTAGGAATGCATTGATTTATAGATACGAAAAGAAAAGAGTAAATATAAAGCCGAATAGTTGGATAAAACTAGTGAATATCGTAATATATGCTATTCAACTTATATATATAGGACATATGTGGTATATATTTAGCTTAAGAACATATGTAGTTTCATGCGAGGCTGATGAATTTTAGTAGTAGGATTGAGAAACTATAATCAATCACTGGCACACAACCCACTAAGACTTAATTGTGTAAATTGGATCATATCTCTAACTTGCAGTGTCGAAAGAAGCACACATATGCATGCCCAGTATTTGAAGCAACAGGGATGTGTTCTCATGGTACAAAATGCAAGCTTCACCATCCTCGAAACCGAAACATGGGTTTGAAGAGGAAACAACATCCAGTTGAACAACAACAGAAGAATGGCAGAGGTCGATACTTTGGTTCTATTATTGGTATGGAGGCAATGCAAATATCTGAGAAGCATCATGTAAAGGATTATGATGATGATATTTTTTTTCAAGAAGGAAAGTTTGCTGAATTTATCGGCTTAGGTTTTAGTAATGAAGAAGCCGGGGATGGGGAGACGACGAGTGATGAAAGAATAATGTTGGTTAGTGAGGCTTCAGGTTTAGGTGTAGCCGAATTTGATGACCTGACAAAACCCATTGCAATTATGAAGAAGACCGTGTTTGGCGTCCCAAGTAAGTGTGATTTGGGTGTGTCTTGATTTGGTCAATTGGAAATTTTGCATCTCAGTGGAGTGGGGTTTAACTTGAAGCAGAGCATACAATTTCATTGCCTGCTAGGGTATGTAGCCATTCCCTTTCTCGAGCAGTTTGGATTAATTTTCTTTTTCTTTTTGAACAAAAAAAGAAGAATTTCAAACAGACAAAGGGAATACTCGGGGGGAAAGAGAACAGAAAAGTGTGAAAAAGTGGATTTGAGTTATGTACAATATAGTGAAAATAGGAAATAGATACTAGATTTTGTATTGTTGATGAAGAAAAGGAAAGTGTTAAATGGAATTATAGCAAATGAAATTTTCTTTAGTTTCCTGTCAAAATCTGTTTTCTTATATGTTGTGGTTTGGTTTAATAGGGGAAGGATAAGATAGAATGTAAAATTTTTTATAGGCTGTGACGTAATATCGTAATGTTTGTTATGTAAAAAGGTTGTATGGTCCTATTGTTTATTTGGATGATATAGACCCACTTCCTTTTTCTATAATTTTTTTTTTTTTTTATTATTGTTGGTTTAAGATAAACATAACCCATATCGATCCTGACATTTATTGTTCATTTACAAGTTTTATAAAACAAACATGTGAAAATACATGGAAAAAGAAAAGCATTCAACTTTGATTGTATAAACGAAACACCTTCAAGTAGAAACAACTTTTTTAAACTCAACATAATTGGCAGTATCTTATCATTTTTGAATTCTCGAAAAAACAAAATGACTTACTTGTTGGTTGCATGTGTACGGAATGGAATTATGAAATCAAAAGCTTTGTAAGAGAAAAAGGCCTTTTTCTAAATGAAAGGAGGTGAAGACACAAAAGAAGAAGCAAGTCAAGGTTGTTCATAATTAACTTAGGATGTATACAAAATGTGAAGAAAATAGCTTTTCTCTTCCCAAGCATGTCTTTATATACTTAAAATATTTTTTAAAGTTATCTGAAGATAGATTTATAATTTGTAGATATGAATGAATGTGAAAAAAGAAAACTATTTTTAAAGAAAGACTTTAAGAGTTGGTTAGCGAGAAGACAGTTGCTAAGGAGAAAGTAGAATGTATTGATTATTATTTTTAAAGAGTATGACATATGAATCAGGTATCACACTTGAAGCATAGGTCATATCTTCTTAGTTGTGGAAATGTAGGATTTGATCGATTTACGATCGTCATAACACAGTAGTAAATAAAGATAGTCTATATGATATAAATAAAAATAGTATGTCATTACGTCGTCATGTCCAAGGTAAAACCCCTTGGTACACAATTACGTCAACCACTACATAAAAGAATATTCCAATAATCCAAAAATGAAACGAAGTACTTAGGCGTGCAAGCCCGAAATAAAACAAGAATGAAATGTTTGAATACAAGCCACAATGCAAATGCAGTCCGAGTCCATAGTCAAGTCCCAGCTAGATCTTATGTCTGATCATTACCTAAAACTTAAGAGTCAACACAAAGGTTGAGCGAATTCATCGAGTAGTAAGTAAAATGTAATATCAGTTCAAATCTCAAACATAACAATAGTATAATAAAAAGCGTGTAACTAATGCATAAGTAGTAAAAATAGCAAGTTTTAAATGGGCTGTGACGTAATATCGTAATATCTGTTATGTATAAAAGGTTGTATGGTCCTATTGTTTATTTGGATGATATTGACCCACTTCCTTTTTCTATATTTTTTTTTTATGAGAAATGATATATAGACCTAAAAAGAGGCCTAAGAATGTGAGAAGGACAGTTGTCCATTATATAAAACTCATCAAATTTTTTTGTGTATTTCCTAATATGTCCTTAATAAATATATTTTTTAACTTTTTTAATAAAAGATCTATATCTTTCTAGTTTATCTTTTAAAATTCTTTCACGATTATCTTCATATCTTATTATTTATTTTTCTTAAATCATAAATACATCACCCAAAAGCAAAATTGATAGTATAAAAAATTTACAAGACTACAAATGAAACAAAATATTCATTCAACCTCATATGTGTGTATGTCACCACATGCCCCACCATTCTACTTCACATACTGCACATCTGTTTCGATCCAAAATGTACCTCATATGTGTGTATGTCACCACATGCCCCACCATTCTACTTCACATACTGCACATCTGTTTCGATCCAAAATGTCAATATTAATCAACTAAATTTTAAACTTCAAATTATCAGAAGATACTAACTAGAAGTTTTAATGACAAAACATAAAGTGGTAATTCAAAATGTAAACACAATAAATGCCACTAATTAGCAAACAGTCCAAATTAGTTCCAAAATAAAACCAAGTAAACAACTTAGATAACTTCGGTTCTTCATCTTCAACACATCTTTATTTATCATTCGTTCAAATCAAAGTTGTACTTTCAGATGGAGGAATTATCTTTAAGGGCAATTGAACCATGTACTTGATCAACATTCGCATTGGACAAAGATTTACTTCTTTGAACTTCAGAAGCCTATCATCATAAAAAACATATTAATCAAAGACTATATCAAAGAAAAAAACAAATATAATAAAGATAAGTGAATATACAAATACATTTAGGGGCTGTTTGATAGCTGCAGACTGAGTTGGTGCAGACTGAGTTGGAACACAGACTGAGTTGGAGCTCAGACTGAGTTAGGTGCAGACTGAGTTTGTTGTGTTTGATTATGCCTCGGACTGGCTATGCTGACTGGGAGAAATGACTATTTTACCCTTCTGTTTATTTTTATATTGAATGTCGTACAAAATCCAAATTAACCATAAATCTAAATTAAACATAAATCCAAATGTCTTACAAAATCCAAATTAAACAAATCCAAATATCTTACAACTTCAAATTAAAAAAAATCCAAATTAAAAAAATCCAAAGAAAAAGAATCCAAATTAAAAAAATCAAAAGAAAACCTAACAATGATTGCGTACAATTAAGTTTTATTACAACATCATATTTTTAATATTACAGCATCATATTTTTTTTATTATTATTTCTCAGACATTTAATCAAACATATAATGGTCAACCAAACAACCCAGTTACTATAATAATTGTCACAAAAGGTATCCAAGTTAGAAACATCATTAACAAACAAGACAACTAACTAACAAGATAGTAAGAACCATAATCAAAATTCTCGGTTAAACTTCAAACAAAAGAATTAGGCCCATGTTACCTGTAATTATATTAACTCCTACAAAAAGTGCCCGCAAGTATCCGGAATCAAGAACAAAGGACAAAATAAGATCAATTTTGGTTCCTTTCTATATCATCTCAACATATAAAAAATGAGCTTTGAAGGGTAGAGTTGGGTTTTTTGAATGAAAAAATGAGTCTTCACTTTTTTATTAAAGACTCAATCTTTGATATGGGTCCGTGGTACGGACCGAGTCCGTGACAACATTGGTTTATCAAACACGCGGACCACGGACCGGGTCCGTGGTCTGAGTCCGAGTCTTTGGTCCGTGGTGATATCAAACACCCCCTTACCTTTTTCTTCTTATTTTTAACAATCTTTTCTATTTTTGATTACTTCCTTTTTGATGGTGGACGTCCTTTAGAACGCACTTGCAATGGTGGTAATAACTTTCCGCTCGAGTCCGAAACTTGATGAACAACCCCATTTAAATCGTCTTTTATCTTCTCTTTTGCCATATTTATACATTTCATCAAATATTCATATTTTTCCGAAGAATTAGCAAGATGTGCTACTTCATAAAAGTTGGAACACAACTGATCAAATTTCTTAGCTTGCTCTCCAATTTTCAAATCATCATAACAATATGTCACATAGTGGTGTTGATGTTTCACATCTTTTCTCCATCGAGTCAAAATATATCGTAAAGGGATTTCTCGAACATCCTTTTCAATCAAGATTTTAACCATGTGTCTACATACAATCCCTCGAAACTCAAACAAATGACAAAAACATTTGATATCACATTCGGTCGTATTATAACTAACATTATATACAACTCTTCTTTTAGATTCCCCGTATTTTCTTTCCACGATATCCGTAAGATGAAATTCCGATTGTGTACCATCTGTTTTGACCAATGAAAAATTTCAAAACAACATACCTCTCAACTCATCTTGAAACAACTTGAAAATGGCATTCGTGTAAGCTTCATGAAATTGTTTTTCAAATTGAAATCTGGTTATCAGCCTATATGAAGAATTAAATGACTCGAAATCAGCCTTGTTTTCTTTCTCCATTTTACTTTTCAGTGCGTTGTCATATTGTTCAACAAATTGTCGTAGAGAAGTTTTTGAATTCACATACCCATCAAAAAAAGCATTCATGCTTTCACTTCTTTGAGTCGTAGACATCCCCGCCCAAAATATTATTTTTACATAAACCGGCACCCAACGTGTTCGATCGTTAAACAAGGAGCATAACCACTCATTATTTTGAAGACTATAATCTTCAACCATCTTATACCACCCGTCTTCAAACTCTTGAGACTCCACAGACTCATACACGAGAATCTTTAAAATCCTCTTTATTTCTTTGTACAAACTATATCCACTTAATTTTTTGGGGATCTTTTTCATGATATGCCAAAGGCAAAGACGATGATGAGAGTTTGGAAAGACTCGTGCAACTGCTAATTGCATTGATCGACATTGATCTGTAATTATTGCATTTGGCGGACATCCATCCATACATTCTAGCCATGATTTGAATAACCATGTATATGTTTCTGCATCCTCTCTTGAAATTAAAGCACATCCTAATAAAATAGATTGACCATGGTGATTCACTCCAACAAAAGGGGCAAAAGGCATACTATACTTGTTAGTTAAATACGTGCTATCAAAAGACATAACATCACCAAATGATTTGTAAGCTGCCCTAGACCTTGCATCCGCCCAAAATTTTTTTTGCAAATGACCTTCATCATCCATGTCAATCACGTAAAAAAAGTTTGGACTTCTTCTTTGCATACGGACAAAATAATCACGAAGTGCTTCGGCATCCCCGGTCCGAGTCTTAATTTCCTTACCTTCACAAGATAGTTTCTACAATCTCTCTCACCAAAAGATAAATTCTCGTACCCTTTAGCTTCAACTACTAATGAATGAAAATTTTTGTTTAATGAAATCCCAACAACATCATTTAACTCGAGTCTTCGTTTTGTGTATGAATCCATTTCTCTATGACACCGTTGAAATCGTGACTTTTTTGGACTTAAAAGATGGTTATGATCCAAAAAAACACGAGATATAATGCACCTCCCATCACTATGAACGATCACATTAATCTTGGCTTTACAATCTGTTTTGCTCGAAAGTTTCGTCCTCTTAGGATCGTTCTTCGGCACATGTACACCTCCTTTAGCACATTGAATTCTGTAATACTTTTTATCACCTTCTTTTCTTATACCCGCTATTGTAATTCCAAAACCGGCTTGGTAGGCATACTTCTTAAAGAAATCATAAAGATCATCTTCTGTATCAAACTTCATTCCAACATTAGGAATCTCGTCAACACTAGGGCAAGTTTCAAGATTTTCAGTTTGTTGCACCGGAAAAGGTTCAATTTGCACAAACTTGTTGGATAGGTAATTGTTGAATATCTTGAAGTTCATTTGTAGATTCCAATATATGTAAAAAGTTGTCATTGTAATCGTTATGATCAACGTCCCTTAGATTGACTTCCATTATAACGTTGAATGGTACATAAAAAAAATAGATTGAAATGACCTGATCTGTATAGAAAAAATAAAGAAAGTTTATTGCATATAATTAATAAGGACATAATAAGTAAATAAATTTCATTGATTTAAGTTAATATTTGGAGTCCTTATCCTCATTTATCTGTGTCAAAAAGAGATATATCATACAGTAGTAGTAGATATCAGCATCTCATAAAGATTAAAAATTCTCCATTGTAAATCATTATCATATAATAGTTTTATTGATCAAGTAGTATTGCATAGCCTCTTAACAGAGTTCGTACAAACAAACTTGACAATCACATGCATTTTCTAAACAATTGCTGATCATCATATAAATCTAGTCCCACAAAAATTTGATTATCATATACATACAAAAAATTGTAATCATATAAATATAGTCATTTATTTACCCACAACGATCAAACATAAAAATTAAGGTTTTGAGATTAGATATTTCAAATCGTAAGAGTAACACATTAAACAATGTTAGGATTGTACCTTTAATATTGCAGCGAAGAAACGGTCATCCGATGTCGTTGCGATGGTTACGCAAAGGTCTGGTGCAACAGAGGTTTGGAGAAGACAAAGAGTCTGAGAGATAGAAAAGAAGAAAAGAAAAGAAAAGAAAAAATAAATAAATCGAATGTTTTAATTTATAAGGGTATATTAGGAATTTTAAAAAATATGCTGCTTTTTTTAATATATAGGACAGATGGCAAGTCAAGGTTTTTAGGCTTATTTGTAGACATACATAAGTAGTCTTATTTATCATTTCTCTTTTTTATTATTGTTGGTTTAAGATAAAAATAACCCATATCGATCCATTATGTATATTATTTACAAACATTTATTGTTCATTTTCCAAGTTTCATAAAACAAACATGTGAAAATACATGGAAAAAGAAAAGCATTCCAACTTTGATTGTATAAACGAAACACCTTCAAGTAGAAACAACTTTTTTAAACTCAACATCAATTGGCAGTATCTTATCATTTTTAGATTCTCGAAAAAACAAAATGAACTTACTTGTTGGTTGCATGTGTACGGAATGCAATTATGAAATCAAAAGCTTTGAAAGTTTATATGATCAGATTGCTACTCAAAATTTATGTAGAACCGCAAGATATTGGGAAAACTTAAGAGAAAAAGACCTTTTTCTAAATGATAGGAGGTGAAGACACAAAAGAAGAAGCAAGTAAAGGTTGCTCATAATTAACTTAGGATGTATACATAATGTGAAGGAAATAGCTTTTCTCTTCCCAAGCATGTCTTTATAAACTTAAAATATGTTTCAAAGTTATCTGAAGATAGATTTATAATTTGTAGATATGAATGAATGTGAAAGAAGAAAACTATGACTTTAAAAGTTGGTTAGTGAGAAGACAGCTAAGGAGAAAGTATATATTGATTATTAACTTTTAAAGAGTTTGGCATGTGAATCAGGTATCACGCATATGTCATACCCCGTCAGTTGTGGAAATATATGATGTAGCTGATTGACGATCGTCATAACATAATAGTAAATAAAGATAGTGTCATGATCGTTTAAGTTCTATAAACCTAAAGCTTGTCTAAGAAAGATCTTGATCTATCAAGGAAATTCAGCAGCGGATAAACACCTTGATATTACAAGTTTATCGAACAAACAAATATTGTATAATAGAAACAGTTATGAACAATAATGTATATCGAATTATAAGCCTCAATTATAATGAATAATATGTATCAATACAACGTGTTTCTTATTAATTACAAAGATCTATATATAGACCTTGAGGCTAACCTATCTAAACAAGAAACATCTAATAAAGGAATTACAATCTAACTCTAATTGTAATGATAACTCGCTAAACTTGCATAACAATCTTGTTGCAGTAGAAACAATCAGCAGCAGTAATGAGAATCTCTAGTAGTAATGAACATAGGCCGTAGTAATAGTCTTGCAATAGTAACAATGTTCTTTAGTAGTAAATGTCTTCATTCCGTATTAATGTCTTCTGTCCGTAGTAATGAAACAGTACTTCAACAGCAGTAGTAACGAGCAACATTAATGAAATTAAAACTAATTTAACTAAGTTTCAATCCCAACAATCTCCCCCTAACTTGAACTTTTATTACTAATGAAAGTACAAGTTTTATACAAATGTTAACTACTTTTAGTTACAAAACACTATCACTCTTTTCTTAATCTTGCCTCTTTCTCTTCTGCTTCTTTGGCTAATTCTTCATTTAGTTGCCCCATTATCCACAACACAAGCTCATGAGCTACCCTGGAAGCAATCAGACCATGTAGTCTCACTTTGATTAGCTCTTTAAGTGTTTTTAACCCCAAGTCATACCTCTTTTCAACTAGATAGAACTGCATAGCTCCATGCCTTCTAACTATTGAGTAAACTTCACTTCTTTCATATAGGTACCACTTGATTGCTGGGTTGTCTACTCCTCCTCTCTTGAATGCTGGATTAATCATCTCTGCTTCAGGATTAAACATCCCATTGAGCCAATTCATTGCCATATCTGTTCCAGAGCATTCACCTCTGAACCTTGAATAATTGATCACTCCAATGTCATATACGCGCTGGATATCATCTCTTGAGAAATCCCTGATCATTCTATAGAAAGCAGGTAGAACAGTCTTTGACTTGTGTGCTCTAGTGACCATGAAAGAAGTTTTGTTTGGTCCTCCTACATACTCCCAGTCGACTATTTCATGTAGCTCAACAGCCAAAGGTTCAATCCTTAGTCCTTCTTCATTTACAATAAGAGCTGAGCAGTCATCTTCTAAGATTTCAATATCTCCTTCCTTCTCTTCAATTTGAACATTGACTGGCTCTTTCTTGATTGGTACATTTGGTACACTTGGACTTCCTTGAGCAACAGTAGTTGAAACAGTAGGAATGTCACTTTGTCTTTGTCTTTTCATTGGTACTCTGGTAGAGCATGACTTCTTCCTTTTCAACTGCTAAGGTGGATTTGGCTTGACTGGAGCAAAAGGGTTATGAATTTCATTCCCCTGGGCATCGAACATTGCTCTTCCAGTCTCTTGAGCTCTCTTCATGGATCTCTCCAACTCAAATTGTTGTTGATCTTGTTGTTTTGTGAGTTGAATTTTCTTGAGAGAGAGTCCCTCTTCTTTTCTTTTTCAACTAGTGCAAGCAAATTTCCTATCTTGATTGGCCCTAATGATTTTCCATTGTAGCCCTTTGACTTCAAGTAGGCCATAAACTTTTGCTTGTCACCAGCTAGCTTCTCTTGTGTGGTTTGTTTCTTTGCAGCTTTCCTTTTCTTCTCTTTTTCTTCATCTCTTTTTATTTGAACTAACTCTTTTTCTTGCTCAGCTATCAGAAATAAATGTTCTGCTTCAATCTTCTGAATTTTCTCCAACTCTGCTTTCTGAAGTTTGGTATGAATTTCTTTAATTGTTTCAGGGTCAGTCCCCACTATCCAACTCTTCAGAAGCCAGTTGAAGGGCAGTTAGCTCATCCATTTTCCTTATTCTCTCATTCCTCTTCTTTTCTTTATCCTCTTTACTTGTATCCACAACTATCTTCTTTCCCTTGGCCTTCTCAGCTGGTTCAACTTGTTGTTTTGGCTTGGGAATATAAGATCTGTGAGGAGGAATTATAGGTCTCATACCGGTAGGTCTTGATGGATCTTGGATGAAGTCAACTCCTTCAACCATCTTTGTACTGTCAGGGGCAACATGAATTTCAACTCCCTTCTCTTTGGGTCTGGAAGCTTGCTCTATCCTTTTCTGCTCAATGATTTTGCTTCTTTCCAGCCTTAGAAGTTCTGCAGCAACTGCTTGTTCATCAATAGTAGGAACTAATATTGCAGTAGTAACAGTTGTAACAACTGTTGCTTCAGTGAAGATTGCTGCTGGAGCTTCAGAGAAAATAGTAGTTGGAGCCTCTCCTGTAGGAATTGATACTTGTTGAGCTTCAGTAGAAACAAGAAGATCAGTAGAAAAGTGTTGCAGTAGTAATGACAGTAGAAACTGTTAGAGTAGTAGAAACCATAACAACAGTAGAAACCAAATCTTCAGTAGAAATGAACTCTGTAGTAGAAATAATGACTTCTTCAATTGCAACATTAGTAATCACTTCTTCATTTTCTACTACCATTTATTGCTCCCCCTCAAGTATATGCTCCTCCTTATCTTCTTCCTCAATATCCATTTTTTCTCTCTCCACCTCAATATCATCTTCTTCTTCTTGCTCTGAGGTAGCAGTAATAACTGTATCCTCACTCCTTTTCTCTACCTCCTCCCCCTTGACTTCAGCATCTTCTTCTGTTGACAAAATGTTGGGAAAATCAACGATTTAACCCAAGATTATAATCTATTTATTAAAGTCTTAGTTTTGAGTATGAGTGACATTTTGGGTCTGAGTGGCCAAAATAAACTAAGGCATTGTGGAGCTGACTACTCAGCTCCATAATGAAACGTAAAGCGTTAGTTTAGGTATGTTTGTTAGATAAAATCTTCTATCCTTTTAGAAGATCTGCTAATATTCGTACTTATCAAGCTCACTATTATTGTGTATAAATAGTGAGCTTGACTATTGTAATCGTTGAAACTTTTGAATAGAATTAACTGAGTGTTATTCCTATTAATCTTGTTATTATATTTCCGCTATAATCGAACAAGAAACTGCGTGTTAATCGATTCGTATCAATTAACGTTTGAATACTAATTTGTTATTGATTAGCTAGTATTTGGAATCTTATTGAGACCAACTGGTCCGAGCAAATAAGATTTAAATTTTAATAAATTTATAAATCTTAAAACGATCAATAGATAAAACTCAAATACAATGTCATCATCATCATCATCTAATACACCTTCTATGGCCGGAAAAGGTATTCTCATTTTCAATGGACATAACTTTGCCCATTGGAAACTCAAGGCTGAATGACACTTATCTGGAATTCATGAGGAAACGATGAGAACTGTCACTAAAGGACCAATCATTCCAGGAAAATAGATTGAAGAGGTTAAGGAAGGAGACAAAGTTGTTCAACGTGCAAGATGGGTCCAAACTCCAAAATCTCAATAGACTGATCTTGACAGACAATTGTTTAATCTAGATCCAAGAGCTAGAAGCATACTAGGAAACGCTTTTCTGAGCAAATATTCTCCAAAATTGTTGGATGCAGATCTGCTAAAGATATCTGGGATACCCTCATTGTGTCATATGAAGTTGTACCAATAGTAAGAGAGCAAAGATTGAACAGTCTGATTAAAAAATATAAAAATTTCTATGTGAAGGAAAAGGAAACCTTGGCTGATTTGCATACAAGGTTTCAAATTTTATTGAATGACCTCTCAGCTCTAGGTGTAGTGAAGGAGGATGATGAAGTGTGCAAGAAATTCGTTGACATCTTGCCCAACAGATTTGAATCAGTAATCACATCTCTTGTGGTTAGTGAGAAATTGTACACTTACAAGTTGCATGGTCTCTTTAGATTGTTACTCAATTTTGAAGAATCTCAAGAGAGGAAGAAGATAAACAACAGAAGAACTGCAAGAGATCCTGAAGCTGCATTAGTTGCAACTAGCAAAAGGAATAAAGAAATTTATTCTAAGGCTGACTCATGTGAGTCTGAGTCAAACTCAGATTCAGAGTCAGGAGATGAAACTGAAGTCAAGAAATTAAAGAATCAGTTGGCTCTATTGACTATGAAGCTGGAACAAAAGACTGTGTATAAAGGAAAGAAACCTTTTGATTTGAAAAAGGTTAAATGCTTTAAATGTGGTGAGTATGGACATGGCTGCTGATTATAAGGTAAAGAATGCTCAGACTGAGCACATGGATGAGGTTGCTGAGAGGGCTCAAAGATACAGAAAGAAGTATCTTAAATATAAAAATGGCAATAATTCTAAGAATCAAAAGCCTCAAACTGAGCAGAAAGCTTTCTTTGCAGAAGAGTGGTTAGATGAGGAATTGTCATCTGATGAAGATGAGGAAGTGGTGGATAAATGTCTGATGGCATTAGCAGAGGAAGTAACAGAAACTGAAGAATCTGCATCTCAGTTTGAGAAGGATCTGAAGGAAGCTGAGAGACTGAGCTACAACTCAGACTGGAACAAATCAAAGTTATATAAGGTACATAACTTCAATACTTTTACAAAATGAACAAAAACTTCAAATGTTTGAGTATATTTTTATTGATTTGACCACCACTTTGGAAGAACAATCTGAAATTAAACAAAAGATTAAAGATCTTGAAAACGTTTTGAAAATTAAAGATGATAAGATAACTGAACTAGAAAGTTATAAAGTTCTTCTAAATGCTCAGACTGAAGCTTATAGTGATCTTGCAAAAGAAAACTATAAATTTAGAGAAGAAACAGAGCATTATAAAAGATTTTGTAAATCATGGCGCATATCATCCTTAAAAAATGAAGATTGTTTAAGCAGACAGGTACCCAAACAAGTTCAAGCTGTGTTGGGTGAGGACTTCAGTCTTAAGAAGCATATGACTGAAGAGGAAGAAGAAGCTGAACGAGAAAAAATTATTTTTAAACCAGAAATTCTTCCAAACACTTTCACTTACATGAAAGGAGAAAAAACTATGATGTCAAATGCTTTTGTTAAACCTGTAATGTCTCAAGTTTCTAATAAAAGTGATTCTTCAAATTCCAATCAGTCTGAATGTATTAAAATATCTGAAACTGATAAGAATGTGCATGTTATGAACAAATCTTTGCATACAAACAATGTTTTACCCAAGGTTTTGAGTAAACCTAAGATTCAGAGTCAAGTCAGTTCCAAAATTATTAAGAAAAATCATGAAAACAAAACTATTGATAAATTGGGAAATCAATTGTTGGAACTGACTAACATTGTAAAAACTCTAGTCAGAAACAAATCACCGAATCATATCAGACCAAAGACTCCTCCTAAGAGGACATGCTATAATTGTGGTGAAAAAGGACATGAAGCTGTGTTCTGTAAGAAACTGACTCAGTCCAGACCAAAGAGTAATGGTCCACAGAAGTCAGTCTCACCAAAACTTAAGTCAGCTTCATCAACACAGAAGTCAGTCTCACCAAAACTTAAGTCAGTTTCATCAAAACAGAAGTCAGTCCCACCTCAAAAGCAAACACCAATTGCTCATACTCAATCAAAATCAGTCAAAGATAACAAAACCAAGTTAGTCCCACCACAAGTCAGTCTCAAAGATACTCCATGTAAATACTGTGGAGTCATAGGTCATTATTCTGTTAATTGCATGAAAGAACTTAATAAATGGAATTATGACAGCTCCAAGACTGACTGCAAGATTGAACCTAAAATTAAATCAGCTTCAGTTCATGGATCCACTCTAAAGTGGGTACCCAAAAGGGACTAACGTATTTTGTTTCATGTGCAGGACTCTACTAAATGGTATCTAGACAGTGGAGCATCAAGGCACATGACAGGAATGAAATCTTTCTTGCAAGACTATAAAGAGGAAGCTGGTCCTCAAGTGAGATATGGTGACAATGGTGTGTCAATGACAAGAGGATATGGAAAGATTCATGCTGGTGCAGTCACATTCAAAAGAGTTGCTTATGTAGAAGGTCTTCAACATAATTTACTGAGTGTAAGTCAAATCACAGATGAAGATCATGAAGTCAGATTCAGAAAGCAAGCATGGATAATCTAAAATGCCAAGGGTAAACCACTGCTGCTTGCCAAGAGAGAAAGAGATGTGTTCTGCTTAGATCTGAGTACAGCCAACGATGAAGCTGAGCCATGTTTGTTTACAAAAACAAAAGATAAACTTAATTGGCTATGGCACAAAAGACTATCTCATCTAAACTTCAAGAACATAAATGCCTTGTCAAAGAGTAAATTGGTTAGGGTCCTTCCTGAACTGACCTACTCCAAGGACAAAGTCTGCTCATCCTGTGTTTTTGGAAAGCAAACCAAGACTCAATTCCCTTCCAAGATGTTGCATTCAATTGATGAACCCCTTTTTATGTTACATATGGATTTGTTTGGTCCAATTGGAATTGAGAGCCAAGGTGGAAAGAAATATACTCTTGTGATTGTAGATGAGTTTACTAGATTTACTTGGGTTACATTTCTAAGAGCTAAAACTGATGCAGCTGAGGAAATTATCAGTCTGATCAAGAGAGAAGAGAGACAGAAGAATACTCTTGTCACAGATGAGAAGTGACCATGGAACTGAGTTCAAGAATTCAGTCTTGATTAATTTCTGTGATCAACTGGGAATAGTTCAAAATTTTGCATCAGTTCGAACACCTCAACAAAATGGAGTTGCAGAGAGAAGAAACAGAACTTTAATTGAAGCTGCAAGGACCATGTTATGCTATGGAAATATGAAGATAAAATTCTGGGTTGAGGCTGTGAACAGTGCTTGCTTCACTCAGAATAGATCCATCATTGTGAAGAGACATGGGAAAACTGCATATGAAATGTACCACAACAAAGTTCCCTCAATTCACTATTTTCATATCTTTGGAAGTCGATGCTATATACTCAACCAAAGGGATTTGTTGTGAAAAATGGCTCCTAAGGCTGATGAAGGCCTGTTTGTTGGCTACTCAGGTATCTCTAAAGCATTTAGAGTCTACAATGAACGAAGAAATGTTGTGGAAGAGAGTATCAATGTTACTTTTGATGATACTACTCAGTCTGACAGAGATGAACTGACCTCACAGTCTGACATAGAGACTATCAACCATTTATGTGATGAACTTCTAGTGACTTCTTTTGAAGCTGATTCCTCCTCTGTTGCAAATCAAGATGAAGAAGTTATACATCAAAATCAAGGGTCTGAGAGTGAGACTGATGAACCTATTTTAAAGAATGTCTCTGAAATTGAAATAAATGGTTCAAATGAAACTGATGAAACTCAGACTGATCTCACTCAGTCTGATGCCACTCAGACTCATCTTACTCAGACTGATGAAACTCAGACTGATGACACTCAGTCTCAAGCTGATGAAGATCAACAATTTGGGTCAGGAAACATCATGACTCTCAGGGATCATCCACTGACATCTATCATTGGTCCTTTAAATGAAGGAGTTAAAACCAGAAACAAGAAGGCCACGGCTAACTTCTGTTTCTACACGAATTTATTGAGTCTGATGGAACCAAAGAGAGTTGAAGAAGCTCTTTTAGATGAAGATTGGGTTGATGGAATGCAAGAAGAGCTAGGAGAGTTCATTAGAAACAATGTGTGGACCAAGGTTCCTCGTCCCCTGTTCAAAACAATCATTGGACTCAAATGGATATTTAGAAATAAATATGACAAAGATGGGGTGGTGATCGGGAATAAGGCAAGATTGGTGGCTCAGGGATACAAGCAGGAAGAAGGCATTGATTATGATGAAACTTTTGCTCCAGTGGCCATAACTGAAGCAATTCGTTTGTTCTTAGCTTATGCAGCCTTCAAAGATTTCTTGGTATATCAAATGGATGTGAAAAGTGCTTTCTTGAATGGTGATCTCCAGGAAGAAGTTTATGTCAAGCAGCCTCCAGGTTTTGTTGATCCTAACTTTCCTGGTCATGTTTACAAATTAAATAAAGCCTTATATCGTCTCAAACAAGCTCCTAGAGCTTGGTATGATACTCTATCTGACTTTCTTCTTAAAAATCAGTTTCAAAGAGGATCAATTGACAAAACACTTTTTATCAAAAAGGAAAAGGGGCATGTAATTTTGGTTCCAATATATGTTGATGACATTATATTTGGATCCACAAATGATAAGTTGCGTACTTGGTTTTCAAATCTTATGTGTAGTGAATACAGGACGAGCATGATGGGGGAACTTACATTTTTTCTTGGTTTACAAGTAGAACAAAAGAAAGATGGGATTTTTATAAATCAAAGCAAATATGTACATGATTTAATTAAGAAATTTGGTTTTGAATCATGTTCTGAAATGAAAACTCCCATGAGTACATCTGATAAGTTGCATAAGGACAAAACTGGCTAGTCAGTCTGTCAAACAACTTACAGAGGTATGATTGGATCTCTTCTTTACTTAACTGCTAGTAGACCTGACATCATGTTCTCCACTTGCTTGTGTGCACGATATCAAGCTGACCCAAAAGAATCTCATCTAAAAGCTGTAAAAAGGATTTTCAGATATCTTAAGGGTACTCCAAACCTTGTCCTATGGTACCCTAAAGATTCTGGATTTGAATTAATTGGATACACAGATGCAGATTATGCAGGTTGCAGGTTGGACAGAAAAAGCACTTCAGGAGGTTGTCAGCTTCTGGGAGGAAAGCTAGTCAGTTGGTCAAGCAAAAAGCAAAACTCAGTCGCAACCTCCGCAGCTGAAGCTGAGTATGTTGCTGCAGGAAGTTGTTGTGCTCAGTTGCTATGGATGCAACATCAATTGGTTGATCTTGACATCAAGATTCAAAACACACCAATCTTGTGTGACAACAAAAGTGCCATACAAATCACCAAGAATCCAGTCTTCCGTTCCAGAACAAAACACATTGAAATACGACATCATTTTATTAGAGACTGTGTTGAGAAAGGAAAGGTCAGACTGGAGTTTGTGGCAACACATGATCAACTTGCAGACATATTCACTAAGCCTCTGAGTGAGGACAGGTTTTTCTATTTGTTAGGAGAACTAGGAATGTTAAATCCTTGATATTTAACAAAGATTCAAATCTCAGTCTGACCTTTTGGTCAGACTGAGCAGTCTCAGTCTGACCACTTGCTCAGACTGAATGTACTCTTCGTATACATTAGTACATAATTTTTTTTTATTTTTTTTATTTCTTCTTATTTTCTTTTCTCTTCTAAATAATTTTCAGAATTCTTCTTAATTTTTCTTTTAGGTATTTTAAATATTTTCAATCTGATATTTGTTTTTGTTCTTTTTAGGGGTCAGTTGTACATATGTTTCAAATTTACGGGTTATAGGTGTTAAACGAGTCAAAATGAAGAGTCAATATGGAAATTTGTCTAACTAAGTCCCTAATATTTCGGTCCTTTAGTTCAAATTCAATTTACTATCAATTATTAACCTAATTGTTTTTCTTCTTAATTTTTTTTCTTTCATCAATGGCGGACATGAACATGGTTTTACACATCACACCACGCATGGTTGTTGGGGCATATTTTCATAGTAGGGTTCAAATAAAAGACAACAATAGGGTGGCCAACGTCGATATCCCTAGAAATCGCCAGAACAGAGGATTCGAACAACTCTGTCAGCTCATGGTTTCTCATCCACTTCATGGAGCCTACTTTCGAGAAACTGTGATGTATCCACCAGTATTAAGTGAGTGGTGGTACACGTGCAAGGCCAACGATGATCAGACTGAAATCACGGGCACATACAATGACGGGAGACACATAATTACGATCAATGAGGATACAATCCAAGCAGCTCTCTTACTCCCTACTGCACAAGAAGCTGGTGAAGGAGGGTTTCAGTCCAGACTGACCAAACAGCAAGCAAAGAATAAGGCATTCCCTCTTGTTGGTCAGACTGTGGTAAAGGGGGTGATTGAATATAAATTCTTTACTGGAAAATGAAAATTTCTTTTCTCCGGTATCACAAGAAGCTTGGGGGGGGGGGGGGGGGGGGGGGGGTAAATCGGGAAGCTTAAAACAAATGAATGAATTTGAAACTCATCTTTTTCACTCTATGGTCACTGGTAGAAGAATTTCTTACTCTCAACTATATTTTGATGAGATTCTTTCACTTGTGGTAAAACCAAAGAGAACAAATGATGTCCCGTTTATTAGAGTGCTTTCACTTTGTTTTGAGGAAGCTATGGGAAAGGAAGCCTATGATCAGCTTGAACAAATTTTTTATGTATGCCCTCTTCCCAGAATGACCTCCAAAATCTTTACATATATCACAATCACTGAGGCTGAGGCGGGTCTAACCCCTGTCATGCTTCAGTGGATTGAAAATCCTTTTATTGATCCTGAATCCACAGAGTCTGATCACTCAGATTCAGTTGGTCAAGATGATGGAATTGACGGACATGAGGGGGCAAATGTTCACATGCAGGATGCTAAGGTTGGGAATGATGGGGTTGGGCAAAATGAAGCCGACTCAGGTATGAATATCCTTCTCTCCCTCAGTCTGGGAGTATCCCCTCTCAGTCTGAGGTGATGTCCACTTCACAGCTTGTGATTCTTGCAAATCAAGCGGCCAACCTATTGAACTCACCAAGTTCTTTAGAGAAAGCTCTCACAACAAGCCCCACTCAAAATCAAGAACTAATGGACTCACTTTTCCATGAGGCTGAGAGTTCTAAACTCCCCTCCAGTGTTGTAGATCACTCCACACTCCCTCTGCTAGAGCAGGAGGTGGAGCTGACTGCCCATCTAGAGTAGTCAGCTTGGAGAAACACATTGCTGCTGCCACACTGACACATGTGGTAAGCATTGAAGACGATATTCCACTCCTGAATATCCTTGTACTTAGTATGGGAACACCCCCCCCTCAGTTTCAAAGCCTATTCAAAGGGCAATTTCACTAGTTCAACACTAGTTCACTCCACTGAACCACCAAACTTCTCTTACTCTCTTGCACAAGTTGACAATGCTTCACTCCTCAAACTGAGTGAGGTACAGACTTCTCTTTATATGGCCAAGGATCGCTTTCCTAGTCAACAGGGGAGATGTGAGGCTATACCAACCATACCCATCTCTATTGTTCCTGATACATCTTAGTCTGAGGTTGCTATGGATGTTCCTTTGTTATTACAAGCAATTAAGGACATGTCAACTCAGTTTGATGTCAAGTTGAGTGCAATGCAGACTGAGATGAGTGATATAAAGAATCAAAATGCTGTGGAGTTGGAGGGGTTGAAGGAGTTGGTGATGAATCTGACCTCAGAGATCAGTTCTTTGAGGAAAGGAAAGCAAGTGGTTGGGGAATTTTCAAGGGATGCTCAGTCTCAGGGGAGAAAGTTGAACACGCTAAAGAATCAAGTGAGTCTGAACCTCCCATGAAAAACTTAAAGAGAAAGAGAGGTAGGTCATCAGTTGAGGGGGAGAAAAGATACAAAAAGAAAATGATGTTGAATCTTAAAACTCAATTGACTGAGGAGCAATATGAGACTGACTACAGTGACTTTTCAAGCTCATCTGAGGAAGAAAGTCAGGGTAGTGAGAAGGAGGAAGAAGAAAAAGTTGAAACAGACACTGAAATGGATAATATTACTGATCAAGCTGAGGGATCAAGAAAAGAGCTAACTGAAGCTGAGAAACTGTCAAAGTTACAAAGATATGCATACAATGCTGGGATGACAGTGGAAAAATACAAAGAATACATCAAGGGTCTCTACTTTGAAATATTTGAAGATAAATCCATTGAAGCAAAAGATACAAGTGAGAAAGCAGCTGTGGATCTTGAAGCTGAACTTAAAGAGGAAGAACAACTGGCATTTGATGAAGAGCAAAAGAGAGTTGAAGCTGATTGTCAAATGGCAAAAAGATTTGAGAAAGAGGAGGCAAGAGTAAATTTCATTGAAAAACACTTTGCCAACAGCAAGCATGGAAAGATCGATGATCTGGATTGTAATGACACTGATGGACCTGAGTTGATACTGACCTTCTATCTCAAAGGGAATTCTTTTAAAGTGGCTGTAGGTAGGATGTATACTCTGGGATTTGAAGAGTGGAAGAGAATTTCCAAATTGAGCACAAGAATAACTAATTTGGCACATCAGACCGAGGTAAAAAGAGAGGCAATTTACAATGTGAATGCTGCTCACATGCTGAAACTGATCTCTGATGATGAATACAGAGAATTCTGCACAGTCAATAGAGTAAGAGCTGGAGCAAAATCACTTGGACTGGAGTCAAACACTATTCATCCAGTTCCTTCAGGTTTGACTTTACAAGAAAGAACTTACAATAAAACTGACAAACATGAAGGACTATTTTATGTTGATTGTGGGGGAGAAGGGTGCTTTCAAGCCAAGGAAACTCTGAACAAGACTTCAATCTTCCACTGCATTTCCTTGTTAAATGAATGCCAAAATGATCAGTACCAACCATTTCGTATGAAGCTGATAAGCTGGTTATTCAACAACTTGAGGAGAATTGAAGAGATGGGTACATTGGTGGATAAAGTGGAGCTGATAAGGAAAGAATATCAGATGTTGTTCAATAAAACTGATGTTGAGATGGAGAAACTGATGGCATGGAAAGCAGAAAGGGTAGAATGGGCTAAAGATGCTTTGAAGCCAACTCCATGGGACTTACCTTTGAAGCCCAAGAAAGCTTTCAAGAAGAGAAAGTAATGTTTTTGTTCACAAATTGTTTCAATTTAATATGTTTTAAGTTTGTGTTTATTTTTGATGTGTGTCATTGTAAAAAGACTCTAATCCAAGATTATAAATCTGTTTATTAAAGTCTTAGTTTTGAGTCTGAGTGACATTTTGGGTCTGAGTGACCAAAATAAACTAAGGCATTGTGGAGCTGACTACTCAGCTCCATAATGAAACATAAAGCGTTAGTTTAGGTAAGTTTGTTAGATAAAATCTTCTATCTTTTTAGAAGATCTGCTAATATTCGTACTTATGAAGCTCACTATTATTGTGTATAAATAGTGAGCTTGACTATTGTAATCGTTGAACCTTTTGAATAGAATTAACTGAGTGTTATTCCTATTAATCTTGTTATTATATTTCCGCTATAATCGAACAAGAAACTGTGTGTTAATCGATTGGTATCAATTAACGTATGAATACTAATTTGTTACTGATTAGCTAGTATTTGGGATCTTATTGAGACCTAACACAAAATATCTTCTATTTCTTTCTCCCCCTTTTTGTCAGCAGGTGGGGTGTTATCTGAAGAAGAAGAAGAACTGGATGGTCTTGGAGATGTTCCAATACTCCTGGTTTCTGGATTCCTGTGCATCAATTGAGCTGCAAGTATCTCATGTTGCTTCACCAGTTGATGCACTAATTGTGTTAAAGTGGCAAGTTCCTCCCCTTGTTTATCCACTTTAACTATAAAAGTTTGGCACATTTCCATCAATTCAAGGTTAGAGTAAGTATATCTATCCTCACTCCGTGCCTGTTGAGTACCAACAGGTGGTGGATCATAGGATGTAGAGGGACCCTTCTGCCCTGCATAAGCTGTTCCCTCCCCCATGGTTTCTTGGCACCTGGGACCATGTTCCAAAGATGCCACAAAAGCAGCATCAATGAGTTCTGTTGCCTTGGGTTTGGTCTTAAGGATGTTCAAACTGTCTTGTGCCTCACTATGAGAAGTAAGAGCAACAGTAGTAGGAGCCCTTCCCAAATGGTCTTCCCCCTCCTTAGCGACCACCTCAGTGAGCCTGGGAGAAATCTCAGTGTGTTCCCATGTAGTAGCCTCACCTGAATATTGTTCAGGTAAAGTAGTGGAAATTATTGGAGTAGGGGTTGTTTTAGGCTTAAGAGGCTGAGGAACCCTCTTTGCCTTTCTTGTGAAAGTAGCAACAACTGGTGGTGGTTTATGAGGTGTAGAAGCAGAAGGTGGAGTCACAAGAGTGGTGACTATAGGTGTAGTTAAAACTGGAGGAATGCTCTCAGTAGAAACTGGAGGAACACTTACAGTAGAAACTGTAGTTGTTGCCTCAGGGATAACAACTGCAGTACTTGCAGTAGAAACTGCAGAGGTACTAGCAGTAGGAAGAGAAGTAGATGGGGGTTGAGACAGAGGTGAAGTTACTTATCTCTCATCTTCAGTAGTTGTTCCCACCATCATTGTAGGGAACAATGGTGTAACATTGCTTGAAAAACCTTTGTTTACCCTTCTCATGTTGGCAAACACTTTCTTTGCATGAGAATGGGCAGGAAAAACATTTTGGGATCTTGTTAGATCCATTATTTCACAATTTAAGATATGCTGTAAGAATCTTGGATACATTAAAAATTTGTGTTTAGGATTGGCCAAGTTCCACAACATACCATCAAAGATAAGGTTTGAAAAATTGTAGGTCTGGTTTGTGGCAAGACAAACCATGGCTGTTGCCAAGGAAAAACTTGCCTCATTCCATTCCGTTCTCTTTTGTGAAATACACTGTTGCAAAGTGTGCATAAAGTATTTCCATTGGGGGGACAATTTTGATTTTAAAAATGTTGATGTATTTAAGTCCCCCTCATAGCCCATTCGTCTAAAGTTTTCAAAAACAGTTTCGTTAGGTAGAGAGCTTATACCTTCTCCATCTTGAAGTTGAAGGTGTGTACGGATTGTAGCCTCTGAAACTGTGACCTCTTTGCCATCAACGGTGGCATGTATAACTGGTACTTCTCCCTCTGAAGATACCACAACAGTATCCCAAAATTCTCGTATATGATCTTCATGAATTTCTGGACTAACTGTCAGAGCAAACTTTATATAGGACTGCTTCAAGAAGTCAATAACTAGGTAAAAATCAGTGTTTTCTTTGTTCTTTTTAAAGCAAGAATCCATGTTGTGGCTTTCATAGAACTGAAGATCAGCCATTGTTGTTAAATTGGAAGAATTTGATTAAACAGTGGAAGAAAACTAGATTTTTGAGTTGCAACGGTAACTTTTTATCAATTAGGGTTCTTGAGATAAAAAGTAATTAATGGAAAGATTAAATATGAACCCTATTTATACGCTTAAGATTATAACAACTTGACGATATGGATTAGACGCGAATGATGATTAAAAAGGATGGTTCAATCGTGTAATGCCACGTGTTTAAAATTACCGAATGCGCGCCGAAGTTTAAATTTTGAGGTCCAATCACAAACCGCCACATGTTAAAAGTTAGTTGCAACTTGAGGTTTGACTTGTCAACGCAGTATTAACAGAGTAATCTTATTAATTAAGAAAACTCTGCAGTACTAATAGTTGCCGTATTAAAAAATAATGACCGTAGTAATGGGGTTAATTACAGTAGTAATGACACCGACGGGCCGTATTAACTGGTCTGGCAGTAGTAATGGACATCACTTCCAGTATTAACCAGAGGTCCCGTAGTAATGAGATTACTAGCAGTATTAACCATTCAAGCAAAATTAACAAAACTAAGGCCAGTAGTAGTTAAACCTTCCCGTAGTAATGAAAAATTTTCCGTACTAATAAGACTTTGGCCAAAATTTATTTCTAATGTTAATTTTGCAGTAGTAACATAGTACAAAACTAAAAAGTAAGACACTTGATTTATGTGAAGGTTACTAGTGCTTTACCCGAAGGGACTTAACATGAGATATTTAAAAGACAAATTAAGGTTGATTAATCCATGTTGATCATGCCAATACTCGTAATCAAGAATGTAAATCTTCCCACATCAAAAGTTTATGTGAGAAGATCAGCAAGCTGATTATCAGTATGGGCTTTTTCAACATGAATTAACTTCTTTTCATTACAGTCTCTTATGAAGTGATATCTTATCTCAATGTGCTTGGTCTTTGAGTGCTTCACCGGATTGTTGATTATGCAGATTTGTCTCTTGTTGTCTATGAAGATGGGAGTGTTCATGAATGTATATCCATAATCCATCATTTGATTTTGTATCCATAATACTTGAGCACAACAACTTGATGAAACAATGTATTCAGCTTCTGTTGAGGAAGTAGAAACCGTGGTCTGCTTCTTGCACTGCCACGACACCAACCTTGAGCCTAGGAATTGACATCCTCCTGTGGTTGATTTCCTGTCTAAAATTTCACCGCCATAATCACTGTCAGTATAAGCAATTAAATCAAAGGGTGAGTCTTTAGGATACCATAGACCTAAGTTAGGTTTGCCCTTCAAGTAACGAAATATTCTCTTGACTGCAATGAGATGAGACATCTTAGGTCTGGTTTGATATCTTGCACACACACATACTCCAAACATGATGTCAGGTCTTGAAGCTGTGAGGTACATTAGTGAACCTATCATTGACTTGTAGTTGTGGATATCTACATCCCCCCCCCCCCTCAAGATCTGCAGTCAGCTGTTTGTGAGTCTCCACTGGGGTGCTTGCCACTTTTGCTTCTAGGAAACGAAACTTGGTGAGAATATCTTTAACATATTTGGACTGGCTAATGAAGAGTCCATCAGGCTTCTGCTTGACTTGTAGGCCTAGAAAGAATGTTAATTCTCCCATGGAGCTCATTTGAAACTTCACATGCATCATCTTTTCAAAATCTCTACACAAGTCTTCATTGGTGGAGCCAAAAATGATGTCATCCACGAAGATTTGTACTAGAAGAATGTCAGAGTTTACCTTTTTGATAAAGAGAGTCTTATCTATGGTTCCTCTTTGGAAGTTGTTTTTAAGAAGGTAATCGGGGAGGTTTCATACCAAGCTCTGGGTGCTTGATGAAGCCTATAGAGAGATTTGTCTAGTTTGTACACCATATGAGGAAATTGAGGGTCCTCAAATCCAGGTGGCTGTCTCACATACACTTCTTCTTCAATTACTCCATAGAGAAAGGCACTCTTCACATCCATCTGAAACATCTTGAAGCCCATGAAAGATGCAAAGGCAAGAAATAGTCTGATGGCCTCCATTCTTGCTACAGGTGCAAACACATCTTCATAGTCTGTTCCCTCTTCTTGAGTGTAGCCTTGAGATACCAGTCTGGATTTGTTCTTGATGACAATGCCTCTTTCATCCTTTTTGTTCCTGAAGATCCATCTTGTTCCAATGACCTTCTTTCCTGGAGGGAGTTTGACTAGCTTCCAAACATCTTGTATTTTGAACTGAAGTAGTTCTACTTGCATGGATTCAATCCAGTTTGGATCAAGAAGAGCTTCTTGAATTTTCTTTGGCTCCATTTGGGAAAGAAAACAAGCAAATAAACAAGTGTTTATATCCTTCAGTGGGTCCTTGGGAGACTTGGTTTGACTCCTAGTCTCCATAGAGATGTCATATTTTCCAATGATTTGCGATGGTGGATGATTTTTGGAAATACGGGAAGATGGAATCTTCTCAATTCTTAAGTTGACATCCAAATTGGTATCAGTAAGATCTGGCATTCCATAGCCATGGAAAGGACCAGAATTTGAAGAAGTGCTCTTTGGAGTGCTCTTTGGAAGTTCTTCATCTTGTATGGGTTGGTCTTCAGTGGTTTCCTGTTGATGTGTCTCCTCTTCAACTGCTTTGTCAATAGTGTCATAAAGATTTAGAGAATCATAAGTTGAAATGGGGAGATAAACATACTCCATTACATCTAATCTGTCTGTTCCAACAAGTGGAGAGTTCGTAGTAGAAACAGATTCAGTATTAACTGGGTCAATATTAACAGGATGATCTGAAGCATTAGGAACAGGATCAGTAGGAATGATGCGGATTGATGAAAGTCAAAGTTGAAATCCAGGGATTTTGTTAACGCATCCAAATCAAACAGCCAGTTTGGTCCTTGACCCTTAGTGTTGGGGGTGTTTTCATTGAAGGTAACATTTGAACTTTCTTCAATAATGCTAGACTTGTGATTGTAGACACGACAGGCTTTGCTCTGTGATGAATATCCAACAAAGTATCCTACATCCTCCTTGCTTTCAAACTTACCAAGATGGTCCTTTGAGTTAAGAATTGTACAAGGACACCCAAAAGCTCTTAAGAAACTTATCAAAGGCTGTCTCTTGTGTAGAAGCTCATAAGGAGTCTTGTTGTAGGACTTGACTAAGAGGACTCTATTATGCTCATAGCAGGCAATATTAACTGCCTCTGCCCAAAAGAAAATGGGTAAGTTGGATTCTGACAACATACTTCTTGCAGCTTCAATGAGGGTCCTATTTCGTCTTTCAGCTACTTCATTTTGTTGTGGAGTTCTTGCAGCACTGAATTGTCTTTCTATCCCTTTCTTCTCACCAAACTCATTCATCACATGGTTCTTGAACTCTGTTCCGTTATCACATCTGATCTTCCTCACCTTCAGATTGATTTGATGTTCTACTCTTGTGATGAAAGAGATGAGTAGCTGAATCATTTCAAACCATCAGTTAATCTTGAAATTGTATAAAAAGCAAACTTTCAATTTCAGAAATCAAAAACTTATATTCGAGGACTTCATAAATTAGTTCATATGAGAAAATTTGCTTCAGAAATGAAATGTTTTGTAAAATGCAGAAACTTGTATTTTGTTTAGAATTCAACCTGTGTCAAAAATTCATAAAGTGCAGGTTTTAATAATTTAAAAATGACATGATATACAATCAAAGTTATTCAATTCTTGTCAAGTAGAAATAAATTAAATTAATATTTTATTAGAATTCAACATGTGTCAAAAATTCATAAATTGCAGGTTTTAATAATTTAATAATGACATGATATACAATCAAAGTTATTTCTTATCAAGTAAAAATAAATTAAATTAATATTTTACTTAAATATGGCATATATACCTTATTGTCATTAAAACATAGCAGTTTTGTGACATATTTTTACAAAGGAATTTTTATGAACACATGAATAATCTTCAATCTTTATTGAGGGTTCCCAGAATATGATTTCACAACCTTATAAACTGCTTTTTCTCTCAAGATATTTTTGATTATTTTGCATGTTTTTCATTAGTGGCAAGGAAATACACCCACGTATACCTTGTGTAGTCATCAGTGATAACAAGGCAATAGGATTTCTTAGCTATACTCTTCACATTTGTTGGTCCAAATAAGTCCATATGGAGCAGGTGTAAAGGAGTATTAATGGTGTTGATTTCTGTCACACCCCGCCATTGGCGGAAACGCAGGGTGCATCACGATTGGCGATCGTCATAACACAATAGTAATATAAAGAATATAATCTATATGAATAAATAAATAATGTATTGTTATGACGTCGCCATACTCAAGGTATAAACCTTGGTACACGAAAATCGTCACACACTACAAGTAAGAAAGTTCAAATGTGAATATCAACGAATGAAAGGATACTTGGGCATGCAAGCCCGAAATGAAAACTAAATGTATAAATAAATAATATCTGTAAATGCAAAAGATATCTAGAGGTCATCTAGAGTCCGACTCCTACATCCAAGTCCTATGCCTGCTCATTACCTGAAAGTAAAGCTTAAAACGTCAACATTAAGTTGAGCGAGTACATCGAGTAAGTAGTAAAATGTAAAGTAGAAATCATATCTCAAAATCAGTAGTAAAGTAGTGTGTAACTAATGCGTGTAAGTAGTAAGAAAACATCATCCACAACCATACAACGTAAGCATGTATCACAAGTAAGCATAGTAAGTACATCTCATTAGTAGGAAAGGTATACTAATGAGCATGCAGATATCAATAGGAAAGGTATACTGATATGTATCATAAGTAAGCATCGTAAGTACACCTCATTAGTAAAAAAGGTATACTAATGAGCGTGCATGTATCAGTAGGAAAGGTATACTGATATGTATCATCCGCAGTAGCCACGCTACCGTAAGTACACCTCATTAGTAGGAAAGGTATACAAATGAGCGTGCATGCATCAGTAGGAAACTTATACTGATGTGTATCAACCAACTGTCTCGTAAAGTTTTAGAAAAATTGCATTAGTTCTGTTACACATTTCAAGGTTTCTAAAAATAGCAAGTTTCCATAAATAGAAATTTCTATTTATGGAAAGTTTCCAAAAATAGTAATGTTTCCATATATAGTAAGTATGGAAGTAAAATCTGTTTATCGTAAATCATTTTTCTCCCAATAGTTTGGTTGAGCTTTACTTTCCCCCGATTTAAATCATAGAAAACAGTAATAAGTAAAAGGGGCGATGACTCACTTTATCGAGTGAGCGTATGTAAGCGGTACTGTATGTATATGGTGTAGTAAGTTGGCCACAACTAGAGTCCTCACTATTCCTAGAGCTCCCCTAGATAAAGGTAGAAATGTATAAGAATAATAATCGACGGTTAAAGACTTTAGATAATACGACAAAACTTTTCAGCGAAGACATAGGTTCATTCAAACTGAGATAAGTAAAGTTCCAGAAGGACTTAGAAGTCGAAGGAAGTATATTTGAAAACTAGACACCGAGAGCTACGTTTTAGAACAAGATATCATTGCAAAAGAGTTCGTTACGAATAAGATATGATTAAAACAAAACTGGTTACCTAAACTGTCCAAAAACGTTATTCCTATAGATGTTGAGTTTAATACATATAACGTCGTATATTTTAGGTGTAGACAAGATAGACATTTTTTTATACTTATTAGACATGTTATTAACTTATAGTAAACATTTTTAATTATGTTTAAGATTTTCTAAGTGGTTACACAAATTCAATTACCAATCCTAGTAAGTATCGTTTAAAAACTCAGATTTGACCAACATTCACTAAAGTGCAGTTTCGGAAAGTTCTAAAACGAATTAGAGGACGAGGTTTATATATTTAAAAAGTACGTTCCGAGAACTACAACTAGGAATCAAGATTCATCTAAGAAGCATCTGTTATGACCAAGGTATGATCAAAACAAGTTAGACAAAAGCTTGTTGACCCGTTCAGTACTTAATGTACCCGAGTTTGTAAAAACGTTTTTAAATATCAAACGACCACATAAAATTACCAACACCTCCAGATCATTAATTTGACATATAAACAAGGACTCCATGTTTTAAAATCTCCATTTATACGCTTTTAGACCACACAACAAGTTAGCCCATAATCGGATTGACGCATGTTTACTAAAAATCAGTTCTAGGGATTTTGACAATGAATTATAATACGATTCTTACGTTTTTGAAAACTAGGTTCCAAGACCTATAATTTTAGATAAGGTCACAGGTACTAATTCAATACCAATAAGGAGTTAGACACTGAAGTAGACAGAGTACAATAGAATTTCCAAAACTGTCCAAAACCGAGACGTATTTAGTTTAAGTTTAAAGTGAGTTTGAAATACATTACGAGTACTCAAACGATCCCGACATTTAATTATCATATTTTAGACCAGTGGTGAGACATCCCAAACATGTTAATAAACGTTCTCGCTTACTAAATTTGTCACACCCCGCTTGGAAGCGGAAACGCGAGATGTTCCAGTTATAATATCAAAGTCAAGATTACAACAATATAACCGATAAACAAAACATCAAATTAAATAGATCATGCCAAATGTTACAAAATACATCAATAAGTCAAGGGCGGTACGACGCCTTAGTACAAATACAATTCCAAAAGAAATCAACAAAAGGATCGTCATGGAAATTACAATAAAAGTTCAAATTCAAATTTCCACAAAAGCAAGCGATCCAAAAACAACTATGGCATGATCAACGGAAATCCTCAATTTCCTGCAAAGCGTTAAAACGACATCAACAACATGTTGGTGAATTATTCGCAATTTTAAGTAAAAGTTGACCCAACGACAAGTTTAAGGTGGACCTATTCGCTTAGGTAAAAGGTAATCAGTAGCGTCTAACGATTAAGCAGACAAGAAATCCAACAATATCTAAAAGTTTAGTAGGCAAGATATAAGATAACGTCTAGCAATTTATTAGTAAACAAGATAACGTCTAGTGTTAAACAGACTAGATGACGTCTAACAATTAGCAGACGAGATGGCGTCTAACATATAAGCATACAAGATGACGTCTAACATTTAAGCAGACAAGATGACGTCTAACATTTAAGCAGACAAGATGACGTTTAACATTTAAGCAGACCAGAAATACATTACGCCTACTATTTAAACAAACAAATTTTAAAGTACGCTTTACAGCCCTAAAATGGTAAAGACAAGGGCTACGAATAACTCACAATACAAGCTTCAGCAAATCCCAGATAAACAATCACGGAGCTACTACTCCACCGTCTAAGTGCCCTAAACAGCAATAATATAGTCTCAGTATCTCTACAAGTATAGTTCGGTTTAGCCTTGTCGGTTAAGATTACGTTTATTAAAATATTCCAACATTTAATGATTTAAATCATGACGACGTATTTGGGAGACGATGATCCGCGTCAAAAAGGGCGAGTGGCAAGATATCGGTCTTTCACGTCCATAATGTCGTTGGAAACGAATGATTACTTCGAGTCGAAAGGTATATTGAATGCTAAGGTTAAAGTTGTTGACTTTGGAAAAGTCAAATGTTAAAGAAGTTGACTCAGAAAAGTCAAATGTTAAAGATGTTGACTTAGAAAAGTCAAACGTCAACATTGTTGACCCATAAAAGTCAATTGTCAAGGGTGTTGACTTACGAAAGTCAAATGTCCAAGATGTTGATTTTGCAAAGTTAAAAACATAGGTAAATGAAGTTGACGTATAAATCTCACTTTGACCCTTTGAAGGTTTAAAAGACTTTACTTATCAAAATATAGTGTAAAATGTCTTTATATAAATGTTTTTAATCAAAGTTTATCGCAAAAATAATATTTGACTGCTTTAGATTACGATCGTTATTGTAACAAGTGTTTATTTATCCAAATGTAGGTAATACGTTGGTTTAAATAAGTGTTAAGGCATTTTAGATTGCGTTAGCGTCTTTGAGTCCAAAGACGATATTTTGTCAAAATATGTTACTTTTATATATTTTATTATGCTTATACAAGTGTTTATAGCTTAAAATAAGTTTATCATAAAATCAGTGGCTTTGAAACAACAATTCCCGGGAACAAAACGTCAAGACGGTTTAAACAACAAAAGCAACAACGTGTTGATTTTTGACGAAAAATAGCCCGGTGCGCCGCACCAGGCATGGGGTGCTGCGCACCTAGTGCATTTCCCAAATTCTTGAATTTTAACGATTTGTCGAAATCCGGATGTTTAAAGACTTTTTGGTTAAAACGCTTACTGTTAACAACTTACATTATGTTCCAAATATATTTACCAAGTGTTACATATATCTAAATATACCATTTTACATAATAATACATACAATATGTTAATTTCGGTAATAATCACTTCTTTATGTATTTTAGTCCAAATCTTTGTCCATAACCAAAATATTCACAAGTGTTGGTCTAATATATTATTCCTAACCATTTTCAAGGCTATAACCGAAATACATAAAGGAAATAATGACGAAATATATAATAAAAGATGAATATGGGAGAAAAACGTCGATTTTACCGAAATACAACCGCAAGATCTTAAGCTTGAGAATATAACCCGAAAGCAACTTTTGGTGGTGAGATGATGGGAAAATCACAGCTCCAAAACACAAAATAAAACCACCATTAGTCTAGATCTTAACATGCAAGATGATCATTAACGTTTTCGGAGAGATTTTTCGGTAAAAAGTCACTTACCAAGATCAAAGAGATTTCTCTTCAAGAAAAGCTAGATGGATCTTCCCAAATGATATGTAAAATGGAAGACAATAGCTTGGAATGCAAAAGAATAATAGTTGGTGTTAGAATCTCTAACAAAAGAAAAGAAAGATGAAGAAAAATGAAGAAATGGTTAAAGAAACCTTACCAAAAACCAAAGGAACCAAAAGGAAGTTGTTAGAGATGACTTAGTATCTTGAAACCCTCTTCAAATGTGGTGTTTTATAGCTTCAAACTTCTGGAAATGAGAAGTATTTTGAGAGAAAATGGTGAAGAATTGCATGGGTGAAAGAGAGGAAATGAGAGAGAAATGGGTTTGTAGGTGTAAAAGTGATGATCAAAATGAGTTTGTGAGAAGGTTTAAGACCTCTAGTGAGGCTTCTCTGTCCCATTTCAGTCTGCTACACGTTTGGGAGAAAGGGCCCAATCACAATCCATGCAAAAATGACTCACACAAAACAACAAAAATTTGCCCAGCAAGGTAGGTGCTGCGCACCTACTTGGTAGGTGCTAAGCACCGACCAAAAATTCAGACTTCTTGCTTTTTCGTTTACGCGATCGTTAAGGAGTTTCGTTTGTCGAAAGTTCCCGATTCTTTTTGCGTTGAGCTTAGGAAAGTTCATACTTTGATTTACTTTATATTAGGTTCATTTAATTTTATATTTTCACTTTCGATTTCGAGATTCGCACGATTTCGGAAAAGGAGTAAACAAGAGCAAAAGTACGATATCTCGAGGATAAAGAATACGATAACCGACAAATTTGGCATAAACCTTCTAACTTATAATTATGAGGATACTAACTAATTGGCACTTAGATAAAATAAAATTATTACGTCTCGGGGACGAATTTGCAAATACAGAAAACCCGATACTTAATAACAGTAAATCGTGAGCAAAACAAAGCGAAATTCAACGGTCGAAATCAATTGCGAATAAAATATAAATAATAACGGTAACATAAGTATTTCAAATTGACGGGACGTCACAGCCTCCCTCAGTTAAAAGAATTTCGTCCTCGAAATATTTTCTGCAACGGCCTACTCCAACTCGAAGGAAGACGTTAAGGATATAGCCGTGCGTGCAAATATCAAAATCTCAAACGCATTAGATATGAAACTCTTCGAAAGATGGAATAAAATTGGAGATTAGTAGAATTTGAGAGATATGGACTCGAAAACTGTTAACAATAGGAATTACGTTCCGGTCTTGCATAATTTATTCCAAACTAGGCGTAGTTGGCCAAATTACGCGTAGTTCGTAATGAACCATGCATTTGCGGAATTAATCCACTAAAGTTTAAAAGTTCCCAAAATATGATAGGGTCTAGATTAAAGTTTGGTATAGTACCAATGATTACTAATTTGAAGCGAAGTGACGGATAAAAAAAAAAAAGATCTGGAGTCGAATCTCTCGGAATCGCACTCGTAGGACAACCTCGTCTCATCGACTTCCTTGCAGATAGGAGCTTACTTCGGTTCCAACGCAAAAGAGGCGTAACAAGAAAACAAAAATACTAGGAAGTGAAAAGAGTAGTGTGCAACACGACGGTAATGAGATTAAGTATCAAGAATCAAATAGGATAAATGCAGGTTGAACTTAGATAAGAAATGTATTCGTACCGGCTGGAGTTAACTCGGGAAAGTTGTTCCTAAGATGCTCAGGAGAACCACACTCATAACAATTTCCCTTCGGGATCTTACAAAACTTCTCGGTGTGCCCAAGTCTCTTACACCGACCGCACACCCAACATTTTAACTCTTTGGCGTGGGGGTTACCACACCGATTGCACTTGGGAGGCCTACCCTCGACATTCGGAGCCACTAATGCATATGCTTGCACATCTTGAGGAGTATCCTTCCTCCTAGCTCTCTTCTGCGAATCCCCATAACGGTCTTCACCACCCCGTTTCCCTTCGGAGTTCAGCTTAACTACTGTTGGGGCTAGCTCGCCATCACGGACCGCGTTATGCGTTAGCGTCGTCGCAATCTCAACCGCGCTCTGGAAGGTGCTCGGCTTGTTGGAAAGGACACTCTTACGGATTGCTGGGGGTAATCCGTGAGTGTAGCGACCTATTCGCTTGATTTCGGGTCGGACCAAGTGTGGTACCAACTGGGACAAAGCGTGAAAACGCGAGGTGTACCCCTGAATGTCGGACCCAATCATGGTCAAGTTCCACAACTCATCCTCCAACTTCTGAATCTCAGATTCAGGTACATACTCAACAATCATTAGCTCCTTTAACTGCTCCCAAGTCATCTTGCTGATCTCAGCTCGGCCTCGCACATTCACGATTGAATTCCACCACGTCAAAGCCGTTCCTTGAAATAAAAACGCAGCAAATCGGACTCGATCTTTGTCCGCACAGTCAATAGCATCAAAAATAGATTCCATCTTTTCCATCCACTGGAGCGTTCCAGTCGCTCCCTCATTGCCTCTGTACTCTGGGGCCTTACATCTCATAAAAGTCTTCAGTGTGCACCCAGCGCTTTGGGTCAAGCCCTCTGCCCTACCTGATCCAGTAATCACGACTTCGGGTCCCTCATTATTAACAACCGGCTCAGGACCCTCATTGTTGACAACCGGCTCGGGATTTCCAGAACCCGAACCACCATCAGTTCCTTGGGCTGCGCCCTCCTTCAGTTGAGCTATAAGCTCGGGCATCATTGCCGCTATCTGTTGAGCAATCATCTGAGCCATGTCAGGATTCGTATCGTTCTCCACATTTTTCCTTCTCGCATTGGACGTATTAGCTCTCGCGTTCGGAGTAGCACGTCGCGCGGAACTTCGTGTCGCAACTCTCCTCTTAGGCGCCATCGTCCTAAAATAAAAGAGGAAAAGACTCGATCAGCAAATGTGTGCAACACAAAAACAAGGCCAAATGCCAAAGCACAACACGAAATTAAACACGTATAAAAATAGTGCACACATTGCTATCAGAGTAAAAATCGATTCAAAAAGCCTATGGTCATAGTCCAAGTGATTTACTCAGTTTAAATCACCCGGTTCGCTATAACCATTGGCTCTGATACCAACTTCTGTCACACCCCGCTTGGAAGCGGAAACGCGAGATGTTCCAGTTATAATATCAAAGTCAAGATTACAACAATATAACCGATAAACAAAACATCAAATTAAATAGATCATGCCAAATGTTACAAAATACATCAATAAGTCAAGGGCGGTACGACGCCTTAGTACAAATACAATTCCAAAAGAAATCAACAAAAGGATCGTCATGGAAATTACAATAAAAGTTCAAATTCAAATTTCCACAAAAGCAAGCGATCCAAAAACAACTATGGCATGATCAACGGAAATCCTCAATTTCCTGCAAAGCGTTAAAACGACATCAACAACATGTTGGTGAATTATTCGCAATTTTAAGTAAAAGTTGACCCAACGACAAGTTTAAGGTGGACCTATTCGCTTAGGTAAAAGGTAATCAGTAGCGTCTAACGATTAAGCAGACAAGAAATCCAACAATATCTAAAAGTTTAGTAGGCAAGATATAAGATAACGTCTAGCAATTTATTAGTAAACAAGATAACGTCTAGTGTTAAACAGACTAGATGACGTCTAACAATTAGCAGACGAGATGGCGTCTAACATATAAGCATACAAGATGACGTCTAACATTTAAGCAGACAAGATGACGTCTAACATTTAAGCAGACAAGATGACGTTTAACATTTAAGCAGACCAGAAATACATTACGCCTACTATTTAAACAAACAAATTTTAAAGTACGCTTTACAGCCCTAAAATGGTAAAGACAAGGGCTACGAATAACTCACAATACAAGCTTCAGCAAATCCCAGATAAACAATCACGGAGCTACTACTCCACCGTCTAAGTGCCCTAAACAGCAATAATATAGTCTCAGTATCTCTACAAGTATAGTTCGGTTTAGCCTTGTCGGTTAAGATTACGTTTATTAAAATATTCCAACATTTAATGATTTAAATCATGACGACGTATTTGGGAGACGATGATCCGCGTCAAAAAGGGCGAGTGGCAAGATATCGGTCTTTCACGTCCATAATGTCGTTGGAAACGAATGATTACTTCGAGTCGAAAGGTATATTGAATGCTAAGGTTAAAGTTGTTGACTTTGGAAAAGTCAAATGTTAAATAAGTTGACTCAGAAAAGTCAAATGTTAAAGATGTTGACTTAGAAAAGTCAAACGTCAACATTGTTGACCCATAAAAGTCAATTGTCAAGGGTGTTGACTTACGAAAGTCAAATGTCAAAGATGTTGATTTTGCAAAGTTAAAAACATAGGTAAATGAAGTTGACGTATAAATCTCACTTTGACCCTTTGAAGGTTTAAAAGACTTTACTTATCAAAATATAGTGTAAAATGTCTTTATATAAATGTTTTTAATCAAAGTTTATCGCAAAAATAATATTTGACTGCTTTAGATTACGATCGTTATTGTAACAAGTGTTTATTTATCCAAATGTAGGTAATACGTTGGTTTAAATAAGTGTTAAGGCATTTTAGATTGCGTTAGCGTCTTTGAGTCCAAAGACGATATTTTGTCAAAATATGTTACTTTTATATATTTTATTATGCTTATACAAGTGTTTATAGCTTAAAATAAGTTTATCATAAAATCAGTGGCTTTGAAACAACAATTCCCGGGAACAAAACGTCAAGACGGTTTAAACAACAAAAGCAACAACGTGTTGATTTTTGACGAAAAATAGCCCGGTGCGCCGCACCAGGCATGGGGTGCTGCGCACCTAGTGCATTTCCCAAATTCTTGAATTTTAACGATTTGTCGAAATCCGGATGTTTAAAGACTTTTTGGTTAAAACGCTTACTGTTAACAACTTACATTATGTTCCAAATATATTTACCAAGTGTTACATGTATCTAAATATACCATTTTACATAATAATACATACAATATGTTAATTTCGGTAATAATCACTTCTTTATGTATTTTAGTCCAAATCTTTGTCCATAACCAAAATATTCACAAGTGTTGGTCTAATATATTATTCCTAACCATTTTCAAGGCTATAACCGAAATACATAAAGGAAATAATGACGAAATATATAATAAAAGATGAATATGGGAGAAAAACGTCGATTTTACCGAAATACAACCGCAAGATCTTAAGCTTGAGAATATAACCCGAAAGCAACTTTTGGTGGTGAGATGATGGGAAAATCACAGCTCCAAAACACAAAATAAAACCACCATTAGTCTAGATCTTAACATGCAAGATGATCATTAACGTTTTCGGAGAGATTTTTCGGTAAAAAGTCACTTACCAAGATCAAAGAGATTTCTCTTCAAGAAAAGCTAGATGGATCTTCCCAAATGATATGTAAAATGGAAGACAATAGCTTGGAATGCAAAAGAATAATAGTTGGTGTTAGAATCTCTAACAAAAGAAAAGAAAGATGAAGAAAAATGAAGAAATGGTTAAAGAAACCTTACCAAAAACCAAAGGAACCAAAAGGAAGTTGTTAGAGATGACTTAGTATCTTGAAACCCTCTTCAAATGTGGTGTTTTATAGCTTCAAACTTCTGGAAATGAGAAGTATTTTGAGAGAAAATGGTGAAGAATTGCATGGGTGAAAGAGAGGAAATGAGAGAGAAATGGGTTTGTAGGTGTAAAAGTGATGATCAAAATGAGTTTGTGAGAAGGTTTAAGACCTCTAGTGAGGCTTCTCTGTCCCATTTCAGTCTGCTACACGTTTGGGAGAAAGGGCCCAATCACAATCCATGCAAAAATGACTCACACAAAACAACAAAAATTTGCCCAGCAAGGTAGGTGCTGCGCACCGACCAAAAATTCAGACTTCTTGCTTTTTCGTTTACGCGATCGTTAAGGAGTTTCGTTTGTCGAAAGTTCCCGATTCTTTTTGCGTTGAACTTAGGAAAGTTCATACTTTGATTTACTTTATATTAGGTTCATTTAATTTTATATTTTCACTTTCGATTTCGAGATTCGCACGATTTCGGAAAAGGAGTAAACAAGAGCAAAAGTACGATATCTCGAGGATAAAGAATACGATAACCGACAAATTTGGCATAAACCTTCTAACTTATAATTATGAGGATACTAACTAATTGGCACTTAGATAAAATAAAATTATTACGTCTCGGGGACGAATTTGCAAATACAGAAAACCCGATACTTAATAACAGTAAATCGTGAGCAAAACAAAGCGAAATTCAACGGTCGAAATCAATTGCGAATAAAATATAAATAATAACGGTAACATAAGTATTTCAAATTGACGGGACGTCACAAAATTGTTACACAAATTCAATTACGAATCCTAAGTAAAACTCGTTTCAACAATTTCATATTTGACCCGTGCTCACTATTTTGCAGATTCTGGGAGTTTGGAAAACAATTAGACGACATATCTTATATTTTTGAAAACTAGAAAAGGAGAGCTACAATTCACGTTTAGACCACAGGTTCTAATTCAATATAACCCAGAAGCTATAAGTCTAACAAGACAGCATAACGTACCAGCAATTTAATCAATCGAAGTACAATATACATACACATACATGAACCGATTAAGAACATAACGGAGACAACGAATTGGACGAATGATCAGACTTGTATTGATGATAATCCGAACAGGTTTTCAATGAAATGAAATCAAAACTTTGGACGCTAAATCCCGTGGCTGCAAACAACAAAGAATACAACCGAATTGAAAACCCTAATTAGGATTTGGCTAGGATTAGGGTAACAAAACAAACAAGAGACATACCTATACGATCTCAGCTGCTGATGATGAGTTTAAGGAGGAAGAAAGAGGCTCGATGGTGGTGGAGAGCTGCAATCAAATGGCTGCCATGTGTTGATGAAAACAGATTATAACGAATTCCATCTAGGGTTTCGGATATGAGAAGAATTCACAAAAGAAACAACACTTTGCCTTGATTCAAATGGTGATTACGGATAAGAGATCAATGGTGGAAATGGAGACCCGAAATTGATGATAATGGTGGCTGAATTCGACTGCAAAAGAGGGGCTGCCAGGGTTTGTGTGGATGACGGTTTAGGAGGGAAGAAAACACAAGATTGGGGTTTTGAGTGTGTGAAATGTTTAGGTTAGATTAGAGATAGGTTAGGCACTACAAGAACATGGTTAACCAAACAACAAGAGCCTGGGTTCGATTACTGCACCAAAGGTTTAGACAAAACGACTTAGACTCGACCACAAACAACGACAACAAAAAATGAGAGTCTGCTCGGGGGCCCGGTGCGTCGCACCTAAGACCTGGTGCGGCGCACCCCCATCAATTTTAGTTTCGTTTTTCACGCGTACATGTAACGACGATTATCGAAAGCAGAGGTCACGATCGAATCAAACAACAGATCTAGAACATGAATTAAGTTTGTGTAACATCAAAACCGGAAATTCTCAAGAGTTAATAATGTATAACGGAATATTTGAATAGGTACTTTATGTATAATTATCGAACCTGTATACGAAATTCATTTATAACGATCATTAAACATAGTAATGCGGTAATGTATAAAGTACGGAATTAACCAATAAGTTATCTAGGAGCTCGTCTAGTGGGACTAACTATTGCACCTAACTAATACATTAACATCATATAACGAGGTATACACACAATGCATAGTAATCATCATACATAAAGAAAATGTAAAGATCTTTTTATAAAAAGTTTTTTGTAATCACGGTAAGAGCATACGGCATACTAGACTAATCTGAGTCGGAAAAGTGACGGTTGCCACAGTTTCCTTGGTCTTGTGAGAAGATTTATGTTGCTTTCCCTTCAAGCAAGCTCCACAGTTGTCATCTAGAGAGAATTGTTTGTTAGGCAGACCTCTGACTATATTTGATTTCACCAACTCATTGATGTTCTTGAGGTTCATGTGACACATTCTTCTGTGCCAAAGAGTGGATTCATCTGTAGTTGCTTTGGATACAAAGCAGGCTTCAGCTGCAGTTGGTTGAACCTTGGACATATCAAAGCAATATACGTTGAATTTTCTTGGTGTTCTGAGTTGAACCTTGCTCTCATCTATGACGTATCCAGGCTCTATTACTAAAAATTCAGTTGCAGTGAAGATGGTAGTGTTCTTCTCATCACAAACTTGTGATACACTCAGTAGATTGTATTGTAACTGTTGCACATAGAAGACATCCTTGAAGCTGATTCTTCCATTGCTCACAGTCCCTTTCCCAATAATCTTCCCTCCTTTTGGATTTCCTCCAAAGGCAACATAACCTCCATTGAACTTCTCAAAATTCTGAAGGCAAGCAATGTTGCCTGTCATGTGCCTGGAACAGCCACTATCTACATGCCAACTGCTCTCATTATCTTTTGTTGGTTGAACCTGCACATTAACAAGAAAGTTAGTTTCTGGTGGGGACCCAAGCCAAGGTTGACTTGGGTTTGCCCATCTCATCACAGTAACTCACCGTCCTTTGGACTAGGTTTGAGAAATCAGGTGGACTAGGTGGTTGAGTTACTTTGACCTTTGGTTGCCATACTTGTTTAATTGTTTTAAATTTTGGAACATGAGCAGTATTAACAGTTTTTGATTTAACAGTAGGAACAGATACTGGTTTAACAATCTTTTGTTGTGCAGTATTAACACTCGCAGTAGTAACAGAGTTACGTTTTGCAGTATTAACGCCTGCAATATTAACACCATTGCGTTTAACAGTATTAACACGGGCAATATTAACACCATTATTTTTAACAGTATTAACACGTGCATTATTAACAAAATTTTGTTTAGCAGTATTAATCCTGTTTCTACTGTTGTTAAAAGATTGTTTGTTAACACTTCTTTTACCCGAAGAGGTATTAACAGAGTTATTCCTTGCAGTATTAACTCCATTACTACTGTTCAGGGCAGTTTTTCTTTCAAGTACGGATTTTCCATGGTGTTCAACCTCGCCAGTATACCCCAACCCCCTGTGTTGCTTTTGAAGCATTTTCTTTTGATTTTCAGGGTTATAAAAGCAGATTTTGGCATAATGATTAGATTTTCCACAGATAAAACACACTTTGACTTGTTTCTTAGGAATTTGACCCTTTTGAGTTTTCAATTGATTTTAATATCGTTGATTTCCTCTTGTACCTATATGAAACCAAGTCTTAATCTTTTCCCTTTGACCATCAGTGTTCTTACAGCAGTTACATTCACACTTCTTTGTTTTATTGGACTCTAATGACACATGAATTTGTGAAATTTGTTGTTTAACTTCTTCTAGTTTGGTCAAGTGTTCTTCAACCTCTAGGTCACTTTCTTCATCTACATCCTCAATCAGAACTTCATCATAGTTGATTGGATCAACGTTGAATGATTCTGTTGGAGGTTTCTATGTGATTGGAATTCTAGGTGCATCTAAAGTTGGAGGGATATAGTTTTGATTAAACGGTGGGGCTACTTCTTTATAACCTAATCCAGCTTCTATTTTTCCATGGATTTGTTGTTGAATTAGGTCATTAACAGATTTTGAAGCATGTTCTAGTTTCCCTACATTTAATTCAACTTTATCTTTTTCCTCCACTAGTCGTTTGATTTCTTCCCTAGCATCCTGAAGTTTAATTAATAGATCATCTCTCTGCCATTCAACCAAATTAATCTTTTCTTGATAGCTTAACTCATTAGTTTTATAAGACTTAACTTGATTTTCTAGATTCTCTATCCCCCTAGCAGCTGACCTTCTTTGTTCTTCTAATGTCTTAATTGAGTCACATAGCAATTGATTATGACTTCTATACTTAGACATGACTTCTTTACAATCGTTAGAACAAAGTTTGGAGTTTATCTCAGCCATGAGTGATGATGTTGCTGGATCCTTTGAAGAGGAATCAATGGCCATCAAAGATTGGATGAGATTTGATTCTTCAGTTGTTGCTTGCGTGTCTTCATCCCAGTCGTAACCAAGAACATCTTCATCGGTTGCAGTAGAAACATGCTCAGTAGAAACACCAGCTACAGTAGTATCACCCTCTTCAGTATTAATGCATGCATGGGGAGCAGTAGAAATAGATGTAATTTCAATTATAACCCCCATTAACGCTCTGTTTTGACTAGTTTCTTCTGCAAGATCATTCCAATCAAACCTGAATACATCTTGCGTGATTAATGTTGTTGATGTACTCTCTTGTGTGTTTCTTGAGTTGTTGACCTTTGATTTGTTCTTGCACTCCCTTGCAAAGTATCCTGGTTCTCCACAATCATAACACTTTACCTTGCTGCTGTGACGTCCCGTCAATTTGAAGTGCTTATGTTACCGTTATTATTTATATTTTATTCGCAATCGATTTCGACCCTTGAATTTCGCTTTGTTTTGCTCACGATTTACTGTTATTAAGTATCGGGTTTTCTGTATTTGCTAAATTGTCCCTCGAGACGTAATAATTTTATTTATCTAAGTTCCAATTAGTTAGTATCCTCATAAATATAAGTTAGAAGGTTTATGCCAAATTTGTCGGTTATCGTATTCTTTATCCGCGAGTTATCGCACTTTTGCTCTTGTTTACTCCTTTGCCGAAATCGTGCGAATCTCGAAATCGAAAGTGAAAATATAAAATTAAATGAACCTAATATAAAGTAAATCAAAGTATGAACTTTCCTAAGTTCAACGCAAAAAGAATCGGGAACTTTCGACGAACGAAACTCCTTAACGATCGCGTAAACGAAAAAGCAAAAAGTCTGAATTTTGGTCGGTGCTTAGCACCTACCAAGTAGGTGCGCAGCACATACCTTGCTGGACCAAAATTTTGTTGTTTTGTATGAGTCATTTTTGCATGTATTCTTGTTGGGCACTTCTCCCAAACGTGTAAGACCTGAAATAAGGCAGAGAAAACTCATTTGGGGTGCCTAAACCCACCTCACAACTCATTTCTATCATTACATAAACACACACAACCCCATTTCTCTCTCATTTTCATCATTTTCTTTGCTTTTTCTCTCATTTCTCTCTCCCAAACCCAACCATTTCCAGAAACTTTGAGGCTAAAATCAACCATTTGAAGAAGGATTCAAGTCTAGAATCATCAAAGAAACAAGTTCCTTTTGATCTCCATCAACTTTTGGTAAGATTCTTCATAAGTTTTATTCACTTTTCTTCCATTATCTTCATATTTCTCTTCATTTGTTAGAGATTCTAACACCAATCTATTTTCTTTTGCATTCCAAGCTATTGTCTTCCATTTTACATATCATTTGGGAAGATCCATCTAGCTTTTCTTGAAGAGAAACTTCTTTAATATTGGTAAGTAATCTTTTACCGAAAATCTCTTCGAAAACGTTATTTATCATCTTGCATGCAAGGATCTAGACTAATGGTGGTTTTATTTTGTGTTTTGGAGCTGTGATTTTCCTATCATCTCCCCACCAAAAAGTTACTTTCGGGTTTATCTTCTCAAGCTTAAGATCTTGCGGTTGCATTTCGGTAAAATCGACGTTTTTCCCATATTCATCTTTTATTATATATTTCGTCATTATTTCCTTTATGTATTTCGGTTATAGCCTTGAAAATGGTTAGGAATAATATACTAAACCAACACTTGTGAATATTTTGGTTATGGACAAAGATTTGGACTAAAATACATAAAGATGTGATTATTACCGAAATTAACATATTGTATGTATTAGTATGTAAAATGGTATATTTATATATATGTAACACTTGGTAAATATATTTGGAACATATTGTAAGTTGTTAACAGTAAGCGTTTTAACCAAAAAGTCTTTAAACATCCGGATTTCGACAAATCGTTAAAATTCAAGATTTGGGAAATGCACTAGGTGCGCAGCACCCCATGCCTGGTGCGGCGCACCGGGGTATTTTTCGTCAAAAATCAGCACGTTGTTGCTTTTGTTGTTTAAACCGTCTTGACGTTTTGTTCCCGTAAATTGTTGTTTCTAAGCCACCGATTTTATGATAAACTTATTTCAAGCTATAAACACTTATATAAACATAATAAAATATATAAAAGTAATATATTTTGACAAAATATCGTCTTTGGACTCAAAGACGCTAACGCAATCTAAAATGCCTTAACACTTATTTAAAAATGGACCTATTACCTACATTTCAATAAATAAACATTTGTTACAAGTAATGATCGTAATCTAAAGCCGTCAACTATTATTTTTGCGATAAAACTTTATTAAAAACATTTATGTAAAGACATTTTTCACTATAGTTTGATAACTAAAAGTCTTTGTAAACTATATTTATGAAAAGTAAAGAAGTACAAACTTTCTAAACGTCAAGTTAGACTTTTGCGACAACTCCAATTATCTATGTTTCAACCTAAAATAGTTGTCTTTAATTTTTCAAAACCAACATCTTTGACATTTGACTTTCATAAGTCAACACCCTTGACAATTGACTTTTATAAGTCAACAATATTGACATTTGACTTTTCTAAATCAACTTCTTTAACATTTGACTTTTCTAAGTCAACTTATTTAACATTTGACTTTTACAAAGTCAATAACTTTAACCTTGGTCAATCTAATAAAATCTCGGTATTCAATATTCCTTTCAACCAATATTCCTAGTAGTCGTTTCGACTAGGAATATTATTCTTTTCGAATTATTGTTACGACGTGAAATGACGACATCCTTCTGAGCGGCCCTGTTTGACGCGGAACATCGTCTCCCGAATACGTCGCCTTGATTTAAATTATTAAACGTTGGAATATTTTATTAAACTTAATCTTAACCGACAAGGCTAAACCGAACTATACTTGTAGAGATACTGAGACTATATTATTTACTGTTTTAGGGAACTTAGACGGTGGAGTTGTAACTCTGTGATTACTTTACCCGAGATTTGCTGAAGTTGTTTTGTGAGTTATTCGTAGCCCTTGTCTTAAATACTTTTGGGCTGTAAAGCGTATATTAAACTGTTTGTGTATATTAAACTGTCTACATGAATGCGGAATATTTTTCTAAATTATCTTGTTTACCCAGTGAATTTGGTCTGCCTTAGTTTTAAGTGTTTAAGCCGTGGTGGCTCCCCTCTAATACACTCGTTAAGCTTTTGCACGTGGTTCATATGTATAGATCTGTATTGGGTTATGTACCTAACCCACATTCCTCTGTAGGCTGCTACTACGAGCGGATGTTATGACCGTAATATTAAACTGCATGATTAAACTGGTTGCCTTTGGATTAACACACCTTAGGCTAGGGGATTAAACTGAATGGTTCAGGATCGAGATGTATGACTACTTAGGCATAGTACCTTTCACTATTGGATGAATACAAGATAGATGATTTTAAACTTACTGATTTACTGAAACTTGTCTATGGGTCACTTTTACTTTAAAATTGCGAATAATTCACCAACATGTTGTTGATGTCGTTTTAACGCTTTGCAGGAAATTGAGGATTTCCGTTGATCATGCCATAGTTTGTTTTTGGATCGCTTGCTTTTGGGAAAGTTGAATTGAACTGTTATTTTAATTTCCATGACGATCCTTTTGTTGATTTCTTTTGGAATTGTATTCGTGTTTGGCGTCTCATCGCCTTGACTTATTGATGTATTTTGTAACATTTGGCATGATCAATTTAATTTGATGTTTTGTTTATCGGTTATATTGTTGTAATCTTGACTTTGATATTATAACTGGAACGCTCCGCGTTTCCGCTTCCAAGCGGGGTGTGACAGAAGTTGGTATCAGAGCCAAAGGTTATAGCGAACCGGGTGATTTAAACTGAGTAAATCACTTGGACTATGACCATAGGCTTTTTGAATCGATTTTTACTCTGATAGCAATGTGTGCACTATTTTTATACGTGTTTAATTTCGCGTTGTGTTTTGGCATTTGGCCTTGTTTTTGTGTTGCACACATTTGCTGATCGAGTCTGTTCCTCTTTTATTTTAGGACGATGGCGCCTACGAGGAGAGTTGCGACACGAAGTTCCGCGCGACGTGCTATTGCGAATGCGAGAGTGAATACCGCGAATTCGAACACGAGGGCTAATACCGCGAATCCGAACGCGAGATATAATACTTCGAACGCGAGAGCTATTACGTCCAATGCGAGAAGGAACAATGTGGAGAACGATACGAATCCTGACATGGCTCAGATGATTGCTCAGCAGTTAGCGGCGATGATACCCGAACTTGTAGCTCAACTTCGAGAGGGCACCGCCCAAGGAAATGGTTCGGGTTCTGGAAATCCCGAGCCGATTGTTAATAATGAGGGTCCCGAGCCGATTGTCAATAATGAGGGTCCCGAAGTCGTGATTACTGGATCAAGTAGGGCAGAGGGCTCGACCCAACGCGCTGGGTGCACGCTGAAGACTTTTATGAGCTGTAAGGCCCCAGAGTACAGAGGCAATGAGGGAGCGACTGGAACGCTCCAGTGGATGGAAAAGATGGAATCTATTTTTGATGCTATTGATTGTGCGGACAAAGATCGAGTCCGATTTGCTGCGTTTGTATTTCAAGGAACGGCTCTGACGTGGTGGAATTCAATCGTGAATGTGCGAGGCCGAGTTGAGATCAGCAAGATGACTTGGGATCAGCTAAAGGAGTTGATGATTATTGAGTATGTTCCTGAATCGGAAATTCGGAAGTTGGAGGATGAGTTGTGGAACTTGACCATGGTTGGATCGGACATCCAGGGGTACACTTCGCGTTTTCACGCTCTGTCCCAGCTAGTGCCGCACTTGGTCCGACCGGAGCTTAAACGTATAGGTCGCTACACTCACGGATTACCCCCAGCAATCTGTAAGAGTGTCCTATCCAACAAACCGAGCACCTTTCAGAGCGCGGTGGAAATTGCGATTACGTTAACTCAGAACGCGGTCCGTGACGGTGAGTTACCCCCAATGACTGTGAAGCAAAATTCTGGAGGGGAATGGAGTGCAGAATCCTGTAAGAAGGACTCTCGAAAGAGATTTAGGAGAGATGACACTCCCCAGTTGGTGAAATCATATGCTGCTGTGACACCGGGTACTCAGAGTAAATACCCGAAATGTGATCGGTGTGGAAGGCACCACACCAAAGATGTGGCTTGTTGGGTATGTGGTAAGTGCAAGAAGTTAGGGCACACTGATGGCTTTTGTAAGACCCTGAAGGGCCATTGTTATGAATGCGGATCTCCCGAGCATCACAGGGACAAGTGTCCAAAGTTAGCTCCAGCTGGTACCAATACTTTTCTTATCTAAGCTCAACCTGCATTTATCCTATTTGATTCTTAATACTTGGCCTTATTATCGTCGTGTTGCACATTTCCCTTTTTACTTCCTGGTATTTTCGTTTTCTTTTACGCCCCTTTTGCGTTGGAACCGAAGGAAGCTCCTATCTGCAAGGAAGTCGATGAGACGAGGTTGTCCTACGAGTGCGATTCCGAGAGATTCGACTCCAAATTTTTTTTTTTATCCGTCACTTCGCTTCAAATTAGTAATCATTGGTACTATACCAAACTATAATCTAGACCCTATCATATTTTGGGAACTTTTAAACTTTAGTGGATTAATTCCGCAAATGCATGGTTCATTGCGAACTACGCGTAATTTGGCCAACTACGCCTAGTTTGGAATAAATTATGCAAGACCGGAACGTAATTCCTATTGTTAACAGTTTTTGAGTCAATAGTTCTTAATTCTACAAATTCCGATGCTATTCCATCATTCGAAGAGTTTCATATTTGATGCATTTAGGACTATGTTTCCTTGTACGTCTATACCCTTAGCGTCTTCCTTCGAAATAGAGTTATCCGTTAGTGAGTTTTCCTGCTACGAAGTACTTTCTTCCTATTGCGTTAGTTCCGATGACCATTCTTTTCTTATCAACTTGACCCCGAACGCCTTAGGTAGACTCGACGTTATCATGAGCATGGGTTGGTTGTCGTCACAACGTGCAGAGGTTATACACTTCAAGAAGAATATCCGCATACCGTTATCGTGGGAAGAACTGTTGTTAGATCAGGGGGGATAAGGCGGAGAAGCGCCTTAAGATCGTCTCGTGCTTAAAAGTTCGGGAGTACATCAAATGGGATTGCTCACTCTTTCTTGCACCCCTAGTGAAGAAAGACTCAACGGAGAAGTTGGGAGAGAAGCCCGTGGGTTGTGACTTTCCCGATGTGTTCCCAGAGGACTTACATGGATTACCCCTAGTTGAGATGTGGAGTTTCAGATTGACTTAGTTCCGAGAGCAGCGCCAGTGCAAAGGCTCCTTATCGGTTAGCACCCTCGGAGATGTTAGAACTATCGAAGCAGATCCAGGATTGGTGGGCAAAGGCTTCGTTAGATCAAGTTTCCCTCCTTGAGGCGCACCGGTACTTTCGTAAAAAGGAAAGATGTTGAGTACAAGACGACGTGGATGGCTTGAATTGCATAACACTTATGATTGTGAGATTCGCTACCATCTGGGTAAGGCGAGTGTAATAGCCGACGCGTCAAGTCGCACGGGGTCGGTTAAGCCGGTGAGAGTACGCCCCATGATTTTGATTCAGCCGATCTTGGAGGCTCGTATCATTCAAGTTTAACAAGAGGCTCTCACCAAGGTCAGTATCATTAGGATTATCATGGATCGGTTGACTAAGTCAGCACATTTTCTGCCTATTCGAGAAGATTACCGAATAGAGAACCTTCTAGATTGCATATTGACGAGATTATCTGTCATTTCTAAGCAAGGCAAGCGTGTGTTTTAGACGTTGGCGGAAGTTGGAATCGACATTTATCTTTGGACGAGTTTACATACAATAATAGTTATCGCTCCAGCATTTATTGCACTCCGTTTGGGGATTTCATTTTACTGTCATAAGGGTAGGTCTCCCCCTTGATAGGCTAATATGGATTATAGCCAGTTTACGGGTCCCGAGTTGATCCAAGAGACTACCGATAAGACCATTAGAATTGAGGATCGTGCGTTAGCCGCAAGAGATCGTCAGGAGAATTACGCGGATTTGCGTCGGAAACCTTTGGAATTCAGGTCGGCAACGTGGTGTTATTAAAGTTTCTCCGTGGAAGGATGTGTTTTGTTTCGAAGAACCGGTAGAAATCGTCGACCGAGAGGTTAAGCGCCTGCGGCGGAGTAGAATTCCTACTGTTAAGGTCCGATGGAACTCTAAGTTAGGAGCTGAGTTTACGTGGGAACGGGAGGACGAAATGCAGCGGAAATTTCCCCATCTATTTTCTACTAGCGATGCTCATTAGTAATTTCGAGGACGAAATTCTTTTAACTGGGGGAGGCTGTGACGTCCCGTCAATTTGAAGTGCTTATGTTACCGTTATTATTTATATTTTATTCGCAATCGATTTCGACCCTTGAATTTCGCTTTGTTTTGCTCACAATTTACTGTTATTAAGTATCGGGTTTTCTGTATTTGCTAAATTGTCCCTCGAGACGTAATAATTTTATTTATCTAAGTTCCAATTAGTTAGTATCCTCATAAATATAAGTTAGAAGGTTTATGCCAAATTTGTCGGTTATCGTATTCTTTATCCGCGAGTTATCGCACTTTTGCTCTTGTTTACTCCTTTGCCGAAATCGTGCGAATCTCGAAATCGAAAGTGAAAATATAAAATTAAATGAACCTAATATAAAGTAAATCAAAGTATGAACTTTCCTAAGTTCAACGCAAAAAGAATCGGGAACTTTCGACGAACGAAACTCCTTAACGATCGCGTAAACGAAAAAGCAAAAAGTCTGAATTTTGGTCGGTGCTTAGCACCTACCAAGTAGGTGCGCAGCACATACCTTGCTGGACCAAAATTTTGTTGTTTTGTATGAGTCATTTTTGCATGTATTCTTGTTGGGCACTTCTCCCAAACGTGTAAGACCTGAAATAAGGCAGAGAAAACTCATTTGGGGTGCCTAAACCCACCTCACAACTCATTTCTATCATTACACAAACACACACAACCCCATTTCTCTCTCATTTTCATCATTTTCTTTGCTTTTTCTCTCATTTCTCTCTCTCAAACCCAACCATTTCCAGAAACTTTGAGGCTAAAATCAACCATTTGAAGAAGGATTCAAGTCTAGAATCATCAAAGAAACAAGTTCCTTTTGATCTCCATCAACTTTTGGTAAGATTCTTCATAAGTTTTCTTCACTTTTCTTCCATTATCTTCATTTTTCTCTTCATTTGTTAGAGATTCTAACACCAATCTATTTTCTTTTGCATTCCAAGCTATTGTCTTCCATTTTACATATCATTTGGGAAGATCCATCTAGCTTTTCTTGAAGAGAAACTTCTTTAATATTGGTAAGTAATCTTTTACCGAAAATCTCTTCGAAAACGTTATTTATCATCTTGCATGCAAGGATCTAGACTAATGGTGGTTTTATTTTGTGTTTTGGAGCTGTGATTTTCCTATCATCTCCCCACCAAAAAGTTACTTTCGGGTTTATCTTCTCAAGCTTAAGATCTTGCGGTTGCATTTCGGTAAAATCGACGTTTTTCCCATATTCATCTTTTATTATATATTTCGTCATTATTTCCTTTATGTATTTCGGTTATAGCCTTGAAAATGGTTAGGAATAATATACTAGACCAACACTTGTGAATATTTTGGTTATGGACAAAGATTTGGACTAAAATACATAAAGATGTGATTATTACCGAAATTAACATATTGTATGTATTAGTATGTAAAATGGTATATTTATATATGTGTAACACTTGGTAAATATATTTGGAACATATTGTAAGTTGTTAACAATAAGCGTTTTAACCAAAAAGTCTTTAAACATCCGGATTTCGACAAATCGTTAAAATTCAAGATTTGGGAAATGCACTAGGTGCGCAGCACCCCATGCCTGGTGCGGCGCACCGGGCTATTTTTCGTCAAAAATCAGCACGTTGTTGCTTTTGTTGTTTAAACCGTCTTGACGTTTTGTTCCCGTAAATTGTTGTTTCTAAGCCACCGATTTTATGATAAACTTATTTCAAGCTATAAACACTTATATAAACATAATAAAATATATAAAAGTAATATATTTTGACAAAATATCGTCTTTGGACTCAAAGACGCTAACGCAATCTAAAATGCCTTAACACTTATTTAAAAATGGACCTATTACCGACATTTCAATAAATAAACATTTGTTACAAGTAATGATCGTAATCTAAAGCCGTCAACTATTATTTTTGCGATAAAACTTTATTAAAAACATTTATGTAAAGACATTTTTCACTATAGTTTGATAACTAAAAGTCTTTGTAAACTATATTTATGAAAAGTAAAGAAGTACAAACTTTCTAAACGTCAAGTTAGACTTTTGCGACAACTCCAATTATCTATGTTTCAACCTAAAATAGTTGTCTTTAATTTTTCAAAACCAACATCTTTGACATTTGACTTTCATAAGTCAACACCCTTGACAATTGACTTTTATAAGTCAACAATATTGACATTTGACTTTTCTAAATCAACTTCTTTAACATTTGACTTTTCTAAGTCAACTTATTTAACATTTGACTTTTACAAAGTCAATAACTTTAACCTTGGTCAATCTAATAAAATCTCGGTATTCAATATTCCTTTCAACCAATATTCCTAGTAGTCGTTTCGACTCGGAATATTATTCTTTTCGAATTATTGTTACGACGTGAAATGACGACATCCTTCTGAGCGGCCCTGTTTGACGCGGAACATCGTCTCCCGAATACGTCGCCTTGATTTAAATTATTAAACGTTGGAATATTTTATTAAACTTAATCTTAACCGACAAGGCTAAACCGAACTATACTTGTAGAGATACTGAGACTATATTATTTACTGTTTTAGGGAACTTAGACGGTGGAGTTGTAACTCTGTGATTACTTTACCCGAGATTTGCTGAAGTTGTTTTGTGAGTTATTCGTAGCCCTTGTCTTAAATACTTTTGGGCTGTAAAGCGTATATTAAACTGTTTGTGTATATTAAACTGTCTACATGAATGCGGAATATTTTTCTAAATTATCTTGTTTACCCAGTGAATTTGGTCTGCCTTAGTTTTAAGTGTTTAAGCCGTGGTGGCTCCCCTCTAATACACTCGTTAAGCTTTTGCACGTGGTTCATATGTATAGATCTGTATTGGGTTATGTACCTAACCCACATTCCTCTGTAGGCTGCTACTACGAGCGGATGTTATGACCGTAATATTAAACTGTATGATTAAACTGGTTGCCTTTGGATTAACACACCTTAGGCTAGGGGATTAAACTGAATGGTTCAGGATCGAGATGTATGACTACTTAGGCATAGTACCTTTCACTATTGGATGAATACAAGATAGATGATTTTAAACTTACTGATTTACTGAAACTTGTCTATGGGTCACTTTTACTTTAAAATTGCGAATAATTCACCAACATGTTGTTGATGTCGTTTTAACGCTTTGCAGGAAATTGAGGATTTCCGTTGATCATGCCATAGTTTGTTTTTGGATCGCTTGCTTTTGGGAAAGTTGAATTGAACTGTTATTTTAATTTCCATGACGATCCTTTTGTTGATTTCTTTTGGAATTGTATTCGTGTTTGGCGTCTCATCGCCTTGACTTATTGATGTATTTTGTAACATTTGGCATGATCAATTTAATTTGATGTTTTGTTTATCGGTTATATTGTTGTAATCTTGACTTTGATATTATAACTGGAACGCTACGCGTTTCCGCTTCCAAGCGGGGTGTGACAGCTTTTGTCAAAGTCAACTCTATCATTGTTTCTGGGATTAAATCTTCCGCCTGTCCTTTGGACAAATATCCTTGCCCTCAATGACAGCATGGCCATCTGCCACTTTAGATCCATCTCTTCCCAGTCGTCTTGTTGGATCTGCTTCAAATCTTCATTGGTTAGACACGAGCTTTGTGAGATGAAGGCTTCAAAGGACAGTTCTTCTCCACAATCATGTTGAGTTGTTCCAACAGATGGTGTGATCAGGGCAGTATTAAAGTTGTTAATACTGTTGTTGCTGCTGCTAGGCTTCTTTGCTTCAACCTCTGCTTCGAAGACTCTAAGATCGTTGTAGAGGTCGTCCAACTCCATCTCTTCCAATACATCACCCTGTCTGTATGAGACAGTGTATATGACCCATTCTTCACCTAAAGATCTGATGAATTTTCGATTGATGTCATCCTTATCAATCCTAACTCCAGCACTTCCAAATTCTCCTGTAAGGTTTTTGTATCTATCGAATGTCTGTGTCATTCGTTCTTCTTTCAAAGCCTTGAAATTTTCGTACTCTTGCTTGAGAAGAGCTTTCTTGTTTTTCTTTGTATTCTTTGTGCCGCTGAACCTCTTCTCCAATGCTTCCCATAAAGATTTAGCATCGTTGTATCCTTCAAATTGTGATTGATATTCGTTTGGAATAGAAATAAGAAGGATACTTAGAGCTTTTATCTCGGTTTGCTTTTCTCTTCTCTCTAAATCAGTTATAGGACGAGCAACAGCACCAGGCAATCCATCAGCAGCGAGATTTTCAATCTCTTTGTTCCCATTGACGATGACATCCCATACTGTATAATCAGATAACAGTATATGTTGCTTGATGCGTAGCTTCCATAGATCAAAGTCATTACTATTAAGAACTGGAACCTTGTTGACTAATACGTCTGTCATGTTGTAGATTGATTTCTTCTGGATGAGACTTCTTAGAAACTTGTAGATCAATGGATCTTGAGCACCTCCTGCCCTCTGATACCACTTGTCAGGATCGTTTAAGTTCTATAAATCTAAAGCTTGTCTAAGAAGATCTTGATCTATCAAGGAAGTTCAGCAGCGGATGAACACCTTGATATTACAAGTTTATCGAATAAACAAATATTGTATAATAGAAACAGTTATGAACAATAATGTATGTCGAATTATAAGCCTCAATTATATTGAATAATATGTATCAATGCAACGTGTTTCTTATTAATTACAAGGATCTATGTATAGACCTTGAGGCTAACCTATCTAAATAGGAAACATCTAATAAATGAATTACAATCTAACTCTAATTGTAATACTAACTTGCTAAACTTGCATAACAATCTTGTTGTAGTAGAAACAATCAGCAGCAGTAATGAGAATCTCCATTAGTAATGAACATAGGCCGTAGTAATAGTCTTGCAGTAGTAACAATGTTCTTCAGTAGTATCTGTCTTCATTCCGTATTAATGTCTTCTGTCCGTAGTAATGAAACAGTACTTCAACAACAGTAGTAACGAGCAGCATTAATGAAATTAAAACTAATTTAACTAAGTTTCAATCCCAACAGATAGTCTATATGATATAAATAAAAATAGTATGTCATGACGTCGCCATGTCCAAGGTAAAACCCCTTGGTACACAATTACGTCTATAACTACAAAAAAGAATATTCCAATAATCCAAAAATGAAACGAAGTACTTGGGCGTGCAAGCCCGAAATAAAACAAGAATGAAATGTTTGAATACAAGCAACAATGAAGATGCAGTCCAAGTCTAGAGTCAAGTCCCAACTAGATCCTATGCCCGATCATTACCTGAAAGTAAAACTTAAGAGTCAACACAAAGGTTGAACGAGTTCATCGAGTAGTAAGTAAAATGTAATATCAGTTCAAATCTCAAACATAACAGTATTATAATGAAAAGCGTGTAACTAATGCATAAGTAGTAAAAAAATAGCAAGTTTCAACCCATCATGACAGTATCACGCCTCGGTAGTGTTATGTGAGTGATACGTCTCGGCAGTATCGGAGATAGTAACCAAGCAAGACAGTGACACTCCTCGGCAGTGCCCTGTAAGTGATACGCCCGTCGGAAATATCGAGACTGAATACTTCCCTTGACGCGCCTCGGCAACGTCAAGTCAGTATGACACACATCGACTGTGTCAGGTCCGGATGCTACCCTTAGTACGTCTCGGCAGTACTAAGTTAGCTAAATCATATGAAAGTACTGAATTAATCCCACCATAACCCGTATCTCATATAAGTTTGAAAAGTGCATTAGATTTTGTTACACGTTTTATGAAATCCGATTTGTAGCAGTTTTCCGTAAATAGGAAGTTTCTGAAAGTAGTAAGTTTCTATAAATGGAAATTTCTATTTATAGTAAGTTTCTCGTAAGTAGTAAATTTCTAGAAGTAAAAAGTTTCTAAAAATAGTAAGTTTCCATAAATAGAAATATCTATTTATGGTAAGTCTGAAAATGGTAAACGTTTTCTCAAAAATCGTTTGGTTGAGTTTTACTTTCCCTCGTTTTGTTTACAGTAAGAAAAGCAGTAAATATAGGACGATGAACTCACCTTATCGAGCAAAGCGATACAACACGAGCAGTGTGTATATGTGTATATGTAAGCAAGTAGATAGGTCACAAATAATGTCCCGACTAGACCTAGAGATCGGACTCGAAGTAATTATCGTGTTTAAGTTTTAGAAATAAAGACAACAATTTCTGCGAGTACCTATGTTTGTTCAAACTGATATATCTAGACTTTTAGGAAGAGTAAAACGATGAATTTTATATATTTGAAAACTAGACTCAGAGAGATACGATTTAGACTAAGAGTTTGATCCATTGAGTTTATGATAAGAAAGTTATGATGGAAACAAAACTGACCATATAATCTGTCGAAAAATGTCATTTTGATTAGTTTAAGTTTATACCGAGTTTAAAACATTCAACGAACACACATACGATCCCGACACTTAATAATAATGATTTAGACCAGTTATGAAATTATGTAAATCAGTTTTAAATATATTTAAGTTTACTAAATCGTTACACAAATTCAAATTACCAAAACCTAACAATGTCGTTTAAAATCTCAGATTTGACCAACGTTCACAAATTTGCAGTTTCTGGGAGTTCTATAAAAAATCAGAGGACGAGGTTTATATTTTCAAAAATTATATTCCGAGAGCTACAAAGAGGAATCAAGATTCATCTAAAAAGCTTCTGTTATGACCAAGATATGATCCGAACAAGTTAGACAAAAGTTTTCTGACCCGTTCAGTACTTGCTATACCCGAGTTTGTAAAAAAAAATTTAAATACCAAACGATAGCATAAATTTACCAACACCTCCAGATTACGTATTTGACATATAAACAAGGTTTTCATGTTTAAAAATATCCATTTATACTCTTTTAAACCACACAACAAGTGAGCTCATATTCGGATATAAAAACTCCGCTCAACACCCAACTTAGACCCACGTTTACTAAGACCCAGTTGTACGAAGTTTGACAATGAATTAGAATACGAGCCTTACGTTTTTGAAAACTAGATTCCAAGGCCTATGATGTTCGTTTAGATCGTAGATTCTAATTCACTACCAAAACAGAGTTAAACACTGATGAAGGCAGACCAACATATAATTTCAGAAACTGTCCAAAACGTTTTATATACTATCAAAATCTTAAAGTTTTTTACCGATTAATATTACAAACATGTAGACACAACTTAGGAGACGATCAATAAACTAGCACGATTTATAAACAGGTTCAAACCAATTCAAAATGAGTCACAACAAGAATGTACGATAACGAATAAGAAAGAATATGAATTTAGGGTTTTTATACCACGATTTGCAACGGTTTGATTCCAAGAGTTTATGAATGCCAATTCAAGTAAAGCCACGATGATGGTACTAGGAGGATGCCAATACGAATTATGTGTCACCAAAACCAAACAAACATAAGCAACAAATTCAGATTTGAAATAATGTAAATATAACCCCAAAATGAATCGGTTAGAGTATAAATACTTGCACGATAGATTAGAGATGCTTAAAACTGACACGAGCTGCAATTTAACCCTAGACTAGCCACGATCAGATTACAACAACGAAACATAATAATTGAATCGATTAGAATATGTGGCAAAAAAGAAATGCTTATACACAAGCATTGAATATTAGTCTTAGGAATGAAACGAATCGTCAAGGAGACTAAAGGATACACTTACGTTGATTTTACTATGATGATTCAAGGCTGTCAATGATTCGATTCAGGGCTGCCCAAGGACGATAGTAATACACTTCCTCATACAAGATAACAACATGAAAACAAAAGCAGATTAGAAGGTTAATGATGATGTTCGGATGAGGAGGAAAGCACCAACATGAACAAACCCTTACCTAGAGCACATAACGACCTGATGATGGAAGATGATCACCAATAACACTCCAAGAATCGACCAAACTTCCAAGACCAGTGAGTATGATGATCGGTTGGTCAACAAAAAACAACACACTTTGAATATTATGATGTATGTATGTTCGGCTAGGGTTTTCTTAAGGAAAAGAAATGACAATTGTCAGGTCTCGTAAATCCTCACATCTATCAATCCGTGTATGATCTCAATTACAACTAGCAGAATTAGAAGTAATTGAATGAACGATTTAGGGATAATGATCAACGAAGTATGAACAAGTAGAATGAAAAATATATTTGAGCGGGAAATTCAGTTACACTTAACAATTCTGTTTTCAAGTGTGCATTATACATGATGCTAGCTACTATTTATAGACCTATACTAGCTAACAATTACATAAATGCCATACTTATGTTTATTAAAAAAAACATTTCGGATGGAACATAATATTACTGTTGAGTTGGATCAGTTCGGGAGAACTTGAACTAATTCAGTGAAGAATTAGTTCCCCCGAACTGAATCATTCCTGAACTTTACACTTTATTAACAATTTGGATTCTCTGAGTTGAAACTTAACTACTCTAAACTATGACTTGGTCATTTTGAAGCTTCACCATTAGACTTGTTTGCTCCAACAATCTCCCCCTTTGGATGATGCTCCCAAAATCCTTATCTTGCTAACTTAGCTCCCTTCCAATCTTCAACAATGTCACAGTTCATCTACCTTCTCTGTATCCCTTGCTCACTTTATCCAGCTCTATGAATACACACTCCACAACCATCATGCCTTCAGTATCATCTTGTTTCATTCCTTCTAATGGCAGTTTTGACAGTGAAATGATATCATCATTTGTAAGCTACCTTATATCTCCCATGTCATATAGCCATTGCTGATCACCATCCTCCATGTCCAACACCCATTCTCCTGTTGAGTAGTCTTCCCACCATCTCAAAATCTTAGCTCTTTGCTCAACCACCTTGACCTTCTTCATTGGTGCTATATGCATGGTCATACTCTTCCTCTTAGCCATGAATTTCTTACCAAAATTTACAAATCCAGTTCTAGCACACTCATGTAAGAAATTCTCATATTCATATCCATGAGCATAATCACCATGATTGACCATTTTCAATTTGCACAACTGCATAGCATCCTCCACTGAGATTTCTCTTAATTGTTCTGTAGTTTTGTAAGACTTGGTCATTGATCCACTTAAACTCTTTCTTTTGATGACAATTGCACCAGAATAGTGATCAAATCTCCGGCCTACAATAGGTGGAAGTATACCTTTCTTCAGATTCATAATCTCTTCTCTCTCTGCCCTCAGTTCACCTTGAGATACATCCTTGATTCTAGATCCAGATTCACTTCCTTCTCCTTGAGTATGAGTATCAGCATCAACAGGGAAATCATATTGATCAAGTTCCCTCCATCATCTGCAGTCTTCTCCACCCACTGAGAAATTTCTTCTATTATTGTTGTTACTGCAGGATCATCCAAATAATAATCTTTAGGCAAAGAGGATGATTGAGATTTAGAAGTCTGAGCAGGTGCATGTTCTGTTTGTTGTGAAGATGGTTGAGATTGAGCCGAGGCTTGTTCTTGTTGTTGAGAAGTTTGAGAATACCAGGACTGCTTCTACATGTATTGAGCAAACTCTTCTTGCTTGACTTTAGTTTTGGAGTGAACATCTTGACTTTGTTTCTCCACTAAAGTCTTCAATGTTACTCTTTCTGTTTGATCAGTATCATTAGCATAAGAATCTTCAACAGTAAGATTATCAGTACCCTTATCCATTTGTCTTTTTAGCACTACCTCCTGAATTCTCTTTTCTCTTTTAGCTTTCAAATCCCTGATCATTACCTTTGTTTGAATATCCAGCCAGTTCTTTTCAAGGGTTTCTACCTTCATTTGACCAACTGACCTGGAATTCATTCCTCCAGCAGTTACCAGATAGCTCTTTAAGTGAATCTTATATTGTTTATCAGAGAGCTTTTGTTTGAATTCTAACATTTTCTTCTTTAAGCTTACAACTCTGGAAGGAACCAAGGTTGATGATTTGACGGATTTACTTTTCATTTTTCCTCCAATCTTAACAGTGCTTGCACTAGCAACTGTTTCTTCTTTGGCAACCTTTTCAACCATCACTTCTTCTTGTTTTACTGAAATATCTTCACTCACCTCCTCTTCTACATCACTATCTATTTCAATTATCACATTCTCATTCTTTTCACCACCCAATTCTTCATTCCATATATCTTCAGTATGTGCAGACTTTGGCTCTCTTTCTTTAATGAAAATACAAAATGTTTCTTCGGCTGATTCATCAAATAAGCCTTCAAACATACCTTCAAAATGCCTTTCAAATGTTGCTTGGTCAACAGATATTCCATGCTAATCCACAACTCTAAATCTTGTTTCAGGTTCCTCAGGTTGGACCATTTCCTCATCCGAACTTATTTCCAAGTCCCCCGAAATTCTTCTTTCTTCCTCCGAACTCTTCTTAACCCCCGAACGCTTTCTTTCTTTAGTTAAAATCTTTTCAACTTCATCAAAACTAGCCTTTTTTCTCCAGATTTGGCTATTTATTGTACAACCTTCTCCTTTCCTTTCCTCCGGACTACTTCCATTTCTACACTTTCACCAATCTTACCAACTATTGAGAGGTCAATGCTCACACTTTCATTCAAGCTGGTACTCTCACTTCCCCTTACTTCAGACTCTCTTTCTTCATTCATTCCTGCAGCATCCAGTCCTTCAACATCCATCCTTTCCACATCCTTAATATCCATATCTTCTTCTATATCCAACCCTTCTTCATTCATCTCCATTCTTTCTTCATCTTCATTATCCATATCTCCCCTATTTTGGATGCATCATCCATAGGGTTTGGCATACCTGATTTAGCTCTCAAGCTTTCCATAATAACCCCATTCACTGCCTGTTTCCACCTTAATTGATTGATCAAGGAAGCCTGTCTCTTGACCAGCAGCTCCAACTCCTCTATTTTTCTGAGTGAGCTCTATAATCTTTTTAAAATTCCCAGCTTGACCCTTTGTTCTTGATGTATACACTTGAGTAAGGGAAGGAGTGTGAGAAACTGGTTGAGAGGTTTCAATGGAAGGAACAAATGATGAAGTAGGTTGTTGTTGAACAGGTGATCTGGATGGAGGAGAAGGAATTGGAATCAATGGAGACATAGAATGATCAGTCTCTATGTGAGCCTGTTCTGCTTGAGAGGGAGCACCTTGTTGCTCATGTTGAAGATGTTGTTGCAACACATTTCCTACCATCTCCTTGAAACTCTATGTCACACCCCGCCAGTGGCGGAAACGCAGAGTGCAACTGATTGGCGATCGTCATAACACAATAGTAAATAAAGAAATAATCTATATGAAATAAATAATATTCGTGTGTCATGACGTCGCCATGTCCAAGGTAAAACCCCTTGGTACACAATTACGTCATTCACTACAATGAAACAACATCCAAAATAAATTCGAAATGAAAATAAAGTACTTAGACATACAAGCCCGAAATAAAGTTAATAATAAAATAAGAATCCAAGCCACCATGCATGAAAGTAACTCTAAGTCTCTAGGAGTCCAATCCAGCTAGATCCTATGCCTGATCAATACCTGAAAGTAAAACTTAAAAGTCAACACAAAGGTTGAGCGAATTCATCGAGTAGTAAGTAAGAAAATGTAAGTAAACAGTTTTTCAATCTCAAGCACAACATAGTAAAAGAAAGCGTGTAACTAATGTATAAGTAGTAAAATTGTAACCATATCGAAAATAGTAACCATATGTAACGAACACAGTGACACGCCTCGGCAGTGCCCTGTAAGTGATACGCCCGTCGGCAATATCGAATCTGAACACTGTCCTTGCCGCGCCTCGGCAACGTCAAGTCAGTATGACACGCATCGGCTGTGTCAGGTCCGAACGCTATCCTTAGTACGCCTCGGCAGTACTAAGTTAGCTAGGCAGTGTATAAGTACCATGGATCCAAATATACCCGTATCTCATAAGTTTGAAAAGTGCATTAGCTTTTGTTACACGTTTTATGAAATCCGATTTGTAGTAGTTTTTCGTAAATAGTAAGTTTCTAAAAGTAGTAGGTTTCTATAAATAGGAAGTTCTATTTATAGTAAGTTTATCGAAAGTAGTAAATTTCCCGAAATAGAAAGTTTCCAAAAATAGTATGTTTCCATAAATAGAAATATCTATTTATGGTAAGTTTGAAAATGGTATTTGTTTTCTCATAAATCGTTTAGTTGAGTTTTACTTTCCCCCGTTTAGTTTAAAATAAGAAAGCAGTAAATATGGGGCGATGAACTCACCTTATCGAATGAGCGATAAAATAGGAAATGTGTGTAATAAGCGTAGTATGTCGATCACAAGTAGTGTCCTCACTAGTCCTAGAGCTCCCCTAGATAAAAGTATAAATGTATAAGTATAGATTTGATGGTTAGACTTTGAATGAAACGATAAAATTTCTCGGTGAACATATACGTTCGTTCAAACTGGAATATATGAAGTTCTAGAAGGAAATGAGACGTCGATAAATATATATTCGAAAACTAGACACCGAGGGCTACGTTTTAGACTAAGATATCATTACAAATGAGTTCGTTATGGAGGAGATATGATGAAAACGAAACTAGTTACTTAATCTGTCCAAAAACGGTTGATTTGTATAAGTTGAGTTTATTACGTTTTAGAGTTGTATAATTTAGATGTAGACACGATAAATATTTTTAACACCTTTTAGACCTGTTATTAACTTATAATAAATCTATTTAATCACTTTTAAGGTTATCTAAATGGTTACACGAATTAGATTATTAAACCTATAATTTTCGTTTAAAAACTCAGATTTGACCAACGTTTACTTAAGTGCAGTTTCTAAGGGTTCTAAAACGAAGTAGAGGACGAGGTTTATATTTTCAAAAGGTAGATTCCGAGAACTACAATGAGGAATCAAGATTCATCTAAGAAGCATCTGTTATGACCAAGATATGATCAAAACAAGTTGGACAAAAGCTTGCTGACCCGTTCGGTACATAATCTACCCGAGTTTGTAAAAGCGTTTTAAAATATCAAACGACCACGTAAAATTACCAACACCTCCAGATCATTAATTTGACATATAAACAAGAACTCCATGTTTTAAAACCTCCATTTATACGCTTTTAGACCACACAACAAGTTAGCCCATAATCGGATATAAAAAACTCAGCTCAACACGCAGATTGACCCATGTTCACTATTTTGCAGATTCTGGGAGTTTGGAAAACAATTAGACGATGTATCTTATATATCTGAAAACTAGAAAGGAAGGGCTACATTTTATGTTTATATTACAGAAGCTAATTCGAAAAGACCCGAGAGATATGAATCGAACGAGACAGCTTAAGATAGCAGCTAAAAATAAATATCCAGTTTTAAACACGTTTACAAATATTCAGTTTCTGGGAGTTTGAGAAACATCTAGACGACCTACCTTATATTCCCGAAAACTTGAAGGTAAGGGCTACAATATTCGTTTAGACTACAGGAGACAATTTAATACGACCAAGGAGATATTAACCGTGTAAGACAGCCTATCATACCAGTTCAGCAAGATTTAACATAACAATTGATTAAGCTTATTGATTAGAGTTTCTTTGTGACGATTAGCTTATGGAACTTGTATATACATTTATATGTGATGTAAATTCACATTATATACATCCAAGAACAAAACCAACCTCAACATAAACATGATTAAGGATAACAAAACGAATCATAACAGAAATCAAGGAATAGGGTTTTACGATAGAATTCTTTCAATACGGTTTTAAAACATGGAAGATGACATAAACCCCGATAAGTACCTTCACGAAAAATGTCGGTACAGACCTGAATATGAAGGTCACGAGCTGTTTAGGGGCTGAATTTGTGTGTAACACCTTCCCGATCTCAGCTTAGCCTAAAGTAGAAACACAAACTCGCAAATATCGAATTTTTTAGCATTAATCTTGTCTGAATTTCAAAGGGATTTGTATAGGCTGGAATTTACCTTGAATGACTCAAGGATTTGATGACATGACGAAATAAACTCACTGATTTTAGGCTGCAACAATCGCCATAAGAAAGCAAAATATTACACAACGATTTCTATGAACCCTATTATGGTTTTCGGCCATAATCAAACCAATAACTATGAAACCTGATTACCTTGGTATTATGAATGAATTTGCTGAAGAAAAAGAGGGTAACGATGGCTGTAATCAATCACAAGAAGAGGGCTGTTATTAACCGATTATAAGAATTTCCAATCAGATTTTCGGATTAGGAAAACAATCACATGAAATCAAACAATTACCTTGAACGATGGACAATGATGAACACGAATTTGATGATGAAGGTAAAGCTTCGAAATTTGTTGCTGGAATTGATGATATCGATGGCTGATATGGAGTTTTGGTCAGCGGGATAAGGCAGCAGGTGGGGCGACAGTATGGGAGCAAAAGGAGGAAATTAGGTTGTTTTGTTATTTAGTTTAAATATGATTAGGTATTAGTTAAGGTAAATCTTGATGGGTTGGGTTAAAATTAAATGGACTTTTATCTATTTACTTGAATTTGGACTAGTTAATAATTGGACTTAAAACATGAATTAATTACCTACAAAATCATTTAATAAAATTAGTAAACAACATTTTGTTGTTTAACTTGTTTTCGAGTACATATGATATCCCGAAAGCGCGATACACGAATACCTAGATATACGGAACATAGAATGAGTACAAGGTCGTTGAAATATTGAAACCGGAAGTTCTCGAAAGGTTTATATAAAGTATACGAATACGTCATAGTATGAATATGAAATCTAGAAAGTTTCTCGTTAAATATTTAGGAGCTCGACTAGGGAACTATCTAATGTGCACCTAACTAACGCAAGCATTATAAAAAGTATACACACATATCATTGAAGTCATCTTATATCAGAAAACATAACTTTTAATCTCGTAACAGTAGTAATAATCAAGTTTTAAATTTTTCAGTAAAATGCGGTAATGATCTACAGGCATATTAGACTAACTAAGGACGGAGAAAGTGACGGTTATCACACTCTATGAAGTCATTTATTGCAACTCGTGCTTGTACAATCATATGTGGGAAGAAAGGTGTGAACTCCCCAGAAAATACAACTTTTGCCTTTGAAAACGCCTTCTTCATGTTGTTCATTATCTTCCGGTTCATATTTTCATCTTTTAGAACTGGTCCCTCAAGCATCAACCCTTGTACTTCATGTGAAGAATAATTTGAATAAATCTTGGGTACAACAAGAATCTTGTTGCAGTCCCTTAAAGCATCCTCTGCATGTTGTCCATAATAAAGCTAGAGAAATTAAATCTTCTATGTGTGATGAGACAAACAAACGCTGAAGCTAAGGTTTGATTGAGTTCATCAAAACCTCCAGACCTCCCAGACATGCAGCATACCAAAACATGGATCAAATACCTCCAATTGAAGGACACTCTTGCCTTCTTTACCATATTGTCAGGAAAATCACCTTCATATCCAATCTGTCTGCATACAGTTTTAATCTCCTCCATACTCAACTTCTCAACCCCTCCAGCATCATCTAGTCTCAAAACCCTGCTCAATACATCCTCAGTTACTACCACATTCTCTCGTTGTACAGATGATGAAATCGTTCTTACTCCTTCAACTATCTCAAACCTTGCATTGGCCCAAAATTATTGTGATAAATCGTTGTATAGGACAGGGCTTTCAGAAATGGCTTCTCGCAGATTTGAGTTGATTAGAAAACCAATTATCAACTTCCAATCGTCATCAACTTCAGGGTGGTTCATGGTTAAAAACGCTGCAACATTGTGTTTTGGTTTGAAATAAACGCAACACCAAATTATGGTTAGAAATTATATACAAACATGAAAAACACATAAATAAATTCGTAAAACAACAAAATTATACCTTAATAGATAGAGAAACGAGGTAAAACGAGTAATAAAAATACAGAAAAACAAACAAAAACTCTCGAAAGGGCTATAGAAAACGACGAGACAGTGCTAAAGTTTAATCGCTCAGAGGTATAAACAATGATAAACTATATTGAGATTAGAGATTTGGAATCGACATAGAGAACTGCGATTTTGATTAAAAAAAAGGATTATTTAAATTTAAACTAATTAAATAATGAATTAGAGAAAATAATATATTTAATTTCCCACCAAAAGTTCCCGAACCTAAAAATAAAACTTCCGAATTAAAAAAATGACAATTCCGAAATGACTCTGAACTAAAAATAATACTCTGAATTTAATGAAAAGTCAATGGAGTCAAACACCCCGAATTTTAAAAAACTAACTCCTGATTAGAAGAAAGTCAATAAAATCAACAATTTTCCCAGAACTTAATCATATATTTATTATCTGAATTTTAAACTTTAATTCACAATTAACACTTTAAAGTTGTATGCGTTACAAAATTTAACCCATAATTAGTTCAATTCACATCATCAGTCAATCTTGAAATAGTTTATTAAGCAAAATTCTATTTCAAAATCAGAAACTTATATTCCAGAATTTCATAAATTAGTTCATAAGAGCAAGTTTTCAAAAGAAATGAAATGTTTTTTAGAATGCAGAAACTTGTATTTCTATTAGAGTTCATCATGTGTCAACAATTCATTCACCGCAAGTTTTAATAGTTTAAAAAGGACCTAATAAACAATCACATTTTTCAATTCTTGTCAAGTAGAAATAAATTAAACAAATATTTTACTTAAATATGTCATTTATATCATATTTACTTAAAAACAGAGCAGCTTTTGTGACATATTTTACTCAAATTGTTTTGACAGAACACATGACTAATCTTGAACCTTTATTGAGAGTCCCCAGAATATGATTTCTCAACCTTATAAACTGCTTCTTCTCTCAAGATATTTTTGATTAAATGCATGATTTTTATGTTCAAATTGAACTTAGTACAATTGTTCAAATCCTTCCCCTGTCTTTGCCGTTTATCAAGTAAGCATTAAGGATCTTAGAAGATAAAAGACTAGTTTATTAAAATTTTGGACTTATTCACCTGTCTTTGCCGTTTATCAAGTTAGCATCAAGGATCTCAAAGTCAATAAATTATTAAAAAGTCACTTTTAAAAACTTTATAGTTTTAGAATAAATAGATTTATATGCTCATATTTGCTGAAAATATAATATTCTTTTGCTTTTCTACTTGACAATCACTGAAATCCCATTTGAAAGTTATTGATTTTAGTGATCTTATGCAATAAATAAACCACAGGTTGTTAAGGTTTTCAAAATCCAGAAATATGTGCATTTGTGAAAACATTGGGTTTCATGAAATTATTCAAATATTGAACTATGATAAATAATCCTGGAAATTATGTTTATGACTCATTTCTTAGATATTTTGTTTTGTGAAACATTTTCAAATTTTATATTGTTTTTGATTTTTCTATTTTCTGAAACAAATTCAAAACCTTGCAAATAGAATGGAAATAAAATCTTTTTGAGTTTAATCTTGTTGGAGCATATAAGTCAAATGGTGAAGCTTCCAAAATATCCAAGTCATAGTTTAGAGTAGTTCAGTACCAATTCGGACTCTCCAAATTGTTTAATAAAGTGTAAATTTTAGGAAGGTTTCAGTTCGGGGGAACTAATTCTTCACCGAATTAGTTCAAGTTCACATCTAATAATCTTAACCTTCCTATCACAAAATTTTTCTATTTGAATAACAAAGTTTTAATTAGCTCAGCTGTTTCACTTTTATGAGCCATGAAAAAGACCCATGAAAATCTTGAATAGTCATCAGTGATAACTAAACAATAAGATTTCATGCCAAGACTCTTCACACTGACTGTACCAAATAAATTCATGTGTAGAAGGTGAAGGATTGTATCTACTGAAGTTTGAGTCTTTAGTTTAAAACTTGTTTTATGTTGTTTTATTTTAAGGCATGAATTGCAATGGTCAATTAGTTGAAAATTCTTTTTAGATAATCCAGTAACTAGATTATTTGTGACCAGTTTATTCATGCTTTTAAGGTTGACATGACAAAGCCTTATATGCCATAAATCAGACTCATTTTCAGTAGTTTTAGATATGAAACAACTTGATGATTCAGTTGACTGAGAAATGTTCATATCTAAGATATACAAGTCTTCACATCTTGGTGTTTGCACAACAATCATATCCTTTGGGATAACAAATTCCTTTTTAAGTATGTAAAAAGAATCCTTTGAGAAAACAGTATAAAAATCATTATCACATACCTGAGACACTGAAAGCTAGTTATAGTTTAATTCTTTAACATAATTAATTGTTCCAGAGTCGAAGATGCATTTGATACCTTTCCTTGTCCTATTATCAATCCTCCCATATCTCCACCAAATGAAACATTTCCACCTCTAAAAGCATTGAAATCATGTAACAGTTTGATATTTCCTGTCATGTGTCTTGAGCACCCACTATCAACTACCCATGTGTTGGCTTCTAAAGAATTTGTGAACTGCCCTTACACAAATCAAAACTCAGTGAGATTTTGGAACCCACACTTTTCTAAATTTTGAAGATAATCCTTTGAATTTGTTAAATTTGAAATAATCATGCACTTTTCTTTCATCAACACATATTGAAGACTCTAAATCATATTTGATTTCATCCGAATTAATTTTATTTATACCCGAATTCTTTTTGCTCAACCGAATTTTATCCGAATTCTTTTTGTTCAACCGAATTTTATCCGAATTCTTTTTGTTCAACCGAATTTTATCCGAATTGATTTTGAAATGTTTTTCCGAATTACTTTTCATTTTATTCGAATTTAACAAATTATCAACATTATTGAGCCCTTTTAATTCGGGCATAGAATATTTTAATTTGGGTGACTTCAAATCATTTAGAAATGTAGGATTAAATTTACCAAATCTAAAATCATTCACATTCTTTGATTTTGCAGCCTTCTCATCAATGTATTTCTTAAAATCAGTTTTTCCAAATTTCAAATCCACGGATGTTGACACACAATCGGAAATATTTTTCTTTTTAGACTTTAACCAACACTCTTCTTCTTTATGTTTCTTTTTACATGTCAAACATTTTGTTTTTGTTTTTGATTTATTGATTTTACATTTTTCTTGTTTAACATGCTCACTTTTAATCACAGATTCATTCACATTTACAGGCTAACAATCATTCACACAATCAATATCCACTATATTTAACACACAATTATCTAAAACAAGATCATCCACAGAATCTTTTGACATAACAAAATCATGAACTAAAAAACATCTCTCATGTTGACAATTATGGATAGGTTCAACAAATTCCTCCTATATCTCAATTAATTCTATCTTATTACAATTCTCAACACTTTCTTCACACCCATCAGCTTTTACTCCTGAACTGTCTAATTTTCTACCTGATACACAATTAAAAACTCTATTTAGACTAGTGTTAACATGCTGAGTATTCTCATTATACATAGATAAACAAGTTTCAGGCAGTTCTACATTATCATTTAAAGCAGATGATTCATAAAAGCAATTTTCAACAAGTAGACCGCTTTTGAATGATGTAAATTCAGGCTTACTTGAGTAGTTGTCATTGAAAGGATTAGGTACTGCATTGAATCCAATACCTGCCTTTGGCTTATGCACCATTTGATGCTCAATGATTCCACTCAAAGTCTTTGATGAAAGGTTGAATTTCTCAACATGAATTTTTGATTCTTTAAATTCATTTGAAACCTTTTGAAATCTTTCAAACAAGTTTTCATGATGAGTTTCCAGCCTTCCCAGTTTTCCTTTATATGCATCTACATCATTTGTTAAAGAGTCTATTTTTTTTCTTTATAAGCCTTTTCTTTGTTTAAAATTTCTCTTTGATGAAATTTTATTAGATCAATCTCTTTAATTAGACTGAGGTTGTGTTCCCTTATATACTTAACAGTGTGTAAGCAAGATAGAGTACAAGTATTTGTAAGTACCTCATCTTGGTTGATAGAGGAAATTTTACTCATCAAAGGAGATACAGATTTGCTCTTGTAATCTTCCTCAACCACCTCATCCCATTCACCAAAGGTGATCAATGCTTTCCCACTTGTGCTTGCCTCTTCTTTGCCATTTTTCATCTCAGATCAAGTGATTTGCTTCTGCTCAACTTGTTGATGGTTCCTTTGATTGCCATTGTTGTTGTTGTTCCTTCTTGGATCCCTGCATTCTCTTGCAAAGTGCCCATATTCATCACAGTTGTATCATTTGACCTTTGACTTATCACACCCCATCTTCTCACCATTTTCTTTCCTGAAGTTATTCCTGCCAGTTCTCTTAAAGAATCTGTTGGCTCTTACACTCACCATTGCCATTTTCCATTTAAGATCTATGTCCTCCAAGTCATCAGGGTGAAGCTGTTCCAAATCCTCTCTAGCCAATTTTGCTTGATTAAGACTTCCAGCAACAAAAGCTTCATAACTAGCAACAAAATCTTTGTAGAGAGTCTCTCTATCACCCATAGCTGAAGGTCTTAAAATTGCAGTTCGGGAGAACTGCTTCTTCTCATCCAACTGCATATCAACTTCATATGATTGCAATAATCCAATTAGCTCAACAAGTGTCATTGCATTAAGATTAGCTGTTCTCTTGATTATCATAGTTTGAACAACCCATTTCAATAGAAGAGATCCCAACAACTTCTTCACAATATCACTATCCTTCATCACAACTCCAGCACTCTTCAAATCACTCACCAACAGTGTGTACCTACTAATCTGCTCAGACAGACTTTCCCCCCTGTTGTGTTCAAATGCCTAATATAATTTTTTCAGCATGTCTCTCTTACTTTCCCTCAGCTCAATACTTCCCTCATACCTTAACTCCATGGAATCCATAAGATCCTTAGCTGATACACAATCCTTGAAGTTGTTGTAGATTTCTGTTGGTAGTGCCAAGATAACTGCTCCTAAGGCCCTAAAATCACCATCAATGAGCTTGTTGTCAGCCTATGTATACCTCTCAGGATCCAGATCTATCATTCCTGTCCCTCCTGTCTCTTGAACCATTGGTCTATGAGGTCCATTGACAATTGAGGTCCAAATCTGTCTATCGTTGTAGTATACAAACGCTTTAAATCTCAATTTCCACATCTTAAAATCCTGACCTGGCAGAAACTTAGGAGGTCTACCACCAGATACTGTTTCATTATTGTAATTCACAGCTGGAACATTTGATGGAATAATAGACATGATGAAACTAGCAATTGATTTTAACTCGGAGAGATGAATACTTAATTAGGACTAACTAATTAACCTCAAACTGAATACAAATCACTTAGAATCACTTAAATCTTAAAAAATTGTTTTAAAACACTAAACCTCAAAGTACAGAATACTTAATTCGATCAATCTAATACAAATTTGCAATAACCAAATCTTACCGCCAAAATTCAAAAATTTCAGAACTCACACAAACGCGTTGATCTTAGATTTTCTCAATCCTCAAGCCGATTCAAACACTCCGACTGTAGCTGAGCTGAATCAAATTGAATTGATTACCAACTCTGATACCACTTGTCAGGTCTCGTAAATCCTCACAGCTATCAATTCGTGTATGATCTCAATTACAACTAGCGGAATTAGAAGTAATTGAATGAACGATTTAGAGATAATGATCAACGAAGTATGAACATGTAGAATGAAAAATATATTTGAGCGGGAAATTCAGTTACACTTAACAATTTTTTTTTCAAGTGTGCATTATACATGATGCTAGCTACTATTTATAAACCTATACTAGCTAACAATTACATAAATATCATCCTTATGTTTATTAAAAAACATTTCGGAGGGAACATAATATTACAGTTCAGTTGGATCAGTTCGGGAGAACTTGAACTAATTCGGTGAAGAATTAGTTCCCCTGAACTGAATCCTTCCTGAACTTTACACTTTATTAACAATTCGGATTCTCCGAATTGAAACTTAACTACTCTAAACTATGAATTGGTAATTTTGGAAGCTTCACCATTAGACTTGTTTGCTCCAACAACAATTTACCAAGAATTTCGATGATTGAATATGATAACCGAATGATGATGCCTCAAGAACACAAAATCAATGGGTTCAATGGTGGAGAAAATGAGGTCGGCTGCAGATGGAGACGAGATGGAGGTTGACTGAAGGAGAAATGAAGATAATGGAGATTAGGGTTAGGGTGAATACATGACTGTGTGATGGTTAGGTTATGCTCTAGTTAGGTATTAGGCTAGTGTTGCGGTTCCAAGTGGTCTGGGATAGTTTTACATGAACCCTCGAGTGAGTCCCAAACGGTTTAAACGATGGTTCACACCCAAACAACGAAATTAGAATGAGGCTGATTTGGGCGTTTAGTGCGGCACACTAGCTACTAAGTGCGGCGCACTGGGCAACAATCAAAAACAAGATTTTGATTTTCGCGTACGAGCAACGAAAGTTTCTCAAAAACATAGGTCATAAGAAGAACGTAATCAGGAATTAAGGTTTAAGTACATCATGTACAAGCATCGAACACGGACACTCAAATAATTTAACATCGTTTACAGAACGAAATGACAAGTTCATGAAACACGGAAAATATCTCGATAAGTTATGTAGGAGCTCGTCTAGTGGGAACTAACTACTGTGCACCTAAACTAACACGGTATCAAACACATAAGGATATCCACACATGAAAACATATTTTAACCCACAACAATAGTAATAAGTAAGTTTAAATTTTTCAGTAAATTACGGGAATGATCTACAGGCATACTAGACTAACTAAGGACGGAGAGAGTGACGGTTGTCACAACATACATCAAACTACTTGTAAATGATAAGGCTGATCTAAGAATTTGGAGAGCAATTAGTAGTGGAACCAAAAGCCCTTAGGGAAAGGATGGATGTGATATGAGTACCTATAATGGTTTTGTTGACTTCGTTATTGAAAATGTGTATAATGCTTTTGAATTTGTTGGAGCAAAAACAAGTCATATGGTTGTTCAATTTGAAGATGACTTTGCACTTCAAAACTAATTAAAAAGGAAAATTTAGAGTTAAACAGTTCTACTCTGAGAAAGATTAAAGTTAAAAAATAGTCAGACTTAGACTATTAAAAATTTGACTACCCAGAGAGGTTGATGGGGAGATTTAGCTTATGTGTACAACAAGAATTTTAAGGCACGCGCGTTACTACGGGATAAAAGAATCCGGTCAAAAAATAGAGAGTTAGTATATAAACCATGATAAAACTAAAAATAATCGTAATAGAAAAATGAAAATATTCAACATAAAATAAGAAAAGGTCCTTGAAATTATAAAAATTTTAAACTTGAAATAACAATTTATTAAATCAAATAAATTTAGATAAACTTATGGATTGTTAGTAAAAATAAAGTATATAAACTTATGGATTGTTTGTAAAAATAAATGGTAAGTTTTTGCAAAAGTAAAAGAAATATAGAGAAAGTGCAGACATAAGGATTTGAACCCTTGAACTCATGAATTGAATCTTTGGAAAGGGTGGTTTATCACTAAGCTAAATGTAGATTTGTGTATCATTTTCCTACTTGATGTATATACTATGTAAAATAAAAGTGACTATTCATTGAATTGTCATTTTTATCTTACTAAATGTTATGAGAATAAATACCGCAAGAAAATTAGTCTTTAAATGAGCAAGTTGTTTAAACTTGGCTTTGATGAATCAAGTCAAATTGAGACCGAGGTTGTGTTATGGTGAATACTTCTTATCACATGGAATACATCACCTCATATAAGTCGGTTATTTTGCACTTCAAATAACTGCAACTTGAGATCAAGATCGCGATCGCTTGGAATGGATACAACGACTGAATGAATGTTTAAGAATCTACTAAGAGTCAAAAGGATCAAATGCACAAAGAGTAGAGTTGATCCAGAAGCTCTTCAACAAGACTCATGATGAGATGAAGTTTATGGAGTGAAAAATTGATAGGTTAAAGCAATTTAAGGATAACGGTTGAGTGATTTCCTATTATATACTTATTTTTGTGATTATTTATTTTTTAGAGTCTATGCCAGTTTTTATACTCAGTGTATATTTGTAAAATATTTTAACATCATCGGATAGAGGGAGATTGTTAGGAAAAACAATGATCAATAATAACTTATGAATCTAATGAGTCAAATATTTTAAGTGTTTGGTTAGTTTGAGTGACATAGTCTACATGTCATTCTTTTTTCCAAAAGGCAAGTATAACGGTTTGGGGTCACAATATGCAACCCAGGAACCCACACATGGAGGAATCTCACTTATCTCACAAGAGGAAACCCTCAGGAGAAGCTCGAACTCGAGACCTCTCCTTCATCAGGAAAACCCCTTACCACCCAGACATAACCTATACTTAGTGAGTTAGTTTAGGTAAGTTGTTTAGAAAATCTCTTATTATGTTGGAAAAATTTGTACTTATTAAAACGTAACGTATTTATAAAAAAAAAATCTATACTTCGTGTATAAATAGAGTTTTGTGGATACAATAAATGTTGCTATTTTCCTTGGTGAATATACCATGTTTATTCAATTTCTTTATGTTGAATCTTTGTAATCCCGCATTAACTATTTAACACTCTTGAAAGTTCAACTCGTTGATGTTAATCTTTAATACTTAACTTGCTAATTGAATATATTTTAATAGATTGATTAATAAAATGATTATCAAGTTAATGTTAATAGGGATCTTACTAAGACCTAACACTTTTTTTTTATAAATTTAAAACAATTATTTAAGTGTGCAAAATTTTAAATAAATGGAGTCAATCTTCAGAATTTCTAACTAATTCAATGTTTACAAACCAAAAATCTTAATCGTTCGTAAAATTATTTGTAACAGATATGTACCACCGAAGAAAATTATTCACCAGAATTTAAACAATTTCTTATTGTCGCGACATCACGCAGGTATATTACTAGTAACTTCTAATGCATTATTTTTATTGTATAGATAAATTTTATTTTCAATTAAAACAAGAAAGGAAAAGAAAATAGTATTACATTTATTGTTATTTAGTTATTTTCAGTTTAACTTATTTTCTAAAAGATTGATTATCTCGGATCATACTTTCGATATTTTATGTATAAAAAGAAGACATGTTAGCTTTTGCCATCTTTCCATTTTTTAAGGTTAAACTATTTTAAATTTAGTTTTGATTCATTTTCAACTTATCTATACTACTATATAATGCATTTTGTCCTTTTAGGTTTAAGAGATTTTCTTTAAGAATATTAAATCCTATCCACTTATCCATTTATCTATACTACCATATAAAAAATATTATTTTTTTCAACTTTACGTTTTGCTTTTAAGGAAAATCAATATTGACCATCCATTTATTTTATCAAAATCATTATCAATTCAATCTTGACCATCAATCAAATATTATGAATTAAAATTGTATTTAATAAATATATTTTATAACTCACTAATGGTATTTAAATCTATATATATTATATAAATCATTTCATACCGTATTTCCTATTTAATTTTAAGACTTTCAACATTTAACATTTTACCTTTTAACCCTATAAAATTAAAATAATTAAAATACTATCCATCTTGTGATATTTAAGCCTTTTAAATTCAATAAAATGTTAAAATTTTAGTTTGTTTATTAAAATACAAATTATTTTTTATTATTACTTTTCACATGTTTTTTTTTCAAATGATGTCGGTTTACTGTTTAACTGGGCTTCGAAATGATATAATATCTATTCTGGTCTCAATTAATAAGTAAATACAATAATAATATCGATCTAGGTTTTTTTAACTCTTGTGATGTTGATCTTACTTTTCAAATGATGTTAGTAAAATAGGACCGATAAAACCTAATAAATAAATAAACATTTCTAATATTTTAAATGAAAATGGTAGAAAATTAAAGAAAAATAAATAAATTAAATTTCAACTAAAATTAAAAACTTTTTCAAGACGTTTTAAAAGTTTAATTTTTCTATAAAATTGAAGAACCAATGAAATAATGGATTTTGCAAAATTAAAAAAGATTGGGTTATCATTAGTAATATACTATCGACTTTAGAGCACCCGGAGTGGGGGGGGGGGGGGGGGGGGTTGTGGGCTCGTTGTGGAGCTCACAACGACCGTTGTGGCCGTTATCACTCCGGGTTGCTTCGTTGTGGGGTCGTTGTCGAGCCACCGTTGTGTGGACAACGGCCCGTTGTAAATTTTTTTTTTTCTTTCTTTTCTTGTTTCTTTTCTTGGTCTTCGATTTCTTTTTTTTTTTCTTCGATTTGTTTCTTCGATTTGTTTAACCTTCGATTTGTTTTTTTGTTTTTGCAGGTTTTTAGGAAGATGAAGCGGGTTTTTAGGAAGATGAAGGAGGTTTGTTTTAATTTTTGTTTTCTAATCTAATTTGTCTTTTTCTTAAATTTTTACTTTGTCTTTATATTTTTAGTTATTTGTGTTTTGATCCTAAAGTTTTTTTATTTTGCACTTTTAATTTTTTTTTAATTTTGTATTTTATAAAAAGTTAATTTGTTTTAAATTTGATTATATATTATTTATTTGTAGTTTTGTTTTTTATTTTAATAAAATGTTATATATATTTTATTTAAATGTTTTTATATTAATGTTTTAAGAAAAAAAATAAAAATAATAAAATAATCCCACAACCTCCACAACCTTCATTATCATACCACCCAACAATCTCACAATTCTCATTCTCACTGCCACGTCAGCAACTTTTTCCCCACAACCCCCACAACCCTCATTGTCACTCATTATCACTCCGGGTGCTCTTATAAACATTTGAACTCATGATTTGACATGACACTCGAAAACAAAGACAAAAATAATTTAAATATATGTGAACCATAAATTGTTGTTACATTAAACTTGACAAATATATATAATAGGTAAAACATGTAACTAAAATTCTAAACACGAAATTGAGTTTTATGAAAAAACATGGTTTAATTTCAATGCATTAAACGGGCTTAATAAGTCAAATGACCCGAAACAAACTTAATTTTCGTACGACCCAAATAAGAAATATTTCTTTTTTATGTCCCCAAGAATAGAACTTGAAACTATTAGAAATAAAAATAAGTAACTATTCTTAGAGTCCGAATAACTTAAGTAGAAATTAGAAACTATTACATGTAGGCGCTTCAATTAAGAGGAGACGAGAATTGAGAAACGATTACCATTTAATTCGTTTTATGACTCGAACGGTCGACCATAAACCTTTCTTACATTAATTCTCTATATTATAAAAATTCGTACACTCTCTCCTATTCAATTTTAAGACTTTTAACATTCAACATTTTACTTTTTAATCCTATACAATTACAATAATTAAAATACTATCTATCTTATGTTATTGTTTGTAATACTTAAATTATTTCTCAAATTCTATCTTTAATATTTGAGCCTTTTAAATTCAAGTAAAATGTTTAAATTTTATTTTGTTTAAGAAAATACAAATGTTTTTTTTATTATTACTTTTAACATGTTTTTTTTCAAATGATGTTGGTTTACTGTTTAAGTGTGCTTCGAAATGATATAATATCTATTATCGTTTCAATTAATAAGTAAATACAATAATAATATCGATTTAGGTTTTTTGACTCTTATGATTTTGATCTTAATTTTCAAATGATGTTGGTAAAATATGACGGATGAAACTAATAAATAAATAGGCATTTCTAATCTTTTAAATGAAAAGAGTAGAAAATTAAACAAAAAAATAAAAATAAATTTTCAACTAAAATTAAAAACTTTTTCAAGAAGTTTTAAAAGTTTAATTTTTCTATAAAATTGAAGAACCAAATCAAATAATGAATGTTGCAAATCAACTTCCCATTCCTATTCATCATCGCTATGTAACGCGGCGGTACGCTGCTAATCTATTATTACTTATAATCTAGAGTCGTCGGTGTTATTATGTGTGAGATATTCCAAATAGTGGAATGGTATACATTTGAAACTCCTGACTCTTTGGTTGCCCTGTGTTTTAATTACCATTATGTGAGGTATAATGATATTTAAACTGTTCAGTTACCCTAAGTTAATAACACATTTGAAACTTCTAACTTTTTGGTTGTCCTTTGTTTTAATTACCATAATGTGAGATATAATGATATTTAAACTGTTCAGTTGCCCTAAGTTAATAACACAGACGTTTTTAGGTACTCCAAAAGTTGGTGGTATTAATGGAATACTAATTATTGAGGTATAATGATATTTAGACTATTGAGTTACCCTAAGTTATTAACACAAACGTTTTTAGGTACTCCAAAGGTTGGTGGTTTTGTGTTTTTCTATATAAGTTAGTTCGCCTAAAAATGTTATTTTTGCATCAACAAGCCCCATAACTACGTACAATTATGTCTCTTTCGAAAAACATGTCTCACTCCAAGATTGGCGCCCTTGACCCAACTAGAGAAGATTGGGTTGTTCATGTACGGCTTTGTAGAATGTGGGAGGCAATAAATACAAAACTCGGTGATGTCTTACTTGGGTTGGAGATGGTTATGGCTGATGATGAGGTAATTTCTAATTTGTTTGAAAATTTTAAAAGCCGGAAAAAGGGTACCCCACGAAAACAGTTAATATACAATAATTTATACCATCAACGATGGAAACTGTGGGGGGTTAAATTAGTTTCTTACATGTTTTTTTTTTTTTTTTTTTTTTTTTTTCCAAAAAGGGCGGTTCGATACAAGGTTTCATCACTAGAAATCATATACGAAAGTTTAAGGCTCTTCTCGAAGAGGGCCAGGTATATCAAATCTCGAGGTTCAGAGTGATTGAAGGTCAAATGGGATATAAAGCTGTCCCGAATCAATACCGCATCCGTTTAAACATTGCAACATCGGTTCGTAAACTTGAAGGTGGTCATGAGGAGTTTCCATTGAATGTGTTTAGTTTCACACCAACGGAAGTTCACCTACAGAGGTGCCGGTTTTTCTTTTCTCTAAATGTTTATGTTTTCTTTCCTATATCCAGTTTTTTGTTTTTTGTGGAACATAAATGAAACACCCGAAATGAATCCGATTCTTCAATTGGATCAAAGGTGTTGTAGAAATTATTTGAAACCATTCGATTTAATTGAACATTTCTATTGTAATTTGTAAAGAATCTATATATTGTTTTTGATTTGGTGTTTGAGGATTTTTGGAAGCTGAGTTTTATACATTCGAGGAAAACAGAAAGTAGCAGGAAATAGGCACAAACCATGTGTTTTAATTTTAGAAAGTAGAAGGTCGGTGGCGGTTAAAGACACAAAACTCCCGATTCTGATCATTGTTCGAGGTCGGTGGCGGTTAAAGACACAAAACTCCCGGTTAAAGACACAAAACTCCCGATTCTGTAACGTAAACCTACGTTAAAAGTCTTGAATTAGTTACATCGAGCTTAGTTTAAAGAGTTATGTTTACGTAACCAAGTAACACATAAAATCAGTTATAGCAAGTATCACAATTAAGTATCGAGGTTATCAGTTAGCGCACTCGACCTACGTTTTCGACGGTTGACACAACCCGACTAGTGTATTAGAATGTATATAGGCATATTTGATATATATTTTTTAGTTAATTTCTTTGCTAGCATGAATAAAGTTATAAAATTGTATTTATAAATTTAATATGTAATGTTTATTGTTATTGTATCGATAACCGTATATTATACAAGTATTAAAACTAGTTTGATATATAATTATTGACGGATCGTTTTCTAAAAGTATAGCTATTGCCTAGCCAAATACCAACTATAATCAAATCGTGTCTAACCATCAACTTCGCATTTCTATTCATCATCGCAATGTAGCGCGGCGGTACGCTCCTAATTACAGTAGTTTATAAAATAAAATGGTGTTGGTAACTTAAAGTGTATCAAGTGAAGTCCATCGATAAACACACATTCAAAATTTTAAAAAGGTGAAGTTAAGTCTTCCCCCTTTCTCTTTGTGTCTGTTTCTTGTCATCTCCCCCAATTCTCTCTCTCTCTCTATATATATATATATTCTATATCTATATCTGTATCTATATAGAGCACACTGATTCCAATATCTTTAACCTGATTTCTCAACAGAGAAGAGCGAGTCAATTGAATTGAGTTTTCTAGGGTTTCTTTTTATGAAAGATGGAAACAACAAATGGTGATGTTAATAACAAGGAGGGTTGGTTGATTCTTGATGGTAGTAGTACCGCTCCTCGTCTTACTTCATCTTCTTCAGAAAACATAAGAAGCTACGAGAGGAGGAAACGAAGAAAGATGACTAGTAATTCGCACGATTTTGCCGTCACTAATTTCTATGATAAGGTACTCTAGATTTTGATTTTGCCGCTCTTGTTAATGATTTAGGGTTTCATTTCACCATTATCGCTATGTTGTTGTTTAACCCTACTAATAAGTTACGGATAAAAACAGATTTGTTGTTCTGCTGAATTGTTAATCTTGCAGATAAAGGCTGCGTCTAGTCAAAGTGCTCAGAGGTTAGGTTTTGGTGCATTTCCAGTCTCGGGTGAATCTTCTCTTGGGTATTGCAGTAATATTGACTTACAACAACTGCGTAACTCACTTAATGGGCACGGAGATGGTGTTGGAGAATGCATACAAAATGCCGTTGTTCCTTATCCACAAAGTGGTTGTATGTCTGTGGTTAAGGTAAATTACTTTCTCAAGAATTTGAATTATCTTACTTCATTTCTGAGGTGTAAATATGCTTTATCGTTTTGCTACTACTTCTGCAGGAATCTGTTTATAATGTTGAAAGAAGTGACAATCAACCGCATAATTCTGCTGAAGAAGTTTCTAATAAACAATCAGAAGGCTGTACAAACTCCGACTTGTGTGGACGTGCATTTTCTGATATTTTAAATTCAGACAAGTTCTCCGAATTATGTAGTCTACTTCTTAAGAATTTCGGTGTTGTCAATGTTAACCGAGTTTTGGACGTTGATGCTATAAACTCGAAGATGAAAAATGGAGCTTATGAAACTTCACCAATGCTTTTCGTTAAAGATATCCAACAGGTATTATTTTAGTCCAAACTTTGACATTGCTATTCAAATTTTTGACAGAGCTTGTAGCTAAAAGGATGATAAGTTCTAGCAGATTGTTTATTGAATTATAGCATTTGCATGCCTATATAGGGTTTTGCTCTTCATCTTACTGCATAAAGTAATAATAGGATGGCAGTTCCGCGTCTGTGATGGTCAAATTGTCATATAGGTTCGAGTCTTGGTGCAGATTGAACATGCTCAAAAAAGCTGGTCTCGCACCTATTTTTGCATTAATTGAACTTAATGATTGCCTATCCCAATAGGCCAGCTGGCGGAACGAGGAGAGGGCCCGACAATCATACCACCCCGCGGTCGAAAAAGCGTGTTCCCTTCAGATAAGACGCACCGTAGGCCATCCTTGGCCTTCTTCGTTTTCGATGAAAAAGAAAGAAAATATCGATCTCCGAAAGCCTTTTCCTTCCCCCGCCGCATCTCCCTCCCTTCGTCGAGCCTTTCCATGCTTAATATGTTTCAACTATGTTATATATATATATATATATATAGGGTGAGGTTCAAAAGGGATCTCCAATTCTCTAAAGATCCAGGATCCACTTCCTAGCCATACATTTTTTCCTTAATTTTTTTTTTTTTTTTCATTTTTTTTTTCGTTTTTTAATTCGTTTTTTTTTTTGCTATGTTTTACTTAACTTTTTTTTTTTTTCAAAATCACATGTGATTTTTTTGTAAAAAATTGAAATTACATGTGATTTTCAAAAACCAAAATTTATAAATTTTAAAATCACACGTGAATTTTTTTTTGTCGAAAATCACATGTGATTTTCAAAAACTAAAATTTATAAATTTTAAAGTCACACTTGAAAAATTTGTTTCTCGAAAATCACATGTGATTTTATAAGCAAAATAGTTTGTAGGTTAAAAATCACATGTGATTTTGGTAAAAAATAATCAATAATTTTTTAAAATCAAACTTGATTTTACCCATAAAAAAATTTGTAGATCGAAAATCACATGTGATTTTTAAAAAGTAAGGTTGAAATTCAAATGTGATTTTCGTGACGGTTCGACCTCTTTAAATTTTTATAAAATTTTTTCCCCTAAGATGGCAACCCTTTGAATGACAACCGCAAATTTCGACACACCAACTTGAATATTTGACCTCCCAACTTGAAATTTTGACCCACCAACTCTTCATTTGGCACATTAAATCGCAGTTTTAACCCACCAACTCCTTTGACACTTCAGCCTGTTATTTAAATGAATTCATGGGTCGTATCGGAGTTCGTGTTAAAATTTCCAACACAGTTTATTATTCGTATCGTGTTCAGGTTGGATGGTACCAAACCGACTATCCGAACCCGATATGAATTCCCCTTTCTACTGCACACTGTCTTGATTATCTCGATCGGGGGTCACTGGTGACTGTCTACGTCTTGTCGGACCCCCGTGTTACGATCCCACATCGGCCAATTATAGGATTGGTTGGTGGTTTATAAGCCTAGGTGTCCCCTCCCCCTTTAAGCTAGCTTTTTGGAGTGAGTTCTACACCTAGCTTATAGATACGGGCCTAGTATGGGATAGGTTCGTATCATCAATTCGTATACACCTAGGCTTATAAACCACCAACCAATCCTCCTATACTTGGCCGATGTGTTATCGCCGTAGATTTACCACATTCTTGTGGTGAACGATCCCTGCATCTATGTTGTGATTAGTATTGCTCTGTGATTTCTTTTTGTATTCTTATTGCATCAACTTGATTTTTCTGCTCTTAATTTTACTAGACTAGAAGGGTCATGATTTGTTGAACTACAATTGGATACTAAGTATTTCTTTTATTAAAGCTAACTAGTATGGTACCCACACGATGCAGCGGATGAAAAAAATCATATTCAACAATTTACAGTGGGGTAATGATTTATGGTAATTTATCATTTGTCTTGTTGCATATATGTGGAGTGTAATAGTTTAAAGTTCGGCCCATTCGGACAATATAAAAAGAATGTTGTGGTAACAATTTATGGTTCGACCATTTAGCGATAATAATTATTATGTCGTATGATCGTTTTTCTCAATTATTATCCACTACCCTAAGGAATCTCAAATTTGTAAGTAAAGAAAATTTTAGATTCCAACGGATTTAAATTCCGTCATAAACTTCAAACAAACATGTTATGGAAAAGGAATTCAATTCAAATTCACTCAATTTGTTATAGATTTCGTGAAACAAACACCCTCGCAAAATATTTTCCGTTCGGATCATTCAACTCATTGGGGTAATTCGACTCATTTGAAGATTAAGCTCATTTGCGAAAATCACAAAAGTCTAATTTTCAGGTCATTTTGTCTTTTTAATAGTGACGTCTAATAATTTCACGTTCGGTCAAAAAAGAGAATTAAATATATTTCTTGAATAATATTCCCGTATAAACCCATGTTTTCCATAAACAAAAACTAATTTTCCTTCAACGATGCAACAACAATTAAAAATCCATTCAGACACTACGTTTTCTAATCGTTTATCGTTCTGGTTTTCAACCCGAAAAAAATATTTTCATTCAAGACATTCAAATTCAGTCTGTTTCCATGAATACAATATGGTAACACATACTTTCGAATGTTGTAATGAAGGATAATCAATATGGTAACAAGGTTTATTAACCTTAGAAGTATCAAATGTAATACTACTCAGCTTATTGGTATTAAGACTTATCGGTGATCAATAGAAGAATATATAAACTTTTGATGATAACCATCTTCCTAGAATTATAGAGCAACACGAACCACAACACTGTCAACTAACTTTATAAAATTTAGATTATAAATCAAATATTTGAAAATTTACTCAATCAAATAACGTTTAAAGTTAAAAAATAATGGTTACATGAATACAAATTTTATATCAATTAATTTGAATTGCCTTTATTTTATATGGGTGCATATTTTTTGTTGAAATTAGTAATCGAATTAATTAAAGGAAATTAAGATTAGTTTATATGCTATATTCATTAAGGGATATATTACTAATTATACTTTATTTAAAAAATTAAAATTTTAATAAAAAGTGAAAATATTTTATATATTATAAAAAATAAAGATAAAGATAGTTATTATTATTTATTATTTATTGTTGTAATTAAGAAATGTCAATAATTGTAAATTGTTTTAAATGATAAATTTTATGAAAGGTATAATAAGGGTAGATTAGTAATTTTAATTACTTAAAATTTAAGATATTAAGATGTTAAAGGAGATTCTTTATATTGTAGTAAAGATGAGTCTTGAGTGGATTCAGTTGTCATCAGTGTGTGTAAAGGGCTTGAGAGTGCCACAAAGAGTTGTTATCAGGCCTACATTACCATTGACCAAGAGAATGAATTGCTAATGATGATGAAACTTATTTTAGTCGTTCTCTGTGGAATGCTATAGAGACAGGTTGTTTTGTCTGCTGTTATGAATTGTATTGCTTAATCTGTGGCTACATTTAAATTCATGTCTGTTAGTCAAATAAGAGGAGATTAAAATTGAGAATGTTTTCAAAATTGAGAATGGTTTCCCTATTCTTGTATTTGAACTTTATTAGATCTAAATTCTGAAGGTTATATCGATTTGACATCATAGATTTAAACTGTGTAATGTGTGTATCAAGGATGCTCTTAGCTGTTTAAGGCATCTCGAATCAACTGTTTAAAAGAAACCGAGATCAGAGTTGTAGGGGGTACTGGTTTGTAACTGGATATGTTTTGAATAAAATAATAAGAAAGAAAAATAAAATAGGATTTTATATTTGTTGTAAATTAAAATAATTGAGAGAAGGAGATGGGTAAAACACTAAAAACCCACTAGACCACCAATATGAGGTTTTTTTTTTAATAAACTCTTACGTTATGGGTTATATGAAACCCATTCAAGTGAGCCAAACGCCATCATTGGATTTTATTTCCATTCCTTTATTTCAAAACCCTTTAACCAAACACACCTTTAGCATATTCATTTGTTCAGCGGTGAGCTGTGTTAGCAGGAAAAGGAAGTCATATTCTTTCTATTTTGTTGGATACAGGTTAATGTTTAGGGATAGTGTTGTCATCCTTAAGTTATGGTGATGAGTGATGACGATCCATGAACTATATCGGTATCTGTAGTAAAATAAAAGTTGGAATAGAGTTGTTTTTTCCTTTTACGTCAGGCATGATGGATGTGTATCCTATGCAGTTAATCTCGGCGGGATCTCGGTGAGATCTCGGATCTCGGGGTAAAAAAAAATCTCGGTCCAAAATCTTGGATCAAAATCTCGGAAACGAGATTCTCGACGATATTTAGCGATATTCGGCGATATCTCGGATCAAAATCTCGAAAATCTCGGATCAAAATCTCGAAAATCTCGTTTTTTTGACTTTTTTTGTTGACTTTTTTTTTCTGCCAGCCCAATAACTTTTCCAGCCCACTTTTATTACTCACAATCCAACTGTGAATCCTTTAGACGATGTTGATTCGGATGCTGAACCCGTGGACTGCAATTAGAGTTCGACACTTTTATCAATTTATGCAGTTTATGCAATTATGCTATGTGTTTTATGCAATTTGGACCTGAATCTGCTATGTTTTATTAGGATTTTATGATTTGAATTTAATGTTGTTTGACACTTTTATGCTATGTTTTATGTTTAATCGTTTGCGATTTTAATATATTATTTATATATATAATATTCTAAATAATATAAAAAACGGAGATCTCACCGAGATAATCGAAATCTCGGATCTCGGACCTCGAACGAGATTCGAAATCTGACCGAGATAACTGCATAGTGTGTATCAGAAAAATAGGTAGGTTCATATTTTAACAGAAATAGGGACGAGTTCTTTGGAGGTATTCTGCTACAGTGCACTTTTCCTTGTAACTTGTAAAAAGCATACTGTTCGATCAATGAACTACAGCCAGAAAGATATAGCTAGTGATATCATGTTGTTGTTCTACCTATATATGTGGACATTCACGTATGTGATCATTTCCAATTAAGTTTCACAATCTCAACCAAGTTATATTAATTTCTCGTGACATGATACCATCCTTTTGCACCTGGGTAGTTCTACACATATGACCTGCATGATTGAAGTTTTTGTATTTTAATTATAGTATTTGGAGCATTAGCTTCGCAGTTGTGCAATGTCGTATCTATTGGCTGTTAATCAATCTGTCATAGAGTATAATTTTTTTACTCGTCGATATTATCTTTAATAATATTTGCTTGTCTCTTTACAAGTTTGTATATACAAAGTCTATCAATTTTTGTTGATTACTCTAACTTCACCAATTTTGGATAGGTATGGACAAAGCTTCAGCAGGTTAGCAATGAGATGGGGACACTTGCAAAGACTCTTTCTGATAAATCTAGGGCTCACTATGAACAGGTACTTCAGATTTTATTTTTATTTTTATAAGCTTTAGCATCAACATGGCTCTAACTTGTATCCATTATTCTTATGTCTGCAACAGTTTGTTAAAAACCCAAAGGCAGCAGATGGCTGTCAAGGATGTGGGAAAAAGGCAGATGTACGAAACTGTTTAGTTTGTGATTCTTGTGAAGATATATACCATCTCTCGTGTACAGAATTTATAGGTACAGAAATCCCTCCTAAAAGCTGGTATTGTGCCAGCTGTGTCTCAAATGGAATAGGATCGCCTCATGATAATTGTCTAGTCTGTGAGAAGCTAAAAGCTGCTGCTTGCATATTACAAGATAATGGTGTCCCGACAAGCGACCAATCACAAGATATACCCAATGGCTTGGAGGCAGATGTAACTGAAGAAAGTCTAGGGCCAAGAATTTGTTTTATTTGCAAATCTGAGGTGAATAGCGGAGACAATTCAAGAACATGTGGGCATTCATTATGTGCGCACAAGTTCTATCACATCAAATGCCTTACAAACAAACAGTTGGGTGTTTGTGGTCCATGTTGGTACTGCCCTTCTTGTCTATGTAGACGTTGCCTTGTGGACAAGGATGATGATCAGATTGTTCTTTGTGATGGTTGTGATCAAGCCTATCATATCTACTGTACATCACCACAACTTAATTCTATTCCTGAAGGAAGTTGGTTTTGTGGAAAATGTGATAGAGACGTAAAGAGAATAAGCATAATGAAAAGGGTATATGAGAATATGCAAAAGAAAGTCAAAGTAGAAGAAGATGTGTCCGGTGGTGTGACGGATGAACGTGAAGGACTAGACATGCTTGTAACTGCGGCTAAAACGTTGAGTCACCAGGAGACCATTAATACCTTTAGGAATATCATATGAAACGAACAGCAGAATGGATGTACAAGGTGTTTTCGTTGCATCATCTGGAAGGAGACGTCTTTTGGTAGGTTGTACACTAAAACATAAAAGTTTTTGTACACTTGTTTTTACTTGTTTTGGTTATAGGGGTTGGAAAAGGGGTTATCTTCACATTTAGTTGTAAAGTGAAGCCATGAATACTTTCTGTGTTACCCCTGTGATAGAATGATATTCTTTTTGGCCCATGTCTTTAATATTCTGGAGGTGGATATGTGAACTCTGAGTGATATTTTTTGACATATGAGGAAGAAGCAGGATGACGGTGATGGTATTCCCATGTGTTCCCTGCTTGTGTAGTTTAACCCGGAACTCATGTAATGAATAATGATTTTCTGCATCAAGTAAACAATTTTTTATTATGATTATTATTATTATTATTTTTTTAATTTTATAGTAATGGTATTAATAGGTCAATAGTTTCAACCAAATTACATTAAAGCTTATATTTTAACCAACATAACTGAAATTCTTTTGACATTCATGGTAAACATGACCAAAGTGAAGAAACAAAGAGGAAATTAACTCATTTCAGCAGATATGTATGTAAGTTAATAGCCTCCTTGAATTTCAAAGAGAAGATATTGTGAAAAATGGTTGAAAATGTTAATGGGAAATTAGCAAGAAAATGTTTGTAAAATTTGGCTAGATTTTACATGATATATCTATATATATGAATGTCTTCGTGTAGTAACTAGTTAAAAGAAGAGAAAATGATGGAAGGGGATATTAACGTTGCTGCTCGTGGTAACGTGCTCAAGGCAGTGATTAGATTCCTGTTCTGCTGTTCATGCTGCGACGAAGATGAGTAAGCCCCTAGGTGGGTATCACTGGTATGACAGAACTCAGTTGGTCAAGTCCTCTTTTCAACATCACCAAATGTGGCATCTCGTTTGTTATTAGGTATAAGTTGTGATATCCAACTTAAATATGGACATATCTATCCATTTATTTGTATCAGGGAACCTTTTAGTTTATTATTATTGTTATTGTTATCGTTATTGTTTTTGTAAATTTATTTTGTCACATGCTGCCATAATGTTTAATTATTTAAGGATTAGTCGATTGTTGGTCGGTGGTGTCACATACGAATTTTAGAGTACTCACATATGTATTTTATATTCATCTTGATTTTTACTAGTCTTTTGCCGGTTCTTTTTGTTTTCTTCTTTTATGGTATAATTCGATTTTATCAAGATTTTTGTTGTATGAAAGTAGTATCAAGATATTTTGCAAGTAGTATTTGAAACATTCGTAAATACTTGAAACCTTTATGCTATTTTGATAAATTTTCTATAACTTTACAAGCCATGAAAGATGAAACAGTTTCTTATAAAACAAACCTTAAAGTAAAATAAGTAAAAAAAATAATAATTTATGATATGTGTTATTTTGTATATTTTATTTATTTATTCAATTACAACAAATTTTAGAAAAAACAAGTATTCATATGCATCAAAATATATGTGGTTTAGGGTTTGTGAATCAAATTCATTGTTTTTATGCAGTAAATATTCAAATTTGATACATAATAATAAAACTACCAATTTTTTGATTTACAACAAAACTTTCTTTTTTAAAGTTTGAAATATGGTTAAAATGAATCATAATACAAAAATTCAAACCTCATAAATAATTTTTTAATTTTTTTTACTTATTTTATGTTAAGGTTTGGTTTAGAGGAACCAACCAGACAAGCCATTATGTACATCACAATATGTATGAAAGGGAAACACGGCAATTTATATGATATTTTCGTCAAAGGTTTCACATTTCATCAACAAAAGACTACAATAATTGTTTTTCTATGTATAAGTACAAATAACTAAAAATGTTATTTTCTCATAATCATCCAAACACAATGAAGTCATCAACTTAATGTTTCTAAATTACCCATTCAAAGAAAAATAAAGCAATCCAAAGCAATGTGAGGATTATCAAGATCCTCCATAGGAAATGACCCCGGATATTTCACTTTGGACAACACTTGGTCAACTTTTACGCCATCAACATTTGAACAAAAATTATCCTCCTTGTTTAGATAGATAATCATATTACGGTTGGGACTTGGTGGTCGTGATGTCGTCTTTGCCATACGATTAGTCTCATTGTGTGTATTTGTTGAGACCATTGTCTGTCTTTGATAGTTGCTTGCGGATCCTGTATTGAATCTTCTACTCTGTGAAGGTGATCTCATTGGCTGTCTCGTTGTGTATCCACTTCTTTTTTTTCTTTTAACAAAACAAATGATAGAATTTTTCATCCATTGTGGCAACATAAGTCTCAACAATTTTTATTTATCATCATCATCAATTTTCAGTAATAACATCAACAAATATAATAACTAGTTCTATATCATTAATGTATAGGGCTTATGTCAATAGAAAAAGAAAGTAGTAGTTTTATAAGTTTACAAAGCAATTACATAGTGCAAATATGTTTGAAACGTGTACTTGCCCCCGCACGTTGCAAATGGAATAAAAATTTGCTAGTACAAAGACAAATTTACGTCATTTCGTTTTCGTATCATGACCATCACTTAAAGTCTTTAATGTTTAAGAAAAAATAAGGTCACACTTTGTTGTGTGTTTACAAAACTATTCTTTTTCATATATCTATTTGCAATAGAAAATAGTCTTTGGTATTTAAAACATCTTCTCCGCAAATTTGACCGGAATGGACGTTATCGTCGCTGGATTAGTGGAAACGGACTTGGCCGGAAATTTTTTTATGAGAATGGTATAGCCGGCGTTGGCAACGTGGGCTTATGCCTAGTGTACTGCCACGTTAGATTTCCACTACCCTTATCCTCCTGATTCCACCGCCTTTCCACCTCAGATTCCCACTCGGTCAAAAGCCAGAGGTGGGAGTGCCGACTTTTGACCTTGATTCTGCCACCGTCACATGCTTCAAAAAGGACCGCCCAGTAAGAAAGTGACACGTCATAAGCCGGAGTTGGCACCTCCGACTTATGGTGTCTTTAAAACCGACAGTATTTCACACTCTCCAAACACACATTCTATTACATATTCTCAACACACACATATATATTTTCTTACTCTCCACACAAACACATAAACACATATATTTTTCGTGACACTAGTTTGTAATGGCGCAATTTGGAGCTAGTTCAACCCCGAGAAACACTAGTTTGTTTTTTTGCAAAACGGTGAGCACCATCATTCAACTAGGTTATTCAACGGTGAGAAAGATCCTCTAGAAACAATAAAAGACAAAAGATGTGATGCGGGACTTTGGGACCACACGAATGTCATTGAAGAAGGCGTTAGAAAGTGGATAATAAGTGCGGGTTTTGATGGTGTATTCCGCACCGGGTATCACAAATTAGACCACGCTCTAATTACCGCGTTGGTTGAAAGGTGGCGTCCCGAGACGCATACATTCCACTTCCCATTCGGTTAAGCTACTGTTACGTTGCAGGACGTACAAGTTCTGTGGGCTTTGCCGATAAACGGACCGGTGGTGTCTGGACAATGGCTTAGCGACTGTGATGGCTATTTGTGGTTTGTTCCAGACCTTGATGAAGTTGAAGCTCGTAGAGTAAAAATTCGTACTTTAATAGAGGGAATTCAAAATGGTGCAGGAAGAGTAAGAAAAGCTATAAACAAAGAGCTAGAGTATATATTTTAGCTCTTTTGGGTGGGCTTTGGGTGGGCACCTGTTTAGCGATTCACGGTCGAATGATGTTTCGCTAAATTTCCTACAAAACATAGACAAGCTCTCTGAAGCATGTAGAAAAAGCTGGGGCAGTGCAGTACTGACATTTTTGTATCGACAACTGTGTAATGCTACCGAGAAGAAGGATGTGAAAGGTATTCAGGGCCCGTTAATTTTGCTACAACTTTGGGCCTGAGAGAGAATACCACAAATTGCTCCCTGTATTTTATTGGGGGATTTACCTATTGAATACCAACAATGCTATGGCAACAAGTAATACTTATACCATTCTATTTTTATTATTATGAGTATTATTGTGATTAATTTAGATTACGAATATTACAATTAAATTTATGAGTATTATTTTGAATATCAGGTGGAATTAGCACTTTAGTCACACCGCGACACCGGATCATGTGTTGGTTACATATCGTGCTGCTTTCACCGTCTTACAAGAGGGGCAATTTATATGGTGTCCTTATAGTGCGGTCTTGGGGTCACTTGCGGATGACTGCACCAATCATCGCGAATTATGGGCATACTGTGGGTGGCTCGTCTATTGGAATGTTGCCGAACCCCATGTACCTAACAGAGTATGAAGACAGTTTGAATACGTACAAGGGAGTTGTATTTATTTACAGTTCGGAAACATAAGAAAATTCACGAAGCTAACCTTACGGGTGGACGTGGTACGGATTGGTTAGAAAAGAAATCATCGGAGGTAGGGTGTTGGAACAGTAAACATTCAAATGTTTATCAATTTTCTGGATCAGAAGGAGGCGGGGTTCTACCGGGCTATATGCAGTGGTTCTACGAACGCACTGTATTACTTATCACGTCTCCGACTACACAAAAACTCTCCAAACGTGTATCCAGAATGGGGTGGTGTTCAACAAACTCATGTGATATATACATACTTATTTTATATTATATATTAAATTAAAAATTTTATATTATATTCAAATATTTGTATATATTATATATTTTTAATATTATATTCAAATATTTATATAAGCATTGAGGGAAATCCACAGATCGTGCACAACGTGCAATCGACAGTGGAGTGGGTAATAGCGAGATGTGGCAGGATTTTGTTCAAATCCCTACTCAAGCTATGGGATATGGACATAACCCGGACCGGATGAATTACGGGTCCCAACAATATGCGTTCCCCCCACGTGCTAAGTCCTCAAGGGTACACTGGGTCTCAACCATATTACGGAGGTCAGTTTCAGGCTGGTTGGAGTGGTTCCCAGTATGGACAGCAGTTTCAGGCTAGTGGAAGTGGTTCCCAGTACAGGAAACATTGTTAGGCTGGTAGGAGTGGTTCCCAATATCAGCATGATGTTGGAGAAAGTGGTGCCCAAAATTATGATAGCCTAGACATGATTAATGAATTGCTTGAAACCAATGCGTGACTTTCGTTGTCACCAAATATGCATGGGAGCACAGTAACTGGGTACAACCAAATTACCAAAGAGACCCGGATACTGAAATGGTTGCACACCGGTCTGCCTATGCTGATAATAGCCCGGTTCAAATTCAAAGTTTTGGTGATTTTGGGTTATCACAAAACATAGATATCAACCAGCCACCCAACACACAAAACGACGCCGCTGGTCAAGACCGACGTACAAGACCAGTCAGGAATCCTCAAACAACTAGATGTGGAACGACAGTCATCTTCTACTACAACCTCCCCGCCGTCGCTAGAGTTTTAGAACTGTTTGTATTTTTATATGTTTTATGTTTTTATTAATAAAAACTTATATTGTTTGTGTTTTAAATTTTGTTTCGTGTTTTAATATTTGTTTGTGTTCAATTCATACATACATAATATATATAAAAATACATAAAACATAATATATAAAAATATACATAAAAACATTACGTAAAAACAAATGAAAACAAAAGTTGCAGAATTTATAAGTACATTCATTATTAGACCCATGCGATATCAAAACATTACATAAAAACAAAAGAAAACAAAAGTTGCTTTTGACATTATACGTACATACATCGAATATTCTATGACAATTCACGTGAAGAAAGAAAACAAAAGTTGCAGAATTTATAAGTACATTCATTATTAGACCCATGCGATATCAATATTTTTAAAAACATTACATATTTAAAAACATTACATAAAAACATTACATATCAATATTTTTAAATAAAAACATTACATAAAAACATTACATATTTTTAAATAGAACATTACATAGATTAAACATAAAACATTACATATTTAAAATAAAACATTACATAAACGACTGGATTATCACCCTACATTGTACATTTAGCATAAAGTACAGTAGCCATCCTTTTTCTGAAATCCAGTAATTGTTCATCAGATACATCGGCTGTAATTACATTTGAGGGTTCACCAGTGACCAGGTAGTGAATTAATATACATACAAACAAAGCAGAGTTCGCCTTACTACCCGAATATTATTTGACATTTTTCAAATAAATCAGCAGCTCAGACCCCGGAGGAGGTACTGGCTCGGCTGTTGCTCTAGTATGTCTTATACAGTTATAAAACCATAGTATGTTTTTTTGGTAAAATGATTTTAAGTTTCGCATATAAACGGCCGAAGTAGCAGATTTATCACGATCATAATGGTCAACTCATTTTTAGCAAGTTTATATTGAATAAGAAACCAATAACTATTTGGAAAACAAATTGGAATAAGGACTGAATCAACTTTTTTCCAGTGTATATATGGTTTTATATATCATGCGCTAGATCAAAGTTTTTGTCCAAATTTTGATGATCGTAAAAAATTCATGAAACGATATAGGCACAACTGCATACCTGGTTCTTGTGCGAACTGCTTCCTTTTCTATTAAATGTCTATGAACCAGTTGTGACCGCCTTATCCATGCATCGACATGCTGAAAAAACGAAAAACAAATTAATAATAAACAAAATAAAAAAAACTTTAAATTACAAAGATCACAAGCTTACAATTTCCCTCAATGCATTGTCTTGCATAAATCCTAACAAAACGCCCCAAAATGTTCTAGAACATTTGACGTCGTCTTGTAAAAAAGAAATTGTACAATATTGGTCGTCTTCATTCTTTCCTTTGTCTCCGCGAAGGAAAAATTCCTCAACACTTTCAACTGGTATGATACCTTGTTCGTTGTTTTCGAAGATGTTGACCGCATGTAGACCTTTGTTTACGTTACAATTTCTCTCTATAAAGTCATGTTTCTCTTCAAGTTGAAGATCAATCCGACTGAGCAACTCAGTTTATATCGACGTATTTTCCCAATCATTCATGCACTGGAGACGAAGGAGGTTGAGATAATCTTGTTCTAAAAATGATAGGTGGGGGTTATCTTGAAGTGATTGTATGAGTTGAGTTTTTTCATTGTCAGCTTTCTGGAAACTTTTGATAAGGGAATTTAGTTTTTCGTAACGTTTTTTTATCTTCTTCTATATGTTTGAAAACAGTGTCCAGGATATTGGAGGTTGGAGGTGTCTGCATACGAATTGCTGGAAGAAGCCATGGTTGTGAGATTGAATTTGTTGCCGGCTTGTGCAAGTTAAATATAATAACTTGATAGGGTTAGATTAGGTGAAACAGTATTTTATTTACATCATACAAACTTTTAATAAAGCTTTTCAAGGCATTGATTCCACTGAACAAGTCATTACACTTGTCTGTCAAAAGTTGGTAATAAGCCGGTGTTGTTAACACCGACTTTTATCCATATCTAATATCTACGTGACATTTTCACCGGACCACGTTGAATCCCAAATTTTTTATTTTCTACCATATTAAATATAATAACTTGATAGGGTTAGAGTAGGCGAAACAGTGTTTTATTTACATCATACAAGATTTTAATAAAGCCTGTCAAGGCATTGATTCCACTGAACAAGTCATTACACTTGTCAGTCAAAAAGTTGGTAATAAGCCGGCTTTTATCTATATCTAATACCTACATGGCATTTTTAATGGACCACGTTGAATCCCGAGATTTTTTTATCTTCTACCATATTAAATATAATAACTTGATAGGGTTAGAGTAGGTGAAACAGTGTTCTATTTACATCATAAAGGCTTTTAATAAAGCCTGTCAAAGCACTGATTCCACTGAACAAGTCATTACACATGTCAGTCAAAAGTTGGTAATAAGCCGGTGTTGCTAACACCGACTTTTATCCATATCTAATACCTACGTGGCATTTTCATTGGACCACGTTGAATCCCAAGATTTTTATCTTCTCTTATCAGATAACAAGTGATTCTTTAAATATATAATCATTTGACACCCCATAGACATCACACCATATTTTAAACCGATAACATCAAACAACTCTCATATAGAACCCTAAAACCATGTCTGCATTTTCACCAATCCCTGTCCATCTATTTTGTGGAAATGAACTATTATTACAAAACGGTTTCTTGAATGGCGATGATTCGACAAACTGTATTGTTTTTCCTCTTGTCAGGAGGATCGATCTTGCAAGTTTTAAAGAAATGGCGTACGGAAAATTCGGTTTATCTAGTCAATTTTTAGCTTAAAACTAATCCTGTGGTACACCTACGGAGACCATGTGGTTTAAATGTGGTTTAAAGCGACATTGTAGACGATGATACGTTTGAAACAATATATGTTTTGAATGCCAACAACTAAACATATCAGCCTCAAATACAAGCACAATTTCTGCCAGTAGTTCAACAAAACCATATTAGTTTTACAGACCAGTTGCGGAACATACAAAACAGTTTCGGAACATACAAAACATCATCCTCATCTGTCTCAAGAAGGGTTTCCATCATCCTATAGCGATCAGTTTCACGCTTCGAGTTATGCTGAACCAAGTATACATCTTTCACAAGACATATTCCCATCAAGGTATACAAAACATTATCACGAAGAATATCAGGACTCGGATGAAGAACAACACGAAGGCCACCCACACCATGAACCAGATGATTGTTTTGCTGAAAACGATGATTCAGATGATGATAATGAAACGGTGGAGGAATATACAATAGAACAATATGCCCTTCTTGGAGAAGCTTTACAGGACGAAGGACGTCATGATGACTTCGTAACTCGTCATGAAGATGATGAAGTATGTTTGGAATCAAGTGTTGGCTTTGTGGGCGAGGAAGAATGGAATCATCTTCCATTCGACGAAGATCACGAATCAGTGGACTACTGGTGTGAAGGACAAGACCCACGTCTCGGCATGTGCTTCAAGAGCGAGGCTCAATGTGTATAAGACATTAGGATATGGCGTCTTAAAAATAATCGAGAAATATACTTAAAAGATACAAGGCCAGAGCATTGGAGAGCAATATGTTACATAGAGGGTCCAGATTACGAAAAAGACGAAAATCATTATCCATGTGAATGGACTGCTAGGGGTTCAAGTAGAAACAAAAAGGGAATATGGCGTCTGGTAGTTTGGAACCCTGTCCACAACTGCGTTGGATCGGTCTCTAAAAACAACAACCGTTCTTTTTCTGCAAGCATGATTGCAACCAAAATTTCCAACCAAATCAAGTTAGACATTGCATACAAAGTAAAACACATCGTTGCCAATGCCAAGTCTACTTGGGACGTGGACGTGTCTTACTGTAAAGCATGGAATGCCCGTAGAATTGCTATTGAACGGCTCTATGGAACATGGGAGAGCAATTTCGCCGAGCTGCCGAAGTACATTGACGAATTGGTCCATAGAAACCCGGGTACCATTGTCAGATGGTTACATGCCCCGACTACTAACCCAAACGGTACGTTCAAATTTAGGTATGTATTTTGGGCTTTCGGACCTGTCATTGAAGCCTTCAAGCACTAATTCCCGTCGTATGTGTCGATGAGACTCATTTAAAAGGAAACTATCGCGGGAAGCTGCTTACAACCGTGACTAAATATGGTAATGGGAATATATTTCCTCTGGCTTTCGCCATGGTTGATAACTAGACAAATGAAAGCCGTCGATGGTTTATGTACAACTTCCGGAATCATGTTCCGTACATTCAAACATAAATTTGTGTGTGATTTCAGACCGTCACATAGGTTTGATCAACGGAATGGCTGAAATGGATGATTGGTATCATCGATTCTGTTTGAGACACATAAGAAGTAACCTTATCAAGACGTTTCAAAACCAGAAGCTGAAAAATGGTATTGGGAGATCGACACCGCATCTCAGCGTAGAAAGTATAATTTCAAGGTTGGTAAATTAAGAGGGATTAATAGGAAACCTTGGAGGTGGCTAAGAATATCGGTTTGGACAAGTGGACGTTGTTGTATGACAATGGCTATGTACGTTGGGAAAACATGACAACAAACATAGCCGAATCATGTAACAATGTTTGGTATCATCGATTCTGTTTGAGACACATAAGAAGTAACCTAATGAAGACGTTTCAAAACCAGAAGCTAAAAAAATGGTGTTGGGAGATCGACACTGCATCTCATCGTAGAAAGTATAATTTTACGGTTGGTAAATTAAGAGGGATTAATAGGAAAGCTTGGAGGTGGCTAAGAATATCGGTTTGGACAAGCGAACGTTGTTGTATGACGAAGGCTATGTACGTTGAGGAAACATGACAACAAACATAGCCGAATCATATAACAATGTCATACATACGGTGCACATGATGCCTATCAAGGCATGTATTGAAGGTACATTTGAACTTACCAGAGCACACTTCGTACAAAAGTCTGGGAGAGCTAGAAGCTGTCATTCACCGATTTCAACGGACATGTGGAGACTCTACAATGGTTGCGAATCATATGCAAATCATCAAAGGGTAACACCTTACGATGTCCCAAATGGTGTTTACGAGACTGAGACAAATGATCCAATAACCATGGGTGGGGGGAACAAATACGAGGTCAATTTTTCGGCTTAGTCTTGTACTTGTGGAAAGTGGCAAATTCAGAGGTTTATTTGTTCTCATGGCATGGATGTTGATGGACACGTCAATGGTCCCAGTCGAAGAAATCAAGAACCTACAAAATAATGGTTTCTACCTTCTACAACACAAATACGTGGAGACGACGGTATACCCCAACACTTAGGGGCCTATGTCACGAGGACTACTGGAGAGAAGCAAACTGGACGATCGAAGTGGAAAACAATGATCATTACAAAAAGAGGGAGAGAGGAAAAAAGAAGAATTCGTAACGAAATAGACGAGGCGAGCGGATGTAGACCCCGAACTTGTAGTGGTTGTGGACAGACAAGTCACAACAGTCGTAGCCGTACGTGTAACGTATTCATTTTTGTGAAAAAAATGTTTTTTTGCCATTATTTACATATCATAAAACACACAAAAACGCCATAAACATTAATCTAACTTTTATAAACTCTAAAACAAATACATATTAACAAAACACAATTTGGAATTTTCATAAAAATCATCAAATTACATACATAATTAACCCTAAACACTAACACATAACCATTTTTAAAACAAAAAAACTAAATTAAACCATTAAACTACCTAACCTATACCCTAAAACCACCAAAGTGGAAACCCTAATTTTTTCTCCATAAGATGGAGGTGCCAACTCCGTCTTATGACACGTGGGATTTCAACTACAAAAAGGCACGGTGGCTCGGCGAAAGGGTGAGGGCAATGCTGACGTGGCGGCACACTTGGCATAAGCCGGCGTTGCCAACGCCGACTATACCATTTTCATAAAAAGTTTCGGCCAAGTATGTTTACACTAATCCGGCGACGATAACGTCCATTCCGGCCAAATTTTCCATCTTCTCCTATGATTATCAAATTTGTACAATGTTTCAATTTACGCTCGTATATACCATGTTTATACATACAAAATTATACCTATCCAAATTTTTGCAGATTCGGTAATCATTTAATTTCTTAAAGTAATACTTCGAGATTGGTTTAATTTGTTAATTTTATAAGCATTATCCTATCATACAAGAGAAGAAAAAGAAAAAAAAATGTCGTATAAGTCAAAATTTTTGTGGTTTTAAACTGTGCGTAATGGGTATTTTCGTAAATTCATTACCCGTTCAATTTTCCAATCCCCCCTTAGTCATTTTCTATAAATTTTCTCGATTTAGAGATGGTTATATTTTTCATTCACAAAAAGTTGAGGTAGCAATCAACGTTGTAATCCTAATCTAAGCTAAAGGTATTTCGATTTCTATTTAGGATTTTGATTGAGATGAATCACTGTTTTAGGTTAATCCTAATAAATATTATGTTTTTTATATGTGCATCTGATTTTCATTAATTTAAGAAATACTGAACGGTGTTTGTAAAGGGTTACTGAATATAGATTGATTGTTCTGGATTCGGGCGGTATCAACAACTAAATTAGAGGTAATAATTACTTTCTATCATTTATTTTGATATCAGAGCTTGATGTGTAAAATCTAGTCTTAAATTTAACCTACTATTTCACGTAATTACACACTTATAGGCAGTGTACCTATTCGTATGTAATATAGTTTAAAAGCAAGTAAAGGTTCGTTCGCAGGGACTAATTTGTTTTTAAGTTTCGAATTAATAATACTATTTGTTTTTTGAGGTTTTTATTGTAACAAAAGATTGATTAAAATTGCAAGTAATTAGTGAAAAGTGATTAATAAAAATCGAGTGAGAAAAAGTAATTAAAATTATCAAATATCGGAGAAAATACACCTGTTTGACACTTCACTTATTTTCCATTTAAGTTTACGAAATTGATTGATTATAAAACTTCTAAGATATAACAAAAGTCCTCTCGAATCTTTTATTAACTTTAACTACCTCTAATTATACCGTTCCTCTTGAATACAGTTGTAATTATTAATAGTTAAGCGTTAAATAATGTTTGAGCAAATAGTAGCAGGCTCAGTAACTTGGGTGTTTGGGATTCAACCCCTTGACCTCCTGCTTAGCAGTGCGAACCTATCAAGCTCTTGGCGAGTCTAAGGTGGTCAAGTGGCTGGTTGGAGAAATATGATCGGAATATGCTTACTGCGGGAAGTGTATAGGTATTCCGGTCAAGAGATGATGTGTGCAAGTATGAGAGTGGAGAAGATGATGAAGCTGGGCTCCAAAACCTGAAGTGTGGAGTATTTATACCCAACACTACCAGGTATCAACAACGTATGGCAATGATGACCATTTATGGCTCATCAATAGGATTCCAACGGCTATTAACGTCTATGTCATTATATAACTTTATTATTGCTCTGACGGTTACACTCAAGGATTAGGCTTGAGTGTCTGACTGGTAGGATGTCAGGAGTATGATACTGTGAGATGAATCCCAAGGCATGAGTGTTGGTTTGGAGGAATACGATACTTATTAGATACAAGGTATAAGTATTGGCTCTGGAATGCCGGGCCAAAAGCATTAGTGACAGCCTAGGCGTAAGTGCTACCAAGTGCCGAACATCGGACCACGAGTGCCGGACGCCGGGCTATGAGTGCCGGACACCGGGTCATGGTGTCGGGACTAAACTCCCGGACACGGGGCCGGACTCCCGGACGCGGGGCCGAGGCTCGGGTGCCGGGGCCAAATTCCCGGACACGGGGCTGGATTCCCGGACACGGGGCCATTTTGCCCGGACATGGGGCCCGGTCCCCGGGACACGGGGCCTGGTTCCCGGACACGGGGCCTGGTACCCGGGACACGGGGCCTGGTTCCCGGACACGGGGCCATAGTGCCGGGACACAACTCTCGGATCCCGGACACGGGGCCATGTTTCCTGGACACGGGGCCATAGTGCCGGGACACAACTCCCGGATCCCGGACACGGGGCCATATTTCCTGGACACGGGGCCAAAGTGCTGGGACACAACTCCCGGATCCCGGACACGGGGCCAAAGTGCCGGGACACAGCTCCCGGATCCCGGACACGGGGTCATGTTTCCCGGACACGGGGCCATAGTGCCGGGACACAACTCCCGGATCCCGGACACGGGGCCAGAGTGCCGGGACGAAATGTCCGGATGCTGGGGCCAAGTGTCCGGACGCCGGAGCCTTGTGTCCGGACGCCGGAGCCTAAGGGCCGGAGCTAGGAGATAGCATGCAACCTTTTGTAAGTCAGGTTATGTGTTTAGGGGGTTAATGGGCTATGTGTATGAGCCATTCCCTACTAACACTATCATGCCCCCCAGTTAGGTTTTAAAATGGTTTTTTGAAGCCTAACTTTTTTTGTTCTTATTGTCTCTTCCGGCTATTTTTTGGCCATGCCTTTCTTGGCCGCTTGAGGTTGCCTTGAGTAGTTCTGACCGAGGCCATGTCCAATGTGTCTTTGAAAAAAATGTTTTATTGGGTGATCAAGCCAATAACACATTTTTAACCTGTTATCTTGGATGTTGTGTCACACCATCTTGGGTGTGCGTAAGAGTAATTATATTGAGTTGTGTCTATGACAATCATTTGAGTACCTATGGTTCTTTTGTATGCCGATGACATAGCTAGATGTTGGCATCTCATGTATATTTCATATCGTGCCGATGGCACTTTTGTTGGTTAACCTTCAATTTGTTTTACTCGCGAGTGATGTCGCTTCCCAATGAGAAGTGCTTGCCTTTTCCCGGTAGGTAAAAAGACGAATATGTGATTGCATGTTTGGCGTAGATTTAAGATGTCTATATGTGCCTTTTGCTAAATTTTCCTCCAAACGTAGTTTGGGGTGGTGCATCAGGTTTGTTGCCTTGTGGGATACATAGATCAGACCACTTTGTATTTTGAGGTGCATTGCTGTGAATGACTCTTTGAAGAGCGTTTTCTTATGTTGTGGCCAAATCCCTGATGAGTGAGTTGGCCAAATACCAAAGTTTGCCAGATTTCCCAGATATCCAGACTTGGCTAGTTGTTGATTGTCAAAATGTACATGTTGCAGAGACATCCAGACTGGCCGGCTGTTCTTGTTTTTTTTTTTAAACTTTCAGCATTGAAACAACTGTTGGCTAGGCACATCCTGACGGGTGTTGTGGTGGCAAGTGCTGACAATCAGCAATAGTATGTAAATATTAAATGTAGCACCTTTTTAGATTCATTGCATTCCATGTCCTGGGTAATGGTTGTCCATCTAAGTCAGACAGGGTGTAGGAGCCAGTTCCATGTGCTTCAAGGACACTATATGGGCCTTCCCATGTGGGACCCAACTTGCCCAAGTTTTCGGTCCTGCTAGCTTCATTCTTCCGCCATACGAGATCTCCCACTTTGAAAGATGTGTGTCGGACTCTTTGGTTATAATACTTAGCCATCTGTCTATGGCTTTCTGCTTGTCGGATGAGAGATATTTCTCTTCGCTCCTCGATGATATTCAAGTTCTCTCTTAGGGCTTCTTCATTTAGCTCCGGATTGAAATGAAGAGTCCGGTGAGTAGGTATTGTAAGTTCTGGTGGGATAACTGCCTCAGTGCCATAGACTAGGCTGAAAGGGGTTTCAGATGTAGTTCTGCCGGGGGAAGTTCTATGTGCCCAAAGAATGCCTGTGATTTCGTCTACCCATGCCTTTGCATATTTTCCCAATCTGGCCTTAATTCCCTTGACGATTGCTTTGTTCATGACTTCAACCTGACCATTAGCTTGTGGGTGTGCCACAGAGGTGAATCGTTGTTGGATATCCATATCCTGACACCAAGTCTTAAATGGATTATCTGCAAATTGTTTTCCATTATCACTGACTAGGACGTGTGGAACTCCAAAGCGACATACTATTTGTTCCCAAACGAAGCTTATCATTCGAGGCCCGGTGATAGTTGCCAAGGGCTTAGCTTCAATCCATTTTGTGAAATAGTCCACAGCCACTAAAAGGTATTTAACATTGCCTACCCCAGGGGGGAATGGTCCGACAATGTCGATTCCCCATTTGTAAAATGGCCATGCGCTAGTCACTGGAATGAGGTCCTGCTTTGGCATTTTTGAGACTGACGCATGTTTTTGGCATGATTCACATTTTTCAATTTCTTCCTTTGCATCTCTGTGCATGGATGGCCAGAAGTATCCAAGTCTCATGACCTTAGTGGTTACCGAACGAGGGCCTGCATGCATGCCACAACTTCCACCATGTACATCCTGAATTAGATCCTTTGCTTGTGTTGGGCCGACACATCTTAGATGTGGACCCAAAAAAGACTTCCTAAACAGGTAGTTGTCTATGAGGAGATACATTGGTGCCTTCATGCTGATTTTCCTTGCTAGTTGTTTGTCTTCCGGGAGTTGTCCATTCTGAAGGAAATTTTTTATTGGAGTCATCCAACAGTCTTCCTCCGTTATTGCGGCCACTTCCTTTGTTGGCACTATGGATTTCTCAGTTAGGACTTCCACCAACAATTCTTTCTTGAGGTGGGCGAAGGAGGATGCTGCAAGTTTGCTCAATGCATCTGCTATTTTGTTACGGTTTCTTGGCACTTGCTCTATGGTAAATTTTGAGAAGTCAGAAATGATTTTTCTGGTTTCTTCCAAGTATTGTTGCATGGAAGTTTGATTTGCTTCATAGCTACCATTGATATGATTAGCTACCAACTGGGAGTCCACAAAAGCTTCTATATTTTGAACTCCCATCTTTCTAGCTATTCGTAGCCCTGATAAGAGAGCTTCATATTCGGCTTCATTGTTGGTTGCCGGGAAGTCAAACTTAAGGGCGTAGGTATACTCGTTTTTTTCTGGATCTGTGAGTATGAGACCAGCTCCTGACCCTTCTAGGCTGGATGCGCCATCTGTGAAGAGGGTCCAAGGAGGGCTGTCTGTCACTAATGGATCCTTTGGTTCTTCCATTCCTTCGATTTCAGCCAGGAAATCTGCCAAGATTTGTCCTTTCATCGAGTTTCGAGGTTGGAAAGAAATTTCATGTTCTCCCAGTTCAATTGCCCATTTTGCTAATCGTCCCGACACTTCTGGTTTACCCAATATTTGTTTGATTGGTTTGTCTGTTAGCACTTGGATGGGATGTCCTTGAAAATATCTCCTCAAACGTCTAGACGCATGAACCAAAGAGAGTGCCAATTTTTCCAAACATGGATAATTAACCTCTGGGCCTTTCAGTGCCCTACTGATGAAATAGATCGGCATTTGTGAGTCGCCCCGTTGGGCTACTAAAACTGCGCTTACACATTCCTTGGAAGCAGCCAAGTATATAGTTAGTGTCTCCCCAGCTATTGGAGCCGTGAGTGTTGGGAGATTGGCCATGAATTTCTTCATTTCTTGAAATGCCACTTCTGCTTCTTCAGACCATGAGAAGTCTTTTTTTCCGAATGCATCCCTTTAAGGTATTAAAGAAAGGGAGGGATCGATCTGCGGCTTTGGACAAGAAACGGCTAAGTGATGCTAGCTTGCCATTTAGGCTTTGGACTTGCTTTTTGGTGGAAGGAGATGGCATGTCAATGACTGCCTGAACCTTCTTAGGATTGACTTTGATGCCATTAGGTGTAACAATATGTCCCAAGAATTTTCCTTCCTCCATGCCAAAACTACACTTGGATGGATTAAGCTTCATGTTAATATTACGTAATGTTTGGAAAGTTTCCAGGATATCAGCCAACATGATGTCTTCCGTATTGCTTTTGATAACTATGTCATCTACATAGGCTTCTATGTTCCTTCCCACTTGATTTTTGAAAGTTTCATCTATTAGACGTTGATAGGTTGCTCCAGCGTTTTTCAAGCCAAATGACATTTTTTGGAAACAAAATATGCCTTGGTCTGTGTGAAAAGCTGTTTTGTCTTCATCACCTTTTTTCATACAAATTTGGTGATAACCTTTATATGCATCTAAAAAGCATTTGAGTCTAAATCTATCTAAGGATTCCACTTTCCAATCGATTTCTGGTAAAGGATAGTTGTCCTTTGGACAAGCTTTGTTAATGTCTTTGAAATCAACGCATAATCTCCAAGAACCATCTCCCTTCTTTACCATAACTGGATTAGCAATCCAAGTTTGGTATTTTACCTCTCTGACAATCCCTGCTTCGACCATTTTGTTTACTTGGTCACATGCAGATTTACTACGATCCGGGGCCATGCCTCGTTTTTTCTGTCGGATTGGCACAATATTGGGATTCGCGTTTAGGGAATGCTCTGCTAGTTCCCTTGGGACACCAGTCATGTCTGATGTCTGCCATGCAAAGACATCAAGGTTTGATTCTAGTAACGCTATGAGTTTAGTCTTTGTCTGTGTTGGGAGTTGTGAACCAATGGTCACTGGTTGTTCAGGGAAATGTTTATTAATAATAACTTTTTGTTCCGGACCATCAATGATTTCCATTGCCGGATCACTTTTGGGACCCTCTACCAGTTTTGGTTTCTCTGCCTGTTTGCACTCTTTAGGCCATGACGTTCTAGCCCTGACTGTGGCTATGCCAGCTGGGGTAGGGAACTTTATCATGCCATGAATGGTTGATGGAATTGCTCCAAATTTTTGTAATGCAGGCCTGCCCAGTAGGACATTGTAGGCCGATGGTGCATCAATGATTGCAAAATTAATCATTTCTAACCTATAGTGTGGATATTCTCCTAACATCATGTTTATTGCTACCTCTCCGATTGGCCAATGCGTCTCACCTGAAAACCCCACTAGAGGGAATTGTGTTGGACGCTTTGAATTTTGTACTTTTTCAGGGAGCTTCCTAAAACAGTGGGCATAAATAATGTCCATTGAGCTCCCTGTATCAACATATGCCTTGCTCACTTCATAGTTGGCTAACCGGATTTGTATTACTACAGGGTTGATGGAAGGAGTTTCAATTGGTGGGAAGCAAATAGGCTCCATCACCCAATCCTGAAGGACTGATGCCTTCCTTTTGCGAGATGTAGTTTCTTCCTGCGCCATGTATATGTAATTAGGTGGGGTGGTGGATGGGGTATTGGTGGTTGCCTTTGGCTTAAGTGAACCGATTTGTGATGAGGAATTTCCTTCCATGGAGAAGAAAAAATGGTGGTGAAACTAAGAAATGAAATGAAAAAAGATAGAAATGAAATGAGACACCGTTGCTAAAACGTGTCCCACGGATGGCGCCAATGTTTGAGCAAATAGTAGCAGGCTCAGTAACTTGGGTGTTTGGGATTCAACCCCTTGACCTCCTGCTTAGCAGTGCGAACCTATCAAGCTCTTGGCGAGCCTAAGGTGGTCAAGTGGATGGTTGGAGAAATATGATCGGAATATGCTTACTGCGGGAAGTGTATAGGTATTCCGGTCAAGAGATGATGTGTGCAAGTATGAGAGTGGAGAAGATGATGAAGCTGGGCTCCAAAACCTGAAGTGTGGAGTATTTATACCCAACACTACCAGGTATCAACAACGTATGGCAATGATGACCATTTATGGCTCATCAATAGGATTCCAACGGCTATTAACGTCTATGTCATTATATAACTTTATTAATGCTCTGACGGTTACACTCAAGGATTAGGCTTGAGTGTCTGACTGGTAGGATGTCAGGAGTATGATACTGTGAGATGAATCCCAAGGCATGAGTGTTGGTTTGGAGGAATACGATACTTATTAGATACAAGGTATAAGTATTGGCTCTGAAATGCCGGGCCAAAAGCATTAGTGACAGCCTAGGCGTAAGTGCTACCAAGTGCCGAACATCGGACCACGAGTGCCGGACGCCGGGCTATGAGTGCCGGACACCGGGTCATGGTGTCGGGACTAAACTCCCGGACACGGGGCCGGATTCCCGGACGCGGGGCCGAGGCTCGGGTGCCGGGGCCAAATTCCCGGACACGGGGCTGGATTCCCGGACACGGGGCCATTTTGCCCGGACATGGGGCCCGGTCTCGGACACGGGGCCATTGTGCCGGGACACGGGGCCTGGTTCCCGGACACGGGGCCTGGTTCCCGGACACGGGGCCTGGTTCCCGGGACACGGGGCCTGGTTCTCGGACACGGGGCCTGGTTCCCGGACACGGGGCCTGGTTCCCGGACACGGGGCCTGGTTCCCGGACACGGGGCCATAGTGCCGGGACACAACTCTCGGATCCCGGACACGGGGCCATGTTTCCTGGACACGGGGCCATAGTGCCGGGACACAACTCCCGGATCCCGGACACGGGGCCAAAGTGCCGGGACACGGGGCCTGGCTCCCGGACACGGGGCCTGGCTCCTGGTTCCCGGGACACGGGGCCTGGTTCCCGGCACACGGGGCCTGGGCCTGGTTCCCGGACACGGGGCCTGGTTCCCGGACACGGGGCCATAGTGCCGGGACACAACTCTCGGATCCCGGACACGGGGCCATGTTTCCTGGACACGGGGCCATAGTGCCGGGACACAACTCCCGGATCCCGGACACGGGGCCATGTTTCCCGGACACGGGGCCAAAGTGCCGGGACACAACTCCCGGATCCCGGACACGGGGTCATGTTTCCCGGACACGGGGCCAAAGTGCCGGGACACAGCTCCCGGATCCCGGACACGGGGTCATGTTTCCCGGACACGGGGCCATAGTGCCGGGACACAACTCCCGGATCCCGGACACGGGGCCAGAGTGCCGGGACGAAATGTCCGGATGCTGGGGCCAAGTGTCCGGACGCCGGAGCCTTGTGTCCGGACGCCGGAGCCTAAGGGCCGGAGCTAGGAGATAGCATGCAACCTTTTGTAAGTCAGGTTATGTGTTTAGGGGGTTAATGGGCTATGTGTATGAGCCATTCCCTACTAACACTATCAAGTAACAAGCCTGTTTTTAGTGATTTAATCTTATAGAGTTTCCTCTCGAATAACTCCTCTAAATACTAAGTCCTTCCGAATCTTAATAAATAGACTTACTCAATTAAGTTTAATTACCTAAGTTGTTATTACTAAGTCCTCTCGAATCCTAGTAATTTTAAACCGATTATAGACCGACCGATTATTTCATATAAATTATTTAACCTATCTAGATTCCTCTCGAATACCTAGAATGTTGATTAATTAAATTATATATAAACAACTTTATGACAATATGTTAAAACTTAAGTAAATAAGGATTAGCGATTAAACACAAAAACATAAATAATCAATTACGTAAAAGTAAACTTCAAACAAGATCCGTTAATCAAGCAAGCGTAAAAAGAGTTTAGCTACGCATTATTAAGTCTAAAACAACAAATAAAATAGTAGAAAACATCCCGGAAAATAAGTATTAAAAAGGAAGAAAAGCAAACTAAGAAATTTTCAAACGTGTCGTGACCGAATATTATGAATAACGAATTCCTAGCTTCAATCCTTGCCTCCAAACGTAAACTCCAGCTCCAGAAACTTGAAAATATTAATTGATGATTTTTCTGGATGATTTGGGGTTGTATTTATAGGCAAAAACTAGATAGAAATCGTATTCGAGTCGAACTCCAAAACTTTTTAGATTGTGGATAATGATCGATTCAAATAGACGGTGGACTTTTCCTTGTCATGTTACAATTGGGTTTTCTTTTATTTCCTTTTGTCCACGTGGATGTCTCCATATCTGATCATGTCACCATTTCTCGTCTTTTGACCATTCACATGTTTTTCCTTGGCCAAACATCCACTTTCTGATCATATTCAACCTGTCACTTGAATAAAACACTTTCACACAATTAAATGTAAAAATCCTATCCTCTCCATCATGATTAAATATGAAAATGACCAAATATCGCATATAAATAGTTATATAAATATGCGATATCAAATCCCCCCAAACATGCCTTTTTGTTTGCCCTCAAGCAAAAACTGTTTTCAAAATAATTATCAAAACCAAAAATTAACATAACCAAACACCTCACGATTTTTATAGGAAGTAAAATCACACAAACTCTCAAACTAATCTAAAAGGGTGTGTAAAATATTTCTGTAGAATCGACCAATTGCTTAGTCATGGTGAATATTCTATCATAGGCTTGATAACGTATCAAATCTCCACCACTAGAGTCTAGGTACAACTAAACGGGGACTTTTATTCGGGTTATAATTTTACAGGTAAAGGCATGTGAAAATATATAATGGAGTGTAAATGGGTTAGATAAAAATAATACACAACTTAGATTAAATCCGGATTAAATAAACTCTCTAACGAACTAGATTGCTCAATTTTCTTAAACTTTTACTTTTTTTCCTCCGAATATCCAATTTTCGTATATAATACAAGACTCAAGATACACTATATCTTTTATACTCTACAACTAATTTTTTTTTCTTTTCTGTTTTTTCGATTTTTTTTTCTTTTTTTTCACTTTTTTTTTCTCCAGCCTAGTACATGCCTTACAATATAATATCTCTCGTGGTAAGTACACATGCTCAAAAGGCTAACTTGATTTTTCTAACTATTTCTCCAAATACAACATAATACAAGGCAATAATATATATATTTTTCTTTCATGCCTTAATAAACTTCAACTTTCCAACTCTTTATACAATAGCAATAAAAACTAAGTTCGGATCTAATCTAAAAAGAAACGAAAATAAGGCGAGTGTACAAAAATATATAGCAGTTTTTAGAAACGAAAAAGTTTAGGCGCAATTTGGTTTAACTAGAGTTTCTAACACCAAAAGTAAGTGTTACAAGGGTTAGACAGAAAATATATCAAAAGAAACGAAAAGGCTAATCAAATGGTTAATCCTAAATGCCCCTATCATTAATCACACTAAGTTACCCTAATGTAATTGCTCGTATGTGGTCTCGAAATGTATAACAGTGTCAAGTTCTAAAGTCATCACTATCGGCACACTCAAAGAAATGAAAAAGTAGTATTAAAAAAAAAATACTTTCAAAGGCTCAAACTCTCACTGTTTTTCTGAGTAGGGGTAAAAATGCGTCCGGTTATGCTTAAAGTTTAAGGTATTACCGACTAGACACGTTATATTTTTTTAATTTTTTTCAATTTTTTCGATTTTTTTTTGTATTTTCTGTTTTTCTGACTCAAAAACTGTACAAAATAACACAATCTAACACGATGGAAACTAAGCTAAGGGTCGAAAAATAAAACTTTGAATTTCCCGATGACCCCCCCAAACTTAAGTAACACATTGTCCCTAATGTGTTAACGACTAAAAAACTAAGGGAAATTACAAAAATAAAATCTAAAAAGAAAAATAATATACAAAAATAAGAAAATAAGAAAATAGAACCCGGTTGTAGATATCGAATATTTCTTGTGAAAATGCTTTACTGATCTGAATGCTAGTCCCAAAACCGGTTGTTGAACTTTGATATCGCTCAATTATACGCATATTCTCTCGCGATATTTATTATGTTTTTGTGTCAAAACGTAATGGATATAACCCTTTTATACTAATGTTGTATGTAATTTTGTATTTAGATGTTTATGTTGTTTTGGAACAAGAAGGGACAGATTTGGACTAATAAACGCAAGGGACCAGCAAAGCAAAAGAAAGTGGATCACATGCAGTATGACCGCGCCGCGGTCATCCCACCGCGCCGCGGCGGTCATTTTGCGTTTCAAACGAGGATCGAATTAGTTAAGCTACTGAGTCCCAAATGCGGCGCAAGAACCACCTTTTGCGGCGCAAACCATCGGCTGACAGTTACAAGAGTCGTTTTTAATGGCTAATGAGTGGGGAAAGTGGAGGGACTTTTGCTGACTTCTTAAGGACGATTTTGGGAGCCTAAGAAGATATCTTTTTTTTTTTTCATCAAATTGGGGCAAAAGGAATCAACCCTAATTCACCATTTTTATCATTACACAATCATTGGAAACAAGAAGCATAGTAATTTTTAGTTTAATTTGGAAGAATCTTTAATCGAATTTTCATTTTCTGTTTGGAATTTTATCGAGACATTTCATCGATAGTCTGGTATGAATATCATTTTCTTTTATAATTTGTTTGTAATTTCTCTTATAAGTGAGTAGTTAAATAATACTTGTTTGGATTGGAAACTAGATTAGATGATTGGAGCTTTTGGGATATCTGTTTTTGGTTGAATGTTTATGTTCGCTTAATCGAAGAACCATTCGGGTTTAAATTCTTAATAGTGTTAGATTACTTATATTCATGATTTGATTAAGAACTTTAGTATCTGAAAAGAGCTTTAGAACTTGATTGATGAATTGAACGAAATAATCAACCGGTCTATAGTTGATTTGAGGTTTAGGATATTCGAAAGGAATCTTAACGAGTAATCAAACATTTAGATTAAAACTTGAATGTTAGTTGCAACCAGATTCATATCATTATCAAAGTCATTTTATATAAAACGTAAGTAAGGTGTTAGTGACAAACACATGTTGTAGGTATTCGAAAGGAACTTATAATAACTTATTAGACGTTTTACGAAAAGGTTAATCGGTCTATAATTAATCTAAAATTATTAGTATTCGAAAGGAACTGGTAATATAATGATTTGATAAGATGAATTTGATTTTAGCTAAGAAACTATTCGAAAGGAAGTTTTATAAGATTAAGTCGAATATATAAACTTGTTGCTTAATGACTTAGATGTTTAAGGTTTCTACCGTATTCGAAAGGAACGGTGTTTCATTTTAGATGTCTAAAGTTAGCTCGGTATTCGAAAGGAATCGTGTTATAACATTAGAAGTTAATTCAACCAAACAACCCAAGGTGACAATCGGATAACTAGGAACCAATCCAAACGAGTGTTTTTCCCATATCTTGCTTTATCACAAAACGATACTTGTCACTTTTAGTTAAGTTAGAAAAACCCCACTTTGTTACTTATATCTGTTTCATAAACGACGATTGAAATTTCCCAATTGAAAGTCCCTGTGTTCGAACCCGATATTTACCTATACTATTTTACAACTGACAAGGGTACACTGCCCGTATAGTAATCTAGTAAAAGTTTATTTTCGGTAAACTAGATTTCGCACAGCAAGTTTTTGACGCCGCTGCCGGGGACTTGATAATTGGAATTTTTATTTGTCGTTTATTGTTCAAAGTATTTGTTTTTTATCTATTTTAGTTTTTTGATTTTGTTTTATTTATTTTCAGGTGCTTTTCACGTTTTGGTTTTTGTTTAGTTATGATTTACAGGTTGTAGATATTAGACGATGAACAGGAGATATAGCAACTATTATGGATATTCGGATAAGGGGAATTACCAAGACCCAATATGTGATTTTGGTTATGGTTATAGAGATGATAGAGGACGGGGGAACAACCAATCTTACGAACGGGAATTTTGGTATGAGGAAAATCAACCGAAGGAAGAAGAAGAGGAAGAGTTGAATGACTTCTTTAAAACCTTTGTTGAAATGAAAAAACAGTTTGATGATGGGATTTTTAAACAATTGGAATTGTTAAATCTTCGACTTGAACTTGATCGTCAAGATTTTGATGTCACAAAACAACGGTTAGAATGGCAGTTGGAGGAGTTGGAAGAAAGAGCAAGGGGTCAACAAGAGGAACAAGTAAATGCAATTTCAACACGATGGGAATATGAGTGCTGGGATGAAGAAACTGAAAACAAGGAAGAAGCTGAACCTGAACCCACTGCGCCGCAGTCACACTCACTGCGACGCAGTGTTATCCCAGAACCCGTTTCCGATTTTGATAGTGATTTTGAGTCGGACGAGGAAGAATGGGAGGACCCGGTAGTTCAAATATATATAGCTACATCCGAATCAGCTACTAGTCCACCGGTTCAAGTTTATGACACGGAAATTTTTCAACAATTTAAAGAGGAGGAAGCGAAGGTACAACCCGAACCGCCAAAACCGTTTGCAATAGAAGCTGAATTTTGGGATAAAATGCATTGGGTAAAGAGTTTAGATGAGGAATTGGAAGACTTCCTCGGATTGGATATAGGAATCTCGGATGGGTCAGTTTGTGACAACCGTCAAATTCTAGGTACAATTTATGCTCTATGTCTCTCTTATTGTCTACCGTTACCTTTAACTGATAAATAGCCGGATACGCGACAGTGTCGGAATCACCCCCGGAATCAATTATATAAGTCCTAATACCAAGAAAACAACTGATGAACTTTCCTAAGTTCATAACAAATCATACTTAAGAACTTTCAATTAACAAAAAGGTCCAACGAAGCAAAAACGTAAGAACGAAAAATCAGATAAAAGCTGGAAAAAAAACCCCCGGTGCGCCGCACCTATGGCTTTGGTGCGCAGCACCAGGCTACCAGATTTCAAATTTTATATTTTTATTGTTGTCTCGTTTTTATAAACCACCACCCAATCCAAGCTCGTTTTCTACACTCATTTACTGGATTTTTGACAGACCCAAACCCCCATACCATCATTAGAACCTATTTTCTTTTCTTTCATTTTCATTTATATAAAACATAAAACACACACATTTACACACACAAAAACACACTCTCTCTTTTATCTCCATTTTCTCTCAAGAACTTCATCCCTTCCAGAAAATACAGCCATCAAACCCACCAAAAATCATCACCTAAAAACGTTTTAACATCAAGAGGAAGAAAAGGGAGCAAAGGATTTCGATTTCAAAACGTTTTCTACCACTTTTGGAGCTCTAAATCCTTCCAAAACATCATCCAAGCATTTTCATCCGGTAGAAATCTTCCTTTTTACTTATATTATCAATCTAAATCATTGCATGTATGATCAAAACCATAAAAACAAGTTTTGATGAACTTTTATAACCATTTTTATACAAAAACGGGTTTCTAATAAATGATGGTTAAATCTTTGTTTTTATGGATAAAAGTTGTTTATAAACTGATATAATGATGATTAATAAGGTTTAAACCGATTGCATGTCAAGATCTATCACTTACATAAACGATTTTGCAAGAAAAACTCGAAAATGGGAAGAACAGCAGGGTAGGTGCTGCGCACCTATGCATAGGTGCTTAGCACCGACCTGCTGTCCTTCCCGAAAATGTTGTTTTGACCGTTTAAAAACTTGGTTACGCGTTCTGACTTTTGAGACTTGACATTTAGGACTGAGTTTTGTAAAAATGAACATATTGGTGACTCATATTGGACTTAATTGACTAAAATAAACATGTTTGAAAACGTTATGTTGTATATGTGTTTTGTAAGCGGGAAAGTGGTTAATATTTTTGGACGTAGAATTTGGGCCGGAAGCGCTGCCCAAATTTCGTTAGGAAATATAAAACACTTTGGCAAACAAAACATATTTAACATAACAACAATAACGCCAACTTTGGACTCTTTGACCAAAACAAAACGTTAACCGTTTCGGACAATATTGGGCAAAATGGACTTTGACACTTAAAGTTTGACTAAAAATTTACTTATATTACATAATATAACACAAATTTCATTCATTATATATTAGGTTTAATAACTTAATATAATGATAACACTTGAATAAATCTTGGTATCCTTAGGCATCCGGTGATTCCCGGCTCTTATTTCCGACCATTCTTCCAAGTTCTTATCTTCGCAACCCGTGAGTTACACCCCTCTCTACTCTTACATTTTAAGTACTCTTTTTGGGGGAAACATGAGATCAAACCTTTTGTAAACTTGTATGACTATTTTGACTTTTAAACTTGTTGAACTACTTTGACTTTTGACTTATTAAACTTTGACTTTTGACATATGAAACGTTGACTTTGACTTTATCAAAACTTTGACATTGAAACGTCTACTTAGTTTCTTATGCGTAAAACATTTCTTTCTCTATTTATAACTGTTGTTTCATCTCTTTAACTCAACTATTTATTGATACTTGTATGCGTAACCGACCCTTGATGGAACTATAACACGTTCTTAAGTGATGTTGATTCTCTCTCTTTTATAATAAAATTACATAGTGCCCAATTATGCTTTAGTTTCTCTCTTACACACTATTAACTACTTAAGTCGTATAGTAATTATGGGTATCGATACTAAGGAAAGAACCGTTCCTTGCTTAGATGGCAGTCTAAGTACATATTTACTGAGATTCTTTTAACTTCCCGTTTGAGAGGCGGGGAGTTGGGGCCGCACGGTTGATAATCGGATTAGTGTGAACACTTAAGTTATAGATGCCAAGAGGTTGATACAAGAAATCTAATTAGTTACTTACGCATAAACTTATAAACTTTTAGCGATTGTTATCCGCTTCTACTGTTTGACTAAATTTGATTCAATTTGGTCTTTACAAACTTAGGGCACCAATTCGCCCGTTACTTAGATTTTTAAAGTATATAAATTCTTTAAGCGACTTTTCTCCGCTAATCTCCTTTTTGGTAAATTCTACTTTTATATACTTTACTTACACTTTGATCGTACTTAAACTTATTTGAAATTAATTTATTCTTGAATTTTAAGTACTTGATCTTATCTTGAAACTCTTCGATCCCGAACGTCTCTTGAGCTTTTATAAAACCTTGAATTCGTTTCGGACTCTTATAAACTTTTAAATTGAACTTTTCTTCAATTCATAAACTGTAACTCACTCACTACGTTTTCGTAGTTGACACTTTATCTCATGTTTCAGGAAACTAAGCGTAAGTTATGAAGTGCATTGCTCAGGCGGGTCAAGCTAGTTATGTGAAGAGTAATGCGGGAAAAGACCTTTGATACTTGGGAATTTTATTAAAATACGTTATTATGTATTGTCGTTTTATACTCATGGAACTTGGTTGTATTTTCGAACATGGTTACCTTTTTAATCTCAATTTATATGACTTGAACCGTTGACTTTTGGTATAACTCGTGAAATGATTCTTTGCTCTTCACATTCCGTGTTTCCGCTTTAGCGGGGTGTGACACAGTTATTGGTGACTATGGAGATGTTACTTGGGACGAATTAGAAAGAATGTTCGATTCAAATGTCGACTTAAGTACCACAAAGAACGGGGAAATAGGCGATGGTGTAAACAAGGAAATAGGATGTTGGGAAACTGTCATGGAGGAGGTTGAGGGGGATACACATGTTGCGGTTTGGGATTTTTATGAGAATATATATGTGAACCCGGTTAGGAGTTATTTCAAAGAAGAGCCCGAAAATGTTCATGTCCACTTTCGACCATTTGTTACTTGTTTAATTTATCGGGAAACAAGGGAGTGGAATGACGAATGGGTCAAAAGGAATGATGCACTTGATACCTCCAACGATCTCTTTGTCTTCATTGACTCGATTGACACGAGTATGGGAGGCAAACCGGTTTGTTGTATCTCTCCTTTTTATTTTTGATTTTATTTTCTTTTTTTTACATGTTCAGTAGTTTTTAAGTAATTTAGAAGTAATTTTAAGTATAGGAACGTAAAAAAAAAAAAAAAAAAAAAAAAAAAAAAATTAGGACTGACCTCGCCGCGGTCATCCCACCGCGCCGCTGTCCATTTTTTTTTTTTTGGGCAATATACACCGCGGTCTTTAACGCAGTCATCAAACACATAAAAAAAAAGAGAAGCAACAGGGAAAGAACAAACACACACTCTAAGGACCAAACGAATTTTCTCTAAAGGAATCAATCAATTAACAACATGAAAAGAGCAGTAAGTGATTTCTAACATCAATCCTTTCTATTCTCTTTTATGTAATTAGGGTTTATATCCTAAAAATTGAATTGGGGGTTTTTAATTGTTAAACATAATTTGTGAAATTGAATTGGGGAAAATCCTTGGTATTATTAGTTGAAAGAATTAGGGGATATTTGATTGGAATTCACGGCTAAACAACAGTAAAACCAAAAACGATCTCGGTGGAATATCACCGCCGCGCCGCGCCCATTCCACCGCGCCGCGGCGGTGGGACATACCACGTTTTCTTCGCTGTTTTGTTTAAAATATTGTTGTATTATTAACGGTGTTTGTTTTTTTTTTATGTAAACAATAATTTCAGGGGAAACGCAGAGCTGTAGTTGATACGGTTGAGGAAGAAACTACCGCAAGAAGGGTTCCTACTCCTACGATGGAGGCTAGGATGATGAGACCGGAACAACACCCATGGCTGAATTGGCCTGGAGCTTCGCCAAACCAGAGGATTGAATTGAATAATAAACTTGCAACTATTCAAGGGAAACCAATTGCGCAGCCTCGGTTCTTGGATTGGGATGTTTGTGACGAGATAGGTATAGGGGAGGAGTTGGATCGTTTGTTTTTAACCCGGTTTGTACAGGATGAGGAGAACTCTGTGGAAATTAAGGTATGGAAAAGAGCTTTCGAGATTAGGGAATATATATATATCGGGAAATGTGTTTAGAGTTCTACTCCAGCTTAAAACTTGATAAACTTCCTAAGTCGCAATCGTTTTTTAGAACTCCAGTAATTAGCTTTAGGTTGGGGGGAGTTGAACATAAGGTGACAATTGCTCGTTTCGGGGTTTTAACCGGTTTGTATACACCGGAGGAGGAGAGGATGGAATATATTGCGGGTTATGAGAGTTGGGCTGAATTGAACGGAGATAGGGTGAAGAAAAGGATTGATCGAATTTGGCATGAATTATCGGGTAAAGACAAATACTTGTCAAGCGTGAGTCGAGCAAAGAGTATCAAATCACCAGTTCTAAAGGTAATCCAGAAAATGATTTCCTACTCGTTTTTACAGCGCGCTTCTCAACACGACAAGGTATACGTCGAGGAAATTTGGCTGTTAGATTTATTCTCATGGAAGGACGATCAAAGGTATGCAAATGTGCCTTGGGCATTGGCATGTTACATGAATGAGAAAGGAGCGGGTAGACAAAAGAATAGCTCAATCTTATGTGGTCATTTCATTACAAGGATAGCGAAAGTTTAGGTTTTTGCTACAACAGAAAACATGTGACGTCCCGTCAATCTGAAGTACTTATGTTACCGTTAATATTTATGTTTTATTCGCAATTGATTTCGACCCTTGTATTTCGCTTTGTTTTTGCTCACGATTTACTGTTATTGAGTATCGAGTTTTCTGTATTTGCTGATTCGTCCACCGGGACGTAATAACTTTATTTTATCTAAGTGCCAATTAGTTAGTATCCTCATAATTATAAATTAGAAGGTTTATGCCAAATATGTCGGTTATCGGATCCTTTATACTCGAGATATCGCAGTTTTACGCTTGTTTTATCTTTTACCGAAATCGTGCGAATCTCGAAATCGAAAGTGAAAATATAATATTAAATGAACCTAATATAAAGTAAATCAAAGTATGAACTTTCCTAAGTTCAACGCAAAAAGAATCGGGAGCTTTCGATGAACGAAACTCCTTAACGGTCGAAAACGAGTCTGCCGAGCCAGCCGACCAGCCAGCAGCTGGCAGGGCTTCAGCCGACGACTGAGCCTCTCCAGCCGGCGGCTGGATGGGTCTGGACAGGTGTTGGTGACTCATTTTTGCATGAAAATCGATTGGGGACACTTGGCATAGCCCTATTGGACCCCTAAACTGCCAGAATTGCCTGTCCCAAGTGATATTATCACTTTCCTTTATCTTTTTCTTTCATTTTCTTACAAACAAAACACACACATATAAGTGTTTTCTCTCCATTGTTCTTCATTTTCCTTCACTTTTGCTGTGATTTCCAGCCAATTAACACCAATAAAACACCATAAACATCACAACAATCAAGTATGTTCATCAAGGGGAGAAAGAGGTGGTGATTATTCCGGGTTATTTCTTGTGTTCTTCATCATTTTCGGGTCTAAATCTCCATCAAAACCTCCATCAAGCTCAAGCTAGATCATCACACACTCTATTCTTGGGGTACAATAACTTTTACTCACTGATTGTATTTACTCTTTATCATATTTATACATGCATGTATCATCAAAGATCAAATAAAGGTTTTTATAAAGGTTTTATGGTGATTTATCTAAAAATATAAGTTTTATGAATTTTTACATTAGATCTTGATATAAAAAGATGTTATTTGAAGAAATCTATGGATATCATTAAAGTTTTATGACTTGCATGTCGAGATCTACCGAAAATACTCTTGAAAACGCTTAAAATCGTTAAAATCAACAAAATCCGGAGCTGACTGTGGAGCTCCAGCCGGCGGCTGGATCATCCCAGCCGGCGGCTGGATCAGTCTGTCAACTCCAAATTTTCGTTTTGCTAATTATCGGTGGTTGTCTTGTGTTTTGGAGGCGGATATTCTCATCACTACACCACTGAAGTTGTCATTCCAGATCCTTGTCCAATCAAGCGGGTGTTAGCGGTATAAATTACTAACCTTGTGAACCTTTCGATTTCATTATACTCGTTATTCGGTTTTAGCCTTGAAAACGGTTAGGATAAATTATTAGACCAACACTCGTTGTATTTCATTGGAGTGGACTGAAGTTGGACAATATATATAAGTTAACCAAAGTATTATATAAAACTTAATATGGTATTATGTATTATGAATAATGGTTTAAAATGAAATTGTTGTTAAGCGGGAAAGTGATTGAAATTTGGACGAATATTTTATAACGCGGAAGCGCTGCCGGAATTCCAACTCACGACTTTTTACGACATTAAGACACTTATATAAATAAATTGTATACAAAGTAACATATTTTACAATAACATTGTCTTTGGACTCAAAGACACCAACGCAATCACAAATGTCATAATATTACTTAAAACGGATATTTCCAACCTTTTTGCGACATATTTAACTTCGCCACATATTTGATCATCGTTCTAATTCATCGAAATATGTTTTACGACAAACTTTATAAATGGTTTTGAAAGGTATTTTACTCTAAATATTTTGGTATGAAAAGACTTCAAATTACTCAAAGTGTCAAATTGGACTTTTAAATTTATTTTGACTCTAATAAGTCAATATAATTGACATTTGACTTTAATAAGTCAACATAATTGACATTTGACTTTTATAAGTCAACTTAATTGACCTTTGACTTTTATAAGTCAACATCTTAATTTTGGTCGACATAATGAACATTTGTTTTAATAATCCTTTCGACTCGGAGTTATCATTTGCTTCCAACGGTCGCTGTTGACGTGAAAGATCGATATCTTGCCGATCGACCCTTTTCTGGCCGGAGCATCGTCTTCTTCATCCGTCATCCTTATTCGACTTATTAATCGTTGGAATGTTATATTAAACTTAATCTTAACCGACAAGGCTAAACCGAACTATACTTGTAGAGATACTGAGACTATATTATTGCTGTTTAGGGCACTTAGACGGTGGAGTTGTAGCTCCGTGATTGTTTATCCGAGATTTGCTGAAGCTTGTATTGTGAGTTATTCGTAGCCCTTGTCTTAAATACTTTTAGGGCTGTAAAGCGTACTTTAAAATTTGTTTGTTTAAATAGTAGGCGTAATGTATTTCTTGTCTGCTTAAATGTTAAACGTCATCTTGTCTACTTAAACGTTAGATGTCATCTTGTCTGCTTAAATGTTAGACGTCATCTTGTCTGCTTAAACGTTAGACGTCATCTTGTCTGCTTAAATGTTAGACGTCATCTTGTCTGCTTAAATGTTAGATGTCATCTTGTCTGCTTATATGTTAGAGGTCATCTCGTTTGCTAATTGTTAGACGTCATCTAGTCTGCTTAACGCTAGACGTTATCTTGTTTGCTAATAAATTGCTAGACGTTATCCTGTATCTTGCCTACTATATTTCTAGACGTTGTTGTATTTTCTGTCTGCTTAATCGTTAGACGCTATTGATTACCTTATTACCTAAGGGAATAGGTCTACCTTATAAACTTGTCATTGGGTCAACTTTTACTTAAAATTGCGAATAATTCACCAACATGTTGTTGATGTCGTTTTAACGCTTTGCAGGAAATTGAGGATTTCCGTTGATCATGCCATAGTTTATTTTCGGATCGCTTGCTTTTGGGAAATTTGAATTTGAATTGTTTATTGTAATTTCCATGACGATCCGTTTGTTTATTTCTTTTGGAATTGTATTTGTACTTGGCGTCTTATCGCCTTTGACTTTATGATGTATTTTGCAACATTTGGCATGATCTATTTAATTTGATGTTTTGTTTATCGGTTATATTGTTGTAATCTTGACTCTTGATATTATAACTGGAACGCCTCGTGTTTCCGCTCCAAGCGGGGTGTGACAAAACATAAACATGTGTAGTCCACCGATAACATGGCGATGGATCACGAAGCAAGATTTAAAAACAGCTGAGGCGATTGGGCCAAATGGAAAGATTGCGGAGGAACCTGTTGAAGGGGAAGAAGAAGAGGAGCAGGAAGATGCACCGCCACCACCTTCGGGACATAGTGGTAACAATATGAGGGATGAAATGTTTCGTATAGGTAGGGAGATGGATGCCCATCGTCAAGATTTGCATAGCCTGGGAAATTATATGGGATATCATATAGCGAGGTATCAACCGACGTTGGAGGCTTTGACACAACAATTTCATGCCAACTTTCCAGGGGTGTCTTTCACAGGATTGGGACCGTACAATCCACCGCCTATGTTCCCACTACAACAGTATGACGAGGATACCGAAGATGAAGATTCAAGCAGTTGTTGAAGCAGTTCTAAGTCCACGCCGCGCCGCGCCCACTCCACCGCGCCGCGGCAGTGGAGATTTTTTTTTCTAGAATTTGTTTTTTTTTCTTGTTGTTTGTTTGTTGTTTAGACTTTTGAACTATTTAGTTTCTTGTCGAGTCGGGGTGGATGTCTGAACTATTTTCCTATTTCTTTTGTTTGTTAGATTTCGATTTACTAATTAACTCGTTTGTTTTATTGTGGTGTGTAAAATGATGAAAAGTCTGCCATTAAGTTCAGCGCGTGCAGAATAGAGCTCGGAAATCATGCAACATCAAAGCAACCCGCACGGTTTTCTTTTCTTTCTTTATTTTTATTTTTATTTTTGTACTTTTTCTTTTAATTTCCCTAGTTTAGTTTAGTTTTCTTTTTGATGGAACACATTAGGGACAATGTGTTAGTTAAGTATGGGGGGGGGGGGGGGGGGGGGGGGGGGGGGAGTCGGGAAATTAGTTAGTTTGATCCCCTTTATATCCATTACGTTTATTTTTGTCCCATTTGAGTCTTAATAAAAAAAAAATTTAAAAAAAAAAAAAAAAAAACGCTTAAACGTAGTTAGGGAAAATGATAGGGGCTTGTTTATTTAACTTAATTCCGGAACTTTAACGTGAAATTGTCTAGGAACATCTTTAGTTAATAAAATATTTGTAAATAAGAATTTAGGTTTTCTAGTTTTAGTTCCTTAAGTTTCCCCGAAAAATCTAAAATCTAGATGACCACTATATATCCTTAGTACCGAGCCCTTGTAGTCCTTGCACCCTTTCGGGGGTAGTTGGGGAATCCTAGTATCACTTAAGCCCATTGGAGAGTTAGAGGCGAAGAAAAAGGCCATAGGTCTTTCCCGTCAACAAAATAGAAATTGATCCTCACTATAACGAAGACTCAAATCCCGTTATGACCGTTCACTTCAAAGAAAATATATAAACATAAATCTATAATATTTGAAGTGAACAAAAGTGAGAGGAAAAGAAAAAGATGTAGACTAACCAAATAACTCTTAAAAGAAAGAAGTACTCAAAAGAAGAATGCTTAGGTGATATTTTAAGGTTTCCCCCGAAAGCAAGGCGGTATAGGGGTCGGCCCTAAAGGCTGATCGCTCCAACTTCGGTTGGAGAGTGAGGGAAAAGGGGTGGTTATTTGGACATATCTAAACTAGGGGATAAATTAGGAATTGACATTAGGAAATTGCGGTTTTTGTTTGCCTAAGTAATTTAGTAGCTTTAGATGTTCGTAGTCGGTTTTACGATCTAGCAATTTCACGCATATTTTTAATTACTAACACCGGAATTTAGTTAAATGTTTGAGCCCGTGATTCCTTAATTTTCCTTAAGTTGTATATTTTGTAAAATGAAGTTAGAGTCTAAGTCGGATTTGCTTAGGGAAAAACAAATGCTTAAGTATGGGGGGTTTGATATCGCTCAATTATACGCATATTCTCTCGCGATATTTATTATGTTTTTGTGTCAAAACGTAATGGATATAACCCTTTTATACTAATGTTGTATATAATTTTGTATTTTGATGTTTATGTTGTTTTGGAACAAGAAGGGACAGATTTGGACTAATAAACGCAAGGGACCAGCAAAGCAAAAGAATGTGGATCGCATGAAGTATGACCGCGCCGCGGCGGTCATTTTGCGTTTCAAACGAGGATCGAATTAGTTAAGCTACTGAGTCCCAAATGCGGCGCAAGAACCACCTTTTGCGGCGCAAACCATCGGCTGACAGTTACAAGAGTCGTTTTTAATGGCTAATGAGTGGGGAAAGTGGAGGGACTTTTGCTGACTTCTTAAGGACGATTTTGGGAGCCTAAGAAGATATCTTTTTTTTTTCATCAAATTGGGGCAAAAGGAATCAACCCTAATTCACCATTTTTATCATTACACAATCATTGGAAACAAGAAGCATAGTAATTTTTAGTTTAATTTGGAAGAATCTTTAATCGAATTTTCATTTTCTGTTTGGAATTTTATCGAGACATTTCATCGATAGTCTGGTATGAATATCATTTTCGTTTATAATTTGTTTGTAATTTCTCTTATGAGTGAGTAGTTAAATAATACTTGTTTGGATTGGAAACTAGATTAGATGATTGGAGCTTTTGGGATATCTGTTTTTGGTTGAATGTTTATGTTCGCTTAATCGAAGAACCATTCGGGTTTAAATTCTTAATAGTGTTAGATTACTTATATTCATGATTTGATTAAGAACTTTAGTATCTGAAAAGAGCTTTAGAACTTGATTGATGAATTGAACGAAATAATCAACCGGTCTATAGTTGATTTGAGGTTTAGGATATTCGAAAGGAATCTTAACGAGTAATCAAACATTTAGATTAAAACTTGAATGTTAGTTGCAACCAGATTCATATCATTATCAAAGTCATTTTATATAAAACGTAAGTAAGGTGTTAGTGACAAACACATGTTGTAGGTATTCGAAAGGAACTTATAATAACTTATTAGACGTTTTACGAAAAGGTTAATCGGTCTATAATTAATCTAAAATTATTAGTATTCGAAAGGAACTGGTAATATAATGATTTGATAAGATGAATTTGATTTTAGCTAAGAAACTATTCGAAAGGAATTTTTATAAGATTAAGTCGAATATATAAACTTGTTGCTTAATGACTTAGATGTTTAAGGTTTCTACCGTATTCGAAAGGAACGGTGTTTCGTTTTAGATGTCTAAAGTTAGCTCGGTATTCGAAAGGAATCGTGTTATAACATTAGAAGTTAATTCAACCAAACAACCCAAGGTGACAATCGGATAACTAGGAACCAATCCAAACGAGTGTTTTTCCCATATCTTGCTTTATCACAAAACGATACTTGTCACTTTTAGTTAAGTTAGAAAAACCCCACTTTGTTACTTATATCTGTTTCATAAACGACGATTGAAATTTCCCAATTGAAAGTCCCTGTGTTCGAACCCGATATTTACCTATACTATTTTACAACTGACTAGGGTACACTGGCCGTGTAGTAATCTAGTAAAAGTTTATTTTCGGTAAACTAGATTTCGCATAGTAAACTTACTTCAAATCTATAAAAAAACTAAAAGAGAAAAACAAAAAAAAAAAATATTAAAAACAAAAAAAAAATACCTTTACAAAAAAAATACAAAATTTTAGATTTTTTTTCGTTTTTTTTTTTTTTTTTTTTTTTTTTTTTTCGGTACCTGTCTAAATAACAATTCAAAGAAAAAAAAATGTTAACAATTCCTAAAATAAGAAAAGAAAAGATAACGAAATAAAAAAATGGAAATAACAAGTTACGACGGAATAAAAAAATAGTAGACTATTTTTTTTTCCAAATAGAGGACAAATGTAAACAATAACATTGAAAATCTGACTCTCTTTTTTTTGGTTTTTTGGTTTTTTTTTTTTTTTTTTTTTTTTTTTTTTTTTTTTTTTAATAAAGGAATGAAAAATTAACTACGAAAGAAAAGAAAAACAAACCCGGGTTGCCTCCCGAGAAGTGCTAATTTTTCGAACGAGTCGTTAGCTTGACTCGTTACGCCTCGTGATCAGGTGTTGATGAAATAAAACCCATCCTCGATCATCATTCCATTTTCATCGTCCTCTTCGTGGTATAACTTGACCCGTTGTCCCGAGACGATGAATGAATCTCCTGTTTCCTTCCATAGCTCGACATAGCCTGAGGCAAATGCTCGTTTTACGATGTACGACCCTGTCCACTTTGATCGTAATTTTGGAGCTTTGAATTTGTACTTCGACTGGAAAAGAAGTACTTTATCGGCCTCTTTGAATTCTTTACGACGAATTTTTCGGTCGTGGAATTCCTTTGTTCTTTCCTTGTAAAGTCTGGAACTGTCGTAGGCTTGTAACCGTAACTCGTCCATTTCGTGGAGCTGTAAGAACCGCATATCTCCCGCTAAGTCCATATCGATGTTGCAGTTCTTCAATGCCCAGTATGCCTTATGCTCGATTTCGACCGGAAGGTGGCACGTTTTCCCGTAGAGTAGTCGATACGGGGTGGTTCCAATTGGCGTTTTGTACGCTGTCCTGAATGCCCACAGTGCGTCTTCTGGCTTCCTCGACCATATGTTCGCATTGTTGTTGACTGTCTTTTCCAAAATCCGCTTGATTGCTCGGTTTGTATTTCCACTTGCCCGCTCGTTTGAGGATGGTATGAAGTAGCAAACCGGTGATTGACTCCATATCTCTTCAAAACTTTTGCTAGCTGAGCATTTGCGAAGTGGCTTCCTCGATCGCTGATTAATGCCTTTGGCACTCCAAACCTGCAAAACAAATTTTTAAGAAAATCTACAACCACGTTAGCGTTGTTAGTAGGTAATGCCTTAGCTTAAACCCATTTAGAAACATAATCCACAGCAACTAAAATATAAACATTTCTATTTGAAGGCTTGAAAGGTCCCATGAAGTCGATTCCCCAAATATCAAAAACTTCACAAACTTGGATCCCTTGCTGTGGCATTTCGTCTCGCTTGGTGATGTTTCCCTGGCGTTGACACGTGTTACAGGTGCTCACGAGTGTATAGGCCTCCTTGAAGATTGTTGGCCAGTAGAAACCTGCATCAAAAACCTTTTTACCAGTTACCGTCGGTCCGTAATGTCCTCCGGTGGGTCCATGATAGCATTCGTCCAAAATCCTCCTTGTTTCTCCTCCGTATACACATCGTCGCACCATTCCATCAGCACACCTACGAAACAAGTAAGGTGCGTCCCAATAATAATATTTAGCATCCGCGATCAATTTCTTCTTCTGTTGATAGGTCAGGCTTTTGTTGACAATTTTTCCGGCTAGAAAATTCGCAATATCCGCGAACCATGGAGCGTCACTGTCCGTTTTGTTGATGCAGGCCAGCATCTCCCCAGGAAATGCGTCATCTATCTCCCCTTCCTTCAACTCCCCCAAACTTGGGTTCTCCAATCTGCTCAAATGATCTGCTGCTACATTCTCAGCTCCTTTCTTGTCCTTGATCTCGATGTCAAATTCCAGCAACAATAAAATCCAACGAATTAATCTAGGTTTAGCATCTAATTTAGAAAATAAGAATTTTAAAGCAGAATGATCCGTGAAAACAATTGTTTTGCTCAACACTAAGTAAGAGCGGAATTTATTAAAAGCAAAAACTACAGCCAAAAGTTCCTTTTCCGTAGTGGTATAATTCTGTTGGGCTTCGTTCAGTGTTTTGGCGAAGTAGATAGGTCGAAAATGCTTATCGATCCGTTGCCCCAAAACAGCTCCCACTGCGAAATTACTGGCGTCACACATTAGTTCGAAAGGCTGAGACCAATCCGGTGCTACCAAAATGGGTGTATTGATGATTCTCTCCTTGAGTAACTCGAAAGCTTGTAAGCACTCCTCCGAGAAATTGAAAGCTACCTCCTTCTCTAATAATTTCGTCATAGGACGAGTAATCTTCGAGAAATCCTTGATAAACCTTCTGTAGAATCCCGCATGTCCCAAAAAACTCCGAATTGCTTTCTCGTTCGTTGGTGGTGGTAGTTTGGCGATGACCTCGATCTTTGCTTTGTCTACCTCTATCTCAGCTTTTGAGATTTTGTGTCCTAGTACGATTCCCTCTCGAACCATGAAGTGGCATTTTTCCCAGTTTAGGACCAAGTTAGCTTCCTCGCACCTTCCCAACATCTGATCCAAATTCTTCAAGCAATCATCGAATGAATCTCCGAAAACTGAAAAGTCATTCATGAACACCTCCATTGTTTTCTCCACCATGTCCTGAAAAATGGCTAGCATACACCGTTGAAAAGTGGCTGGTGCATTGCATAGACCAAATGGCATTCTCCGATAGGCGTAGGTTCCGAACGGGCATGTTAATGTGGTCTTTTCCTGATCTTCGGGATCGATGGGGATCTGAAAGTATCCCGAGAATCCATCCAGGAAGCAGTAGAACTCATTTCCAGCTAGTCTCTCGATCATCTGGTCCATGAACGGTAGTGGAAAATGGTCCTTCCTGGTGGCTTCATTTAGCTTGCGGTAGTCGATGCAAACTCTCCATCCTGTTACTGTCCTTGTTGGCACAAGCTCGTTCTTATCGTTCATCACCACGGTCATACCTCCCTTTTTCGGAACGCAGTGAATGGGGCTTACCCATGGGCTGTCTGAAATGGGGTAGAATAATTCCTGCATCCAACAACTTAACAACTTCCTTTTTAACGACATCTGTCATATTCGGATTTAGCCGCCGTTGTTTTTGAACAACGGGTTTTACATTATCAAGAAAATTAATTTTATGTTTGCAAAATTCGGGGCTAATTCCGGGTATGTCAGATATACGCCAAGCAAAGGCCTTTTTATGACCTTTAAGGACTGTCAATAATCGAGCTTTTTCGTCACCCAAAAGTGATGACGAAATAACAACTGGTACCTTCCAGAAAAGCATACTCTAAATGTACCGGTAGTTGTTTCAGCTCCAAGTCGGTAGGTGGTTCTTCAATTGAAGACTTGATCCTCATGCTCTGGTCCAGCTTCAGTTCCTCTTTGACTTCAGTCTCCACTTCCTCGATCTTCTCGTCCTTCAGTTCCTCCGCCAAGCTTGTTTCTATCTCGAGAATTTCCTGCCAATCTAAATCATCAAACACATAAATCCGAAAACAGGTTTCATCAGTAGAATAAGAATGGGTCATGGCTCTATCTAGTGTAAAGACAATTCTTTCTTCCCCAACCCCTAATGAAATTTTCCCATTTTTCACCCGAATAATTGCTTCAGCTGTGTTTAGGAATGGTCGTC
>CAJVGC010000591.1:42188499-42408202 GCA_910822075.1 Senecio squalidus | reverse complement strand
AATTTTAAGCAGAATGATCCGTGAAAACAATGTTTTGCTCAACACTAAGTAAGAGCGAATTTATTAAAAGCAAAAACTACAGCCAAAAGTTCCTTTTCCGTAGTGGTATAATTCTGTTGGGCTTCGTTCAGTGTTTTGGCGAAGTAGATAGGTCGAAAATGCTTATCGATCCGTTGCCCAAAACAGCTCCCACTGCGAAATTACTGGCGTCACACATTAGTTCGAAAGGCTGAGACCAATCCGGTGCTACCAAAATGGGTGTATTGAGATTCCTCTCCTTGAGTAACTCGAAAGCTTGTAAGCACTCCTCCGAGAAATTGAAAGCTACCTCCTTCTCTAATAATTTCGTCATAGGACGAGTAATCTTCGAGAAATCCTTGATAAACCTTCTGTAGAATCCCGCATGTCCCAAAAAACTCCGAATTGCTTTCTCGTTCGTTGGTGGTGGTAGTTTGGCGATGACCTCGATCTTTGCTTGTCTACCTCTATCTCAGCTTTTGAGATTTTGTGTCCTAGTACGATTCCCTCTCGTTTTTCCCAGTTTAGGACCAAGTTAGCTTCCTCGCACCTTCCCAACATCTGATCCAAATTCTTCAAGCAATCATCGAATGAATCTCCGAAAACTGAAAAGTCATTCATGAACACCTCCATTGTTTTCTCCACCATGTCCTGAAAAATGGCTAGCATACACCGTTGAAAAGTGGCTGGTGCATTGCATAGACCAAATGGCATCCTCCGATAGGCGTAGGTTCCGAACGGGCATGTGAATGTGGTCTTTTCCTGATCTTCGGGATCGATGGGGATCTGAAAGTATCCCGAGAATCCATCCAGGAAGCAGTAGAACTCATTTCCAGCTAGTCTCTCGATCATCTGGTCCATGAACGGTAGTGGAAAATGGTCCTTCCTGGTGGCTTCATTTAGCTTGCGGTAGTCGATGCAAACTCTCCATCCTGTTACTGTCCTTGTTGGCACAAGCTCGTTCTTATCGTTCATCACCACGGTCATACCTCCCTTTTTCGGAACGCAGTGAATGGGGCTTACCAATGGGCTGTCTGAAATGGGGTAGAATAATTCCTGCATCCAACAACTTAACAACTTCCTTTTTAACGACATCTGTCATATTCGGATTTAGCCGCCGTTGTTTTTGAACAACGGGTTTTACATTATCAAGAAAATTAATTTTATGTTTGCAAAATTCGGGGCTAATTCCGGGTATGTCAGATATACGCCAAGCAAAGGCCTTTTTATGACCTTTAAGGACTGTCAATAATCGAGCTTTTTCGTCACCCAAAAGTGATGACGAAATAACAACTGGTAATAAATTGGTACCTTCCAGAAAAGCATACTCTAAATGTACCGGTAGTTGTTTCAGCTCCAAGTCGGTAGGTGGTTCTTCAATTGAAGACTTGATCCTCATGCTCTGGTCCAGCTTCAGTTCCTCTTTGACTTCAGTCTCCACTTCCTCGATCTTCTCGTCCTTCAGTTCCTCCGCCAAGCTTGTTTCTATCTCGAGAATTTCCTGCCAATCTAAATCATCAAACACATAAATCCGAAAACAGGTTTCATCAGTAGAATAAGAATGGGTCATGGCTCTATCTAGTGTAAAGACAATTCTTTCTTCCCCAACCCCTAATGAAATTTGCCCATTTTTCACACGAATAATTGCGTCAGCTGTGTTTAGGAATGGTCGTCCAAGGATAAGTGGAACCGTGACATCTTCATCCATCTCTAAAATCACAAAATCAACAGGGAAGGTAAATTTTCCTACATTTACTAGCATGTTTTCAGCAATTCCTAATGGGTATTGGAATGATCGGTCGGCTAGGCGGATACTCATCCTAGTGGGTTTTAACACTCCCAGGGCAAGTTTAGCATATAGTGAATAAGGCATTAAGTTTATGCTAGCTCCTAAGTCCGCCAATGCACTGCAACTGTAAGTATTGCTGAAGTTGCACTTGATAAGGAAACTCCCTGGATCATCTAACTTCGGTGGTATCGTGTTCTTCACTAAAGCTGAACATTCGGTGTTTAAGAATGCGCCTTGCTCCTCTGATGGCTTTCCCTTGTTCGTGACCAGCTCCTTGATGAATTTAGCGTGATTTGGCATCCCTGCAATTAAATCAACAAGAGGAACATTAATATTAAAAGATTTAATCATATCACAGAATTTACCGTACTGCTCCCGCATTCTCGCTTTTCTTAATCGTTGAGGGTATGGAACATGTGGCTGGTAAGCTTTGATTGGAACTTCCTCCACTGGTTCAGGTGTTTTAGCCTTTGATTGAACTGGTGGTGCCTCGTCCTCATCGTTCTCGATCTCGAAATCATCCACAACTGGTTCTGTAGTGGAAAGTGGCGTCCTGGTTGGCAGTTTTTCTCCGGTTTCGTTTTGATCTTTACCGTAAGCATGTCCCGAGCGTGTGGTAATTGCGTTCACGTGCTCGTCTCTGTGTTTTGGGCAGGCTGGCATTCCGTCTCGTAGTCCTTCGGTTCTTCCAGGATGTTGATATTTTGGTGTTTGATTGGTGGAACTGTTTCTCTGGTTCTGTGGTCGTGGATTTGGTTGCGTATTACTCGGTAATGAGCCCGATGGTCGATTTGAGTTCCGCTCGTTCATCCTATCGAACCGTCTCTCCAAGTCTTGTAGTGCTGCCTGCTGATTTCTTTGTCCTTGCTTGATGTGGTCAGTTAAAACTTTGAATTGGTTAAGGACATCGTCATTCGTCGATTTTTGGGTGTGGATGAACGATTTCATATAATCTTTTAGACTTTGATCTTCATCTTCGTTCTTCGGTGGATCGTATCTTTGTCGTGGTGGGGATCGTGTATTATTCCTTTGCCATCCGTTGTCTCGATTGTCACTGCGGTTGTAGTTACCTCCGCGGTTTTGCCAATTCGTCCCCCGATTAGGATAACCATACTGTGCGTAGTTGGCATCCTCCACTTGTCGATCACACTCACTAGCGTAGTGAGGTCCTCCGCATCCTTCACATCCATTCTTCATTAAGTGCATGTCTCTTTCTATTCTTCCGATGCGTTTATCAATCCTGTCCGCCATAGATTTAACTTCTTTTACGACCGAAGATGTTTCATTACTACTTTCAACTTGAGCTACTTGACTTCGGTGTTTTCCCCCTCGACCGTCGTCTCGATATTCCCTGGATAGGCTTATGACTAGCTTGTCCTCCATTAAGTTGTATGCTTCATTAGTGGTCTTGTACATGAAATCCCCTTCTCCGGCTAAATCCAATTCGTTTTGTGACTCTTTGGTTAATCCATAGAAGAAAATCTCTATTATGTTTTCCTTGCCCAGACCATGACCATAACAACTTCTCAGCATCTCTTTTAGTCTAGCCCATGCTTCAGTGGATGTTTCTCCATCTTCTTGTCGGAACCCTCTGATGTCTCTTAGTAATTTCCTACCCAAGGCGGGTGGGAAAAATCTTTTGATGAAGGTCTCGCGCATTTGTGTCCATGTTGTGATTGAGTTTTCATTAAGCTCCTCGAACCAAACCTTCGCATCTCCGGTGAGAGACGAAGGGAATAACCTCAGCTTGACACTATCGCTCTTGCCTTGACCGTATTTGAACATCTCACACAGCTCGTTGAATTTGGCTATGTGTTTATGCGGATCTGAATTGTATCGCCCATCGAACGTGTTGTCTTGGATCATCTTGAGATGGTGACCCTTGACAACAAAATCCTCACCCAAGTCCGGGGTGGTGATTGCCGACCCTCGGGTGGGTGGCACTGCTACAGCTGCGGCCCGTCGGTTCATCGGTGTGTCCAAAGGATCCATAGCTGGTTGCTGTTCCGGTTTGTCTTCACAAATTACTTCTTCGACCTCTGATTCTGAATCGCTTCCTCCTCCTTCTGAAGATGTAATATCTTCAAATTTCACTGGTGAGACTTGATCAAAACCTGGTGGTGTCTGAAGTGATAAATTTCCTCTCCTCTTGCCTCGCCTCTTCGATACTCCTGGATTTGAATTTGGACTCGCGAGTGGTAGTCCCGAAGCCCTTGTGTTCATCCACTGATTGAATACCTGAAAAAGATAGAAACAAGAAAAGCGTAAAACGTACCGGTGTAATGACAATTAAAAGTAACTTCTAAGTAAATAAATACTCAAAAGGATCGTATCACAAATTCGAAACAAAAACGAAAAATCAGTCCCCGGCAGCGGCGCCAAAAACTTGATGTGTAAAATCTAGTCTTAAATTTAACCTACTATTTCACGTAATTACACACTTATAGGCAGTGTACCTATTCGTATGTAATATAGTTTAAAAGCAAGTAAAGGTTCGTTCGCAGGGACTAATTTGTTTTTAAGTTTCGAATTAATATAACTATTTGTTTTTTGGGGTTTTTATTGTAACAAAAGATTGATTAAAATTGCAAGTAATTAGTGAAAAGTGATTAATAAAAATCGAGTGAGAAAAAGTAATTAAAATTATCAAATATCGGAGAAAATACACCTGTTTGACACTTCACTTATTTTCCATTTAAGTTTACGAAATTGATTGATTATAAAACTTCTAAGATATAACAAAAGTCCTCTCGAATCTTTTATTAACTTTAACTACCTCTAATTATACCGTTCCTCTTGAATACAGTTGTAATTATTAATAGTTAAGTGTTAAGTAACAAGCCTGTTTTTAGTGATTTAATCTTATAGAGTTTCCTCTCGAATAACTCCTCTAAATACTAAGTCCTTCCGAATCTTAACAAATAGACTTACTCAATTAAGTTTAATTACCTAAGTTGTTATTACTAAGTCCTCTCGAATCCTAGTAATTTTAAACCGATTATAGATCGACCGATTATTTCATATAAATTATTTAACCTATCTAGATTCCTCTCGAATACCTAGAATGTTGATTAATTAAATTATATATAAACAACTTTATGACAATATGTTAAAACTTAAGTAAATAAGGATTAGCGATTAAACACAAAAACATAAATAATCAATTACGTAAAAGTAAACTTCAAACAAGATCCGTTAATCAAGCAAGCGTAAAAAGAGTTTAGCTACGCATTATTAAGTCTAAAACAACAAATAAAATAGTAGAAAACATCCCAGAAAATAAGTATTAAAAAGGAAGAAAAGCAAACTAAGAAATTTTCAAACGTGTCGTGACCGAATATTATGAATAACGAATTCCTAGCTTCAATCCTTGCCTCCAAACGTAAACTCCAGCTCCAGAAACTTGAAAATATTAATTGATGATTTTTCTGGATGATTTGGGGTTGTATTTATAGGCAAAAACTAAATAGAAATCGTATTCGAGTCGAACTCCAAAACTTTTTAGATTGTGGATAATGATCGATTCAAATAGACGGTGGACTTTTCCTTGTTATGTTACAATTGGGTTTTCTTTTATTTCCTTTTGTCCACGTGGATGTCTCCATATCTGATCATGTCACCATTTCTCGTCTTTTGACCATTTTATGTGTTTCCTTGGCCAAACATCCACTTTCTGATCATATTCAACCTGTCACTTGAATAAAACTCTTTCACACAATTAAATGTAAAAATCATATCCTATCCATCATGATTAAATATGAAAATGACCAAATATCGCATATAAATAGTTATATAAATATGCGATATCAGAGCTTTAATGACTATTATTTTATTAAGATAAATGATTAATATTGTTTCTATAGCTTACAGTAACACTGCAAAAGTGTTTTGACCAAATCCCTTATTTATAGTCATTATATAGCTACTATTTTGAGTTCCATGATAGTGATTTGTATAGTACATAGTAAGTGTTTGATTAAATGTCCAAAAGAAACTTAAACTTAATAATGTATTAGAAAACGTTTACTTGAATATAGTTAAGTGATTGACAAATTAAACAAAAATTCGTTCTATAAGTTATATGCATAATGCATGTCACTAATATTTAGGGATTGAATCTTCGTTCTTGTCAAATGTTAGGTCGAATATGCTATTCAAGTTTTATCTTCTCCAAGTCATTGATACTACATATAGATATTTATGCTTACTTATTCTTCTTTCTTTCATGTTGAATTTTATCAAGTTATTATTATTTAGAAAAATTTCAAGCCTTGCACAACTATTCACTTCTTTCTTTAACTTTTAATATATATGCTGTTACTAATAAAATATCAACGCTCAAGGTTGCAAGCATTAGAATATATCTTGGGTAAGTCTTAACTAAGATTTTAAATTTTTCCTCAAAACACATAGCTCACAAAACGAGTAGGTTTGGTAACATGAAAAAGTGGGTTCCTATTAAAACAAGTTACAAGTCCAATTTAATCACTAACAAGTAAAGGGATATGTTGGAGAGTTGGTCGGTTGGTTTAGCCAACTTTACAAGAGATTTTATTTTGCTTGAAAAAAACGAGTTTAATTTGTTTTTTTTTGTTATGAATTCTTAAGTAGGTTTGCAGATAAACTGTTGAAGTGGTGAAGAAGAAATTATATAGTCGTTTCTGGGTGACTATATTATCCCACTGGCAACGAAGAGGCAAAGAGTGTCGGGGATATAGTCACTTTTTCAAAGTATAAAAATGAAGGTTTTGCAACGCAAGATTTAGTAATTAAAATCATATTTATTTAATTATAAAAAGCGGTTCTTGATAAAAATTACTTGTTACTTACAACAATTAAATATTACTTATAATAGAAAAAGGTTACATGTTCAAAGCATAAATAAGGATTTTAGTTTATGTAATCTAAGATGGTACAACTAACAAAATCTCAACAACTGCCCAAAAGTACCCTTCTCACGCATGCAAGGTCCTCCTACGCTACTTACACGAGCATAAGACACATTTAAAGAAAAACCATTAGCCTAAGCCTGTATACACAAATAATAGAGAACAAAACATTTGATAAAATATTGAACCAAACTCCAACCCTTACCCGCATCCTCCATCAGTATATAAATTCAAATAAATGAAATAAACATATGTTCAATATAAATATCAAAAGCAACTATCCTCGAGCTCTACTCTAGACTCTAATCCTCCAAGTCTCAAAACATGCACTGAAATCAAACGCTAGTCACTACCCAACCCAAGGTAATCGCGTGAACCGAAATCGTCCAATGGTCACTACCAAAGGGTAAACCAATTGTAGGCTATGTGTGCATTACCGACCTTATAATAATTCGAATGTCACTTTCGTTAGTCCGACTCAACAGTTCTCAAGGTGAAGTTGTTTCATCGTTTAGGAAGTGTGATAACGTGGTGTAATTTGGAATCCTTCATCAATTACAACCCACGTAACACGATCGATAATTCCTCCATCGGATTCGGATGTGTGAAAACTAGTTTAATTTTTAAAACAAGAAATACCCTAATACTCGACTACAGACATTTAGGCAGTGAACCTAATCATGCGTAATATAGTTCAGATAAGTCAGGTTCGTTCTTAGAGACTGCATATTAAATTCAAATAAAGAATTTATAACACTTAAAAGTTTGGTTTTGTGATCTAGTTGTAACGTTGCTTAATACCAAAAATGTTCGAAATCACAAACCCTAAAAATGATAGAATGTCTCTCAATCCGTTCTCCAAAAAACTCTCTGATAAAAACTTGGTTACTAGCTGCAGCTCTGTGTAACGGGCGTTACTCGGATCGACATCTGTTACGCGAGTGTTTTGACCCACGTTTTGCTGCAGATCCTACGTCTCGTCTCCCGACCTCCAATTCACTAACGGAACACGACCCAAGCCCCGTTTTCACCATTTTTCGCCCAAAAGATGTAATGTCCGCATAAGAATATCAGTTAGGACCCGAAATCACTTTATAAACCATAAGTGCTAAAAGTTTCTACATCCGTCATGATTTTAATAATAAACGAACCAATATCGCATATAAAAACATGTCTAAAATATGCGATATCAAATCACCCCATACTAAACCTTCGCTTATCCTCAAGCAAATTCATTTTGAATCACAACTTGGAAATCACATTTTAACTAGAATGATCAAACAATTCAAAACAATAGCTATGATAACCAACTCAAACATATGTGTGTGTGTTTGTCCAATTTAACTTTTCTATTTTTCAAATATTAAAAAGTCGTATATTACAAAAATCCTCTATTTTGCAATTTAGTATTAACACTCTAGATTAACTTCCTATTCAACGAAAACTCTCATAGCTCAAGGTATATTAAATCCTTTTCTAGTTATGAGAGGTATGGAATGGTTACCGACCTAGACAAGGGCAACATATGAAACTAGCGAAGGGATAGCTTTTACCGAATTAATTTAAAACATTTAAAAGCGCAACATGTATGTCATTTTTGCAAGTCTTTGACTTGATTTAAGATTTTCTAAGAAATTTGAATTTTGTGACTTTCTATGAAACCCTATAGCAAGCTTTTTACCAACCGATCCCAGATCAGACCTTAGGTGGCTAGGTGAACAAGGGACCCCAAGTGTATACTGACTCAAGTTTCAAAGGCCACTTATGTGAATTCAAACACCTATTTACAATTTAACATACCAAAGAACTTTAGAAATTCAAATAAAAGATTTTCCCCTTTAATAGGCGTAACATATGACCCGTAACAAGAAATCCATTTCAACCTTTATTGCTAAGACTCAGACCTACACCTATGGTGCTTATATCTAAACTAAGTGTTCAAAGAACATTCCGTTATCTAAAGTTTCAAAATTACAAATCTAAATAATATACAACTAGAGTTCTTTGAACAAATGAAAAGCCACATTACACTATAATTTGAACCTACATTATTACCACTATAATCCTAACCCATTCTTCATCCTTCTTCAAAAACATCTCTTTATTATTTTATATTTTATATTTTTAATTTTTTAATTTTTTTGGAATTTTTCATTTTATAAAACATGAAAGTACCTACATAAACATGACAGATAACTAAGGGGATACAAATTATGTTATTTTTCCGCAACCCCGATACTAGAGTTTTACAATGTCCCCCATTGAACTAAAATGAACTAAAAAAATAAGAAAAATACATAATTGAAAAGGTTCACGAAAACTAACCTGAATCTAACAGCCCACGGTTAACGGTCGTTAACAATCTCTAACGATCGTCAACACCAAAACGGGCGTCGACGCCTAAATGCCAGATTTTCTATCTTTTTTTTATTTGTTTTATTTGTTTTATTTGTTTTCACAAAAGAAAGAAAGAAAACATGTAAGTACTAAAATATACAATACAACACTAACCCACATGGAATTCTTATACTTAAACTTGTACTCCGACTTATACATTAGGACCTTATCACCCACATGGAATTCTTTTTTTGCCTGATCTTCAAGTCATGAACTTTTTTTGTTCTTTCTTTGTATAGTGTCGAGTTTACATAGGCTTGGAGCCTCATCTCATCCAACTGATGTAGTTGCAAGAATCTATGTAGTTGCAAGAATCTATGTTCACCTTGTAATACTAAATCCAAGTTCCAGTTTGCAATGCCCAATAGGCTTTATGTTCAACCTCTAGTGGTAAATGACATGTTTTACCATACAACATACAGTAACGGGGTGGTACCTATAGGCGTCTTATAGGCCGTTCTAAATGCCCATAAGGCATCGTCTAATTTTGTAGCCCATCCCATTGGATTGTGATTTACCGTTTTTTCCAAAATTCCTTTTAGAGCCCTATTAATATTTTCCACTTGTTTGTGGGTGATATGAAGTAGAGAACCTATGAGTTACCCTATACCTTTTAAGCACCTTAGCAAGTTGGTGATTAGCGAAATGGCTTCCGCGATCACTTATTAAGGCCTTTGGCATACCAAATCTACTAAATAATTTCTTTAGAAAATTGATTAACACATTATCATTGTTCGTGGGTAAATCTTTTTCCTCTACCCACTTTGAAACATAATCCACCACCACCAAAAGATAGAGATTTTTATTGGATGGCAGAAAGGGTCCCATAAAATCTATACCCCATATATCAAAAAATTCACATACCTGAATTTCGTGTTGGGGAATTTCATCCCATCTAGAGATATTACCTTGTCGTTGGGACGCATCACAAAGTTGCACCAGTGTTCTTGCCTCCTGAAAAATTGTTAGCCAATAAAACCCCGTATCAAAAACCTTTCTACATGTGGTAGCTGGTCCATAATGCCCTTCGGTAGGTCCATGGTGACAATCATCGAGAATTTTCCATGTTTCTATCCCAGAAACCCACCGCCGAATCATTCCATCTGAACACATTTTAAACAAAAATGGCTCATCCCAAAAATAGTTTTTAACATCAGAGAAAAATTTATGTCTCTGCTGATGTGTCAAACCTTTCTGGACAATACACGCAACATTATAATTAGCTGCATACCAAGGGTTTCCATCTTCGTTCACATTATCATCTAATCTCATTAAATTTTCCTCCAGAAATGTATCACCTACATTTGTATCCCTAAGTTCCTCTAACTCCGAATTTTTCAGTTGACCTAAATGATTAGCACATAGATTCTCAACCCCCTTTTTGTCCTTAACTTCTATATCAGATTCTTGCAAAAGGGGAATCCAACGAATTAGCCTAGGTTTTGCATCTTGTTTAGAAAACAAATACTTAAGTGCTGAATGATCTGTAAAGACTATTTTTTGCTAAGCACCAAATAAGGTCTAAACTTGTCAAAAGCAAACACTAGGACTAACAATTCTTTTCAGTTGTAGTATAGTTCTGTTGTGCCTGGTTAAGTGTTCTACTAGCGAAATATATCGGCCTAAAATTATTCCCTTCACGTCGTCCTAATACAACACCTAAAGCAAAATCACTCGCATCAAACATCAGTTCATATGGTAGAATCCAGTTAGGTGCAATCATTATGGGTGAATTAGTCAACTTATCCTTTAGAAGTTTAAAAGCATGCACACAATCACAACTAAACTCAAAAAATACATCTTTTTCTATAAGTCTTGTCATAGGTCTATTTATTTTAGAAATATCTTTTATACACCGACGGTAAAATCGAGCATGACCTAGAAAACTTCTTACCACTTTGACATTTGTTAGTGGAGGTAACTTGGCTATGGCATTAATTTTATCTTTGCTCGCCTCCATCCTCAACCCAATTCCTCCATTTACCATAAAATGACACTTTTCCCAATTCAAAACCAAATTTGACCCCCCCCCCCCCCCCCCCCCCCACCTTTCTAACATTTTCTCTAAATTAACTAAGCATGAATCTTTTTTCAAAAACAGAAAAATAATCCATAAAGACCTCCATATACGTTTCAATCATGTGTTGGAAAATAGCAAGCATACATCTTTGACAGGTGGCAGGGGCATTACATAAACCAAAGTGCATCCTACGATATGCATAAGTTCCAAATGGACAGGTAAAAGTGGTTTTCTCGTGATCCTCTAGGCCGATAGGTATTTGAAAATATCCCGAGAATCCATCTAGAAAACAAAAATACTCATTTCCCATTAGTCTTTCTAGCATTTGCTCAGTAAAGGGAAGAGGGAAATGGTCTTTTCGGGTCGTATCATTGAGTTTACTATAATCAATACAAACCCACCACCCCGTGACAGTCCTAGTAGGAACTAATTCATTATCCTCATTGGTTACTACGGTCATACCCCCTTTCATGGGTACACAATGTACTGGACTTACACAGGAGCTAGCAGAAATAGGGAAAATTATCCCCGCATCTAACAGTTTAATCACTTCTTTCTTAACGAAATCTTTCGTATTCGGATTAAGTCTTCTTTATGGGCTTTTAAAACATTCATCAACTAAGATTTTTAATCCACATATAATGATGACTGAATAATAACTATTAATAAAGATGTACCTTCCAAAAAGGCGTATTCTAGATGTTCGGGTAGAGGTTTCAACTCTATGTTAGTTGGAGGATTTTCAACAAAAGTCTTGACTTTAACTCGTTCTTCTAACTCAATATCCTCGAATTTCGCCTCCTCCGGTTCAATGAACTCAGTTCCCGTAGCGAACAACTATTCAAATTCCTCAATCGTCATGTCTCTAAATTATTCGTCCTTTGTAACCACAAAATCTCCCAACAATTCCCGTAATTCCAACTCAACAATATCATCAATAACATCGATTCTAAAACATTCATCGTGTTATTAATATGACTGTTCCAAATACCTATCTACTGGAAAAAAATTCGCTCTTCGCTAACCCCCGATGAAATCTTTTTATCTTGTACACGAATAATAGCACAAACTATATTAAGAAATGGTCTTCCTAAAATTAAAGGAAGTTTATGGTCTTCTTCCATTTCTAGAATTACGAAATCAACTGGAAATATAAATTTACCCACTTTGACCAGTAAATTCTCAGCTATTACCATTGGGTACCAATAAGAGCGGTCATCTAGCCTTCTGCTCATTCTAGTTGGTGTCAAACTCCCCAAAGCCAATTTGAGACACAAAGAGTATGGAATTTAATTTATGATTGCCCCTAAATCAGCCGACGCCTCACAAGTTAATTTCTCACTTAAAGTACAAGTTGATAGAAAACTCTCTGGGTCACCAAGTTTTGGTGGAAGTTTATTTTGCACCAATGTTGAGTATTATTTTTTGAGAAACGTCACTTTTGCTTCCTCAACTTTCCTTTCTTCGTCACTAATTAATTAATGAACTTCACATAATTCAATTTCCATGAAATTAAGTCTACCAAAGGAACATTAATTTGTAATGATTTAATTAATTCAAGAATTTACCGTATCGTTCCTCCATCTTCTCTTTCCTAAGCCTTTGTGGATATGGAATCTTCGGCTCTTACGCCTTCTGTTTTAGTTCCATTAAAGGTGTGGGTTCTACAACGGGTGGATCCTTAAGCTGTTGCTCGCTTCCTTCACCCTCCTCTTCACTTTCTCCAATATCCTGTACATTTGGGTGAGCTGTATTAGTTGCAGTTTTGAATTCTCTGTGCACTTTACCTGGCCGTATAGACACTACAAAAAAAATCCTCTTTTTGACTGTTTAGATGCTCAAATTTGGTTAGAAGATCCAGACGAACGTATAATGTGCAAAAACTAGTCACTTTTTAAAAGAAAGAAATAAGCTAATACTCGACTACACATACTTAGCAGTGGACCTAATCATGTATAGTATAGTTCAGGTAAACCAGGTTCGTTCGTAGGGAATGTTTAATAAAGTTTAAGTAAATATTTAATGATACCTAAAAGTGGGGGTTTATGACCGAATTGTCACGTTGCTTAATCTAATTTAAAAAGTGTTTTATCTCTTTAAAACGATATTGCAAAAGATTTGTTTTAAGAATTCAATAAAAGAAAAGCATCCGTTTGGATAGTTCACTATTGGTTTGATTTCACCTAAGTAGTTGAATGTTAACTTACTTCTAATTTATAATTAAGTTCCTCTCGAATACCTAATTATATTTAATTATTCAAAACAATACCGTTTATTGGGTTTTGAAAAGTATGGATGAAACTATGAAATCTTCAAGTGTGTGTTTTTGACTAAGTGAATAAGTCGGGTGAACTAAGTTCATCACCCGACTTAAAACTTAGAAAGTCGTTAGTGAAGATTTTAACTAGGGTGAACAAGTTACTGTACCAGAGTTAACTGAAGTTCACCAGAGTTAAATTTAACAGTTAAATTTAAACTGAAGATGAAGTTAGTCAACACAAGTTAACATTGAAGATTATAACTTTGATCATGAAGACTCTACTTCCGAGTTATAGTGAACAACTTGAGAGTTAAAATTAAGACGAAGACATAGTTGGTTTTAGTGAAATTTGTGTGTAATGATGTCTATAAATAGAATGATGCGTGGAAAGAGTCATTTGTCTTTGAACCAAGACTCATTTGAGTACCCTAGAGCTTCAACATTCAGGTAACGACTATTCCCGTCAAAATCACTCTATCAATGATATCTTTACATTCAGCTTTCATTCATCAAATCCTCAATTCAATTACTGTTTAGATTCAATCATCCGCATCATGAATTGATCAGAGAATTCACTGTTAGAGCTCTAGATCCTGTATAAATCCTGTCAATTTTTTTTTTTTTGAAAGCTGAATGTGATGATTGAATCTAAACAGTAACTGAATTGAGGATTTGATGAATGAAAGCATAATGTAAAGATATCATTGATAGAGTGATTTTGACGGGAATAGTAATACATGAATGTTGAAGATCTACGGTACTCAAATGAGACCGGGTTCAAAGAAAAATGACTCTTTCCATACATCATTCTATTTATAGACATCAGTATACAAAAATTACACTAAAAACATCTAAGTATTCATCTTAATTTTAACTATGGAGCTGTTCACTTAAACTCGGAAGTAGAGTCTTCATCATCAGAATTATAATCTTAAATGTTGACTTGTGTTGACTAACTTAATTTTCAGTTTAAATTTAACTCTGGTGAACTTCAGATAACTCTGGTATAGTAACTTGTTCACCCGAGTTAAAATCTTCACTAAAGACTTTCTAAGTTTTAAGTCAGGTGATGAACTTAGTTCACCCGACTTATTCACTTAGTCAAAAACACACACTTTGAAGATTTCATAGCTTCATCCATACTTTTCAAAACCCAACACCGTTCCTCTCGAATACAATAAAAGCCCTAGATAACTAAGCGTTAAGAATCAAGTTGATGTTTATGATTTGATCTTATAAAGATTCCTCTCGAATAGCTTATTAGTTTTCTAATCCAATTTCTTATAATTATAAACTAATGTTCTTGTTATAACAAAATTGTTTCAGTTTTCTATTACCAATTCCTCTCGAATATTGGTATCTCTAATCAATTATAGACCGATTGATTTATTCGTTCATAGTTTAACCTAACTCTAGATTCTTCTTAAATAACTAGAATGCCAATCAACGATGAATACAAGATAAACAACATAATTAAGATTTAAACCAAAACAAGTTGGTGACCCGGGTTCGTTCCCCGGCAGGGGTGCCAAAAACATGATGTGCGAAAACTAGTCTCTTTTTAAAAACAGGAAATACGCTAATACTCGACTACACACACTTAGGTAGTGGACCTAATCATATATAGTATAGTCCAAGTAAATCAGGTTTGTTCACATGGACTGTGTATTAAACTTTAAGTAAAGAATTAATGATACCTAAAAGTGGGGGTTTATGACCGAATTATCACGTTGCTTAATCTAATTGTAAAAGTGATTTATCGCTTTAAAACGATATTGCAAAAGATTTGTTTTAAGAATTTAATAAAAGAAAATATTTCGTTTGGATAGTTCACTATTGGTTTGATCACACCTAAGTAGTTGAATGTTAACTTACTTCTAATTTATAATTAAGTTCTACTCGAATACCTAATTATCTTTAATTATTCAAAACAATATTGTTCCTCTCGAATACAATAAAAGCCCTAAATAACTAAGTGTTAAGAATCAAGTTGATGTTTATGATTTGATCTTATAAAGCTTCCTCTCGAATAGCTTATTAGTTTTCTAATCTAATTTCTTGTAATTATAAACTAACGTTCTTGTTATAACATAATTGTTTCAGTTTTCTATTACCAATTCCTCTCGAATATTGGTAACTCTAATCAATTATTGACCGATTGATTTATTCTTTCATAGTTTAACCTTACTCTAGATTCTTCTCAAATATCTAGAATTTCAATCAACAATGAATACAAGACACGTAAACAACATAATTAAGATTTAAACCAAAACAAGTTAGTGACCCGGGTTCGTTCCCTGGCAGCGGCGCCAAAAACATGATTTGCGAAAGCTAGTCTCTTTTTAAAAAAAGGAAATACGCTAATACTCGACTTCACACACTTAGGTAGTGGACCTAATCATGTATAACATAGTTCAAGTTAATCAGGTTTGTTCGCATGGAATGTGCATTAAACTTTAAGCAAAAAATTAATGATACCTAAAAGTGGGGGTTTATGACCGAATTGTCACATTGCTTAATCTAATTGTAAAAGTGTTTTATCGCTTTAAAACAAAATTGCAAAAGATTTGTTTTAAGAATTCAATAAAAGAAAAACATCCGTTTGGATAGTTCACTATTGGTTTGATTTCACCTAAGTAGTTGAATGTTAACTTACTTCTAATTTATAATTAAGTTCCCCTCGAATACTTATCTTTAATTATTCAAAACAATACCGTTCATCTCGAATAAAGTAAAAGCCCTAAATAACTAAGCGTTAAGAATCAAGTTGATGTTTATGATTTGATCTTTTAAAGTTTCCTCTCGAATAGCTTATTAGTTTTCGAATACACTCTCTGGTAATTATAAACTAACGTTCTTGTTATAACCTAATGGTTTCAGTTTTCCATTACCAATTCCTCTCGAATATTGGTAACTTTAATCAATTATAGACCGATTGATTTATTCGTTCATAGTTTAACCTAACTCTAGATTCTGTTCAAATACCTAGAATTTCAATCAACGATGTATATAAGAAACGTAAACAATATAATTAAGATTTAAACCAAAAAGGATCTTCGCTCAAGAATAAAATCATCTATTAAACATTCAAAAACTAAAGTTAATTATCCAATAGATCCCTAATTCCCAACGAATGTAATTAACTTTAGCTACTCAAAGTATTAATGAAAAACGTAATAAAAACAAGATTAAACATAGTACCGAATCGAATTTGTAAAGTAATAGAGTTTGGAACACGACATGATTGAAGATCTCTCTTCAAAATTGTATTCTTTTGTTTTTTTTACTGCTCCAAAATCGAGTCTCTATCCCCAAATTCGTTCTCCTAAAGCTGATATCTTTTTTAGGGTTAAATTATCCATTAAATAGGCTGAAATCTAGAGCCCGTAAAACATCCCACTACGCTACACCAGGATGTGCTGCGCCCCAACGGAATCCGTATCAAATAAGGATTTTGAACTGATGGTTTAATGGGTCGCACCACCTTTCGTTGTGTCGCATCAGTCTTCCAGCCTCCAAATTCACGTACTTTCGGCCATTTTCTTGCGTTTTTTCGGCCAGTTCACCACTTCTCGATCAATGCTAATACCTTTCACCTGAATAATCACTTTCAAACAATTAACGGCAAAAGATACCCTAACCATCATGGTTTTAACACAAAAACGACCAGATAACGTATATAAACATATATGAAAATATGAGATATCAAATCCCCCATACTTAAAATTTTCTTGCCCTCAAGCAAAAATTTCATTTCAATTATCAAGATCTTTAAAAATGCATAACCAAACATCACAAATTTAGGGAGTAATTCACACAAATCTCTTAATTCTAATCCAAATGTGTAAAGAACAGTAAATTTGCTTATTTGATCCGTCATGGTGAGTTTTCTATCATAAGCTTGATAAAGTATCGTTTCTCCACCACTAGAGTCTAGGAACAATTACACGAGGACTTTATTTGGGTTATAATGTCAGGCAAGTGAAAATATATTATGGTGTAAAGGTGGAAATGAAAGGTAAGTGAAAGGTATACATATAAAACGTAGTATACATCTAAATCCGAACTTTTAAGACTTTATACTATTTCTTCAAAAGTACTCATAATACACTAGTTTAGATTACTTTACCTCTAAGACTTTTTTTTTCTTTCTTTTTTCGTTTTTGTTTTTGTTTCTTTGCCAATATATATATATATATATATATATATATATATATATATATATATATATATATATATATATATATATATATATATATATATATATATATATATATATATATATATATATATATATATATATATATAGAGTTGGTTTCATTTAAGAACCATGTAAATATTTAGGAACCATTAGGAACCAATATTCACCAGTGTATATATATGATATTCACCAGTGTATATTTAATATGATATTCACCAGTGTATATACATATAATATTCACCAGTGTATATACATATAATATTCACCAGTGTATATATATATATATATATATACATATGCTTTATATACACTGGTGAATATCATATATATACACTGGTGAATATTGGTTCCTAATGGTTCCTAAATATTTAGTGGTTCCTAAATGAACCCACCTCTATATAGATATATATATATATATATATATATATATATATATATATATATATATATATATATATATATATATATATATATATATATATATATATATATATATATATATATATATATTTTATTTAATTTTTTTTTTTTTTTTTTTTTTTTTTTTTTTTTTGAAAAGGCAACTTATATTAGAAACAGTGCAAACCCCAACAAGGAGCTGAGGGCACAATACAAAACTGATTACATCGAGCTTAGGGCAGATCTAGGGAAAAAAAACCCACGCATTCCTATCAATACAAATTTTACTCGCCCTACTATCTATCCAAAGAAAAGACTCCTTTTGAATATGACGGAAAACATCGACATCGTTTCTCCTATGATTTAAGAAGATAAATTCATTTCTATGTTGCCATAATGCGACCAAAGTAGCAGCTCCAATCACAAATAACGCCTTCTTCTCCATCTTGTTATGAGCTTGATTTTCTAACCACATAAACAAATCAGCCACTGAATTTACGGATCTGTTATTAAGGCTCCACCAAACATCGATATAAGACCAAACCTCCTGAGCAAAAGAGCAATAATGAAAAACATGAATTGGGGATTCAGCAGATGTTTTACAAATATCACAGTTAACCGCATTAGTATGGATGCCCATTTGATTTAGAACTTCTTTGACAGCCACACGGTTTAAACTAGCTTTCCAAACGAATACATTGCATCTTTTTGGAACCCATTTACTCCAAAAATTCTTCCCAATCGTTCCCTGTTTCTTTTTAGCAATCTGATTTCTCAGCCAAGAAACTGAAAACACTCCGTTATGCCCATCTGGGCATCTCCATTTATCAGCTTTTCCGTCCATACAAGTCGTATTTGAAATCAAATTCTTCAAACTATCTAGTTCGGACTTAGTTCTACCTTCTCTAAGATCCGTCCTCCCGTTCCATTCGTTTATAATTAAATTCAGTTTTTGATTAACTGATATACCTTTAACATTTTCGAGATTATACAGCCTCGGGTAAAGAAGTTTTAAAGACTTTTCACCAATCCACCATTCGTCCCAGAAGGAAGTATTTAACCCATCGCCCACCTCTTTTTTACACAAGTTACGGGGATCAAGATCAAGGATTCTTAATTCATTCCATCCTTGAATTATCCGTTTCCAATTATGCCCAGTTTTCACCTTATAATTCTCACCATCGCCTATTTTACCATGAACTGTCAATAATTTGGACCCATAATGCGTCTGGTTCACACATGTATCGCCAATACCATTTAGCAAGGAGTGCAAGGTTCAAGTCCTTCAAAGATATAATCCCCAAACCTCCGTTTTCCTTATTCGTTAAGACCTTCTCCCATTGAACCCAAGGAATGCGTTTTTTACCGTCACTACAGCCCCAAAAAAACCCTTTTCGAATTCTCTCCAACTCCCGCAAAACACAAGCAGGGGCTTTAAAAAGGGAAAATAGGAAGGTTCCCAAACTCCCTAAGACGTTGCTCACCAATGTATGTCTACCACCGATAGAAAGGGTCTTTGCTTTCCAGTTGCTTAGTTTTTTTTTGAACTTAGTAATTAGAGAATCCCATGGTCTTTTCAAACCCATATTTATACCAATCGTCATGCCAAGGAACGTGGAGGGAAATTCAACAGCTTTACACCCTATCACCAATGCCAAAGTCTCCACCAGGTTTTTCTCCTTGCCAATACCATAGAGCGAGCTCTTATCCAAATTAACACTGAGGCCAGCCGATCTTTGGAAGCAATATAAAATTCTGACCAGGTTCAAAGCATTATCGATCGACCACTCTCCAAAATAAACTGCGTCATCTGCAAAAAACAAGTGTGTTAATGGGGTTTTATTAACACCAATCTCCATACCTTTATATCTCCCGTTGTCAACAGCTTTATCAATAGCTGTGTGCAAGCCTTCCGTAATCAGAGTGAACAGAAAAGGGGCGATGGGGTCGCCTTGTTTGAGACCGCGTTGTAAAGGGAATTCTTCAGTTGGGCTTCCGTTGACTAGAATCGAAGAATAACCAGAAGATAAAAGCTTCTATCCATGCTCGCCATTTATAACCAAACCCCTTTTGTGATAACATCGAATCCAAGTAACTCCACGAAACAGTGTCATAGGCTTTAGCAATATCAGATTTAAATATGAACAAGGATTTCTTTTTTTTCTTGGCCCACTCGATAACTTCATTCACAATTAGAGGACCATCGAGAATTTGGCGATCTTTTATAAATGCAGATTGAGACTTACTGATTATTCTGGGTAGGACTTTTTTCAATCGATTAGCAAGCATTTTAGCGAGGATTTTATAAATACTAGAGATCAAACTGATAGGCCTAAAATCTTTTACTTTGATAGGATTTGGGATTTTTGGAATGAGAGTAATAAACGCTGAGTTAACACCTTTTCGAATTATAGGATTCCTAGCGAAGTCATTATAGGCTTCAAGTAATTCCAATTTGACCATTTCCCAATTGTGTTTCAAGAATTCAATTGTAAAACCATCTGGCCCTGGCGATTTATTTGCACCGCACCCCCACATCGCTTCCTTCAATTCAATCTCAGAGAATAATTTTTCTAAGTCCGCCTTCTCACTCTCGTCAATTCTTTTGGAATCTCCAAGATCCTGGGACCAGTTACAATCAGCATCAAAAGTAAAAATAGTCTCGAAACTCCTTTTAAAATGATCTTTAACTTTGGACGGATCAGTTTCCCAGTGGCCTTCAATTTCGATCCCTTTTATGTTTTGTCTATGCTTTTTTTTACTAAGATTTTTATGAAAGAGAGCAGAGTTCTCATCATAATCCAAGCACCACTTATTTTTATTTTTTTGAGCTCTATCTTCACAATCTTTCTTCTCTTTCAATTTCATTTTGGAGGCAATCTCTATACGTTCTCGTTGAAGCTCATCAGAACCTACACCAGACTCGAATATGTCATCAATGCTCTCAATTCTTTTAGCCCATTGCTCATACTCAGATTTGTCTTTATTTTTTTTCTCGCTGTCCCAAGTTCTCAATTTATTCTTCACCGCCTTAAGTTTTTGCATTATGATGAAAATGTTTTTATGACGCCCTTCAATCCCAAAGTTTTGCCAAGCTTGTTTAATCAACTCAATACAGCTCTCATCTTTGAGCCAGGAGTTATAAAATTTGAAGGGGGATTTACCATAATACCGAAACTGTTGCTTCAGAATGAGGGGTTTGTGATCCGAGTAGATTCTAGAATCCGTTATAACTTCGAAATTAGGCCAAATGTCTCCAAAACATCTAGAGACAAGGAATCGGTCAAGCTTAGAAAGCTTAGAGCCGTCTCCTTTGATCCAAGTGAAAGCAGAACCGTTCAATTTGCAATCGATGAAACTGTTATTGGTAATAAACTGATTAAACTACCTTGTTGCTCTTATATCGAGCTGAGAACCCCTTCTTTCCCCTTCATGTCTGACATCATTAAAATCGCCAAACGCTACTGCAATGCTCGTCCAATCTTTTAAAACATCAGAAATGAAATTCCAAAGTTCTTCTCTCTTAGAAGGGTATTTACTAGCATAGACATTAATAATACAAACTTTCGCGTTGTTTTCAAGCCAGGTTCCTTTTACGACAATGCTATCTTCTCGACTGATTGAGCTCTCTTTGACAAAAATATTTTTGTTCCATATAGAAAGAATGCCACCTCCCTGACCATAACCATCAGAACTAACATAGTCGAAATCACTACTACCCCACAATTTTTTAACCAAAAGATCAGAGATATTTTTCCTTTTTGTTTCTTGAATTCCCACTAATTGAATCCTATGTTTGGAAATAAGATTAGAGATCCACTTAGCTTTAAAATCATCCTTTCCCAACCCATTGACATTGCTGGACAAAATATTCATTGATTCTCGTTGGTTTCACCTTTCTTTCCAGACTTTCTCTTCTGGACTCTACCTTTCCTAACACCTTGCTTAAATCCGCACTTTTCTCCCACTTCTTCCAGGCCCTGTGCCACGCCCAGGCTCGTTGAGTAGGCTTCCAGAGACCCATTCTCAGATAAACTATTCCACTCTTTTAGACCCTTTTTACATAATATTCTAGTTTGACTTCTTGTAATTCTTCCATTAAGCTTTACGAGGCCTTTGTCTTTCATTATCTTCCCTTTCTTCAATTCGTTATCATAATCCGATACTCCTTCTATCTCACTTGTCTTAATTATCTGATCATCACTTTGAGAGTTTCCAATTTTCTCACTTAATGGTATTTCTCTTGTGAGGAGAGTTCTTAATCGTCCTGATATCTCCGTCAGAGGTGAGACACTGTCCAAGAAATTATCACATGGAGTGGGCTCAAATTTGTTACTTGTTTTTAATGGGCTAAATTTTTTTGTTGGGCTAACATAAGGTGTATCCACAACTGGACTATTATTTTGACCGTTATTTTCTTCGTTTAGATTGCAATTACTTTTCCCGATTTCCACCATTGTCTCGTGAGTCTCACCTTTTAAATTTTCATTCATATGGTCATTTATTGGCATCTCGGGAATAGTCTCCTGGACAACTGAAACATCACACGCCTCTTCGGATTCCTCTCCGGAACAGCTTTCCGACGACTCCTCCTCCGACAAGAAACCGTCTTCTTCTTCCTCCTCTCCTTCTGATTCTGCCTCCTTCAGTTAATATATCGGTTCGAATCTCTAGTTGCATTTTTATCATGATCGTATTGTTCTAGTTCGTACTTGTTGCGTCTTTTATTATGTCGGAACCAAATTCGGAATCAACTTATAAATCCTAACACCAAAGAAACTATACAAGAACTTGACTAAGTTCATAACGGAAACTAATAAAATTCTAGTCCACAACTAACAATAACGGAAAACTTAAAACGTCACCGAGCTGGGAAAAGCCTTCCAGCCGACGGCTGAAAGGCCGCTGACTGTGACTTGGTGACTCATTTTGCATGAAATTTAATTGGAGCAACTACCTAAGCCCGGGATTGGACCAAGGACTGGCAGATTGTGAGTTCCAAGGCCAGTCTTGGCCCCTTTCCCACCCCCCTCTTTCATTTCTAATTTCATTTTCAAATCACACACACACACTCTCTCATTATTCTCTCAATCCTCCCAAGCAAAACAGAAAGTTTTCACCACAAAACAGCAAGAAAAACACCACAAATCGTCCATCAAACTTATACAAACCGTTCTAAATCAAAAGGGTAACAAGGAGGACGCTTAAAATCGGGTTTTGAAGAAGGTTTGCTTACTTTTTGAAGCTAGAATCTCATCCAACCGATCCAACACTTTTTCCTTCGGTAAAACCCACTTATTTTTCTGTTATTACATAAATCTTTACTTGCATGGATGATCTAAAGGTTGGAAAATGGTTTTTATAAAAGTTTAAAACGTTTTCTTGCTTAAAAACGAGTTTTTCACATAGATCTATATTTTTATGAAATAAATCTAAAAGAAACTGTAACTTATACTCTAAAATGAATATATTTGAATAATAACCGATTGCATGTAAGAATCTAACACTAAAACGGGCTAAAAATCGATAAATACCGAAAAAACATGAATCTGGCCTAGGCCTCCAGCCGGCGGCTGAAGATATCCAGCCGGCGGCTGAATATCTCCAGCCGCTGTCTGGATCTCGCTGTTCACTAAAATCGCCGTTTTGAGAACTTTAAACGTTAAAATAAGCTCAAATAAGTTACCACAGATTATACAATTTTGAAAACTTATTGTCTTTACAAAGTAAATTGTTTGGATGAGTTTGAGAATTTGAAACACTTGTATTATCGTATTATATGGTTTAAATTGTTCGTTTAAAGCGGGAAAGTGTTTTGAAAATGGATTAAATTTTTATAGCGCGGAAGCGCTGCCCAAATTTCACCGTAAACTTATACCAAAACTCAGTAACTTAACATTTTTGTAACTTATACATATTGACCTCGAACATTGACAGTTTTTGGACATAATTGGACTAATCGGACCCTAAAACGTACACGAACACGTATTAACTTATAATTTTCCGTATTAAACCTTTGGGACAGAATTTAAAGTACTATGATTCAATATTAAAAATGTTGAAATGGGAACTTTAACATAAGTTAAATCATACCCTTTATACTTATACAACATTTCGGTGTTTTAGGTCACCTTTGATTCCCGACGCGTTCCGCTCCATTCTCGCTTACTCGTATCTTTCTCTGCAACCCGTGAGTTACAACCCCACTATTTTACTGTTTTTAACTTTATTTGGGGACACATAAGATGTATTTCTTTATGTAACTTTTATGAAACTTTGTGAAACTTTTTGAGAAACTTGAGAAACTTTGAGAAACTTGAGAAACTTTGAGAAACTTGTGAAACTTTGAGAAACTTGTGGAACTTATATGCGTAAAATGTGTTATTTCCCGTTAATTGGCTAAACTAAATTTAGGTTACTTGTATGCGAAACCAATCCTTGATGAGAATATAAACTCTATAAGTGCTTACTACTATTTTAGAAACAGAGTTCAAAGTGCCCCGTTTTAAGAGTTCAGAAACATTATACACTATTAGCATTAGCCGTTAGTATTATGGGTATCGATACTTAGGAGAGGTCACTCCTTGCTTGTGGTTCGGGACCTAAGTACATATTACTAGAATCAGTTGGAAACTCCTTTATTGTGAAACTTTGGGGCGTGATCTGACCAGACAATCGGTTTAGTGTAGACTTACTTTTATATTATGCCAAGAGATTGATACAAGATACTAATTTAGTTAATCACATATTACTTACGCATATACATTAATTTACCGATTGTTTCCGCTATAACTTTTATGATACGAGTTCTACTCTACTTGCGTGTGTTCGAAACTTTTTAATAAATATATATGTTTTAGCGCCGTTCCGCTTCTTTTCATTTATGATACTTTTTACATATATATTTTCACTTTGGAAACTTTTATCGAGAAACTCAAAACTGTAACTCACTCACTACTTTATGTAGTTGACACTTTATCTTATGTTTCAGGAAATTAGTGTAAGTGTCGAAGTGCATGGCATGGAAGGGTCGGTATGGTCACGTGAGGCGAAACTTTGGGAAAGACCTTTATTTTGGGAATTTATGAATTTGAAACTTTTGTTATGTATTTGTATTAAACACTTAAGTTACTTGGTTGTTTTTCGGATTGTGAACAATTTATTTTCAATAATGACTTGAACCGTTTACTTTGATTATAACCCGTTTAATGATATTCCAGCTCTCACATCTCGTGTTTCCGCTATAGCGGGGTGTGACAGACTTGGTATCAGAGCACAGGTTATAGTGAAAACGGTTTTAAAAATTTTCAAAAAGTTTTCGAAACCAAACTATAACCAAGGCTTTTCGGAAAATCATTTATGGGTTCAAACTTTAGGGAATTCATTTCGCGATTGCATGATTGTTTTTAACTATGCATGGCCTGATCACCCATGCCTAGTTCAAAATGACTTATGCAAGGACGGAACGTAATTACTAATGTTAAACGGTTTTCGAGTCGAAAATTCCCGGTCTTATTATTCCCGATCTCACGTGATTGACCCGTACATGCATTTCATTACACATTTTTCCTTTAATATTACCTTGTTTCCCGTACTTATGAAACTCCCTGTGTCGCAGATCCGTCATGTCTCAGTCATCTCGCTCACGATCACCCTCGCGATCCCAGTCCCGTTCGCAACAGAGAGCCGCGTCATCTCGCGAGGCTTCCGAGGGCCACACCGCCTCGGAGAGCCTCCGCCACTAGACCACCGACCCCACGTAGGACACCTCCATGGTAGTGTCGAGTAGCATCGGGTCCAGCCCGAGGTCGGTACTACCACCACCTCCACCGGTTCCCGTCGCAGCACCGCCCCAGCGGCGTGGACCCCGCGTCGTTTTGACGGCTCGCAAGCAGGTCGTCCTTCCAGGTCGACTACCTGATAGGATGGTCGGACAGCAGGCCGGTCCGTCCAGACCCGCACCTTCTCACCTTTCGTTCGGCCACCCACCTCCCGAGGCACCATGCACCTCCATGCTAGACCATTACACGTGGGAGCGACAGCTCGAACGTGAGGAGATGCAGCGGGCCCGAGACGCTGACGCAGCTAGACAGAGGATGCCGCCTACCCTACAGCCTCCCCCTCCTGCCGCTTTCTTGCACCTCCACCGCGAGGTAAGGGGACTTTCTGAGGAGGCCCAGCAACAAGGGCTTCTCCTCTGTGAGGTCTCCGATGCCGCGCATCGGTTGTCAGAGCAGGCGTTGCGACACCTCGCTGCGGCTCAGGCCACGGCCCGGACGGTGCAACGTCTGGTGGAAGTTTGCTTGATTATGGGGACCCTATTGGCGATTATTGCTGCCAAGATGCTTCTAGAGAAACGCCACTAGCTTTCTCCTTTCCTTTATTGTATTGTAGGCCGAGTTGTAATTTTCCGATGTACACAGCTCCGAGCCATTTCTATTTATTTCCTTTGTATTTTATTGTACTTCATTTCCTTTTTAACCTTGTATTCGACATTATTAATATTAACGAATGAAGTTTCTACCTTTTATTGTCTATTATTGCAATTGTCGTGTGAATCTTGTTTTATGGTTGAATTATTCTCTTGTGTGTGAATCTTGTCATGGGAACCTCTTGAATCCTTGCCGTTGGTGTACTATCTGTTCTGTTATATTACTCTTGCATGGTTGTTAACTTGTTCATTGGATTATATTCTTATCATACTCCTATTGTGCGATCTAAACTGAATCTGTTGTCGGTTGTAGAATCATGGCACCTCGTTTAAACGCCAGTATCATTGCTGAACAAGTCGCTGCTCAGTTGAATGCAGCGATGCCCAACATGATCGCCCAGATCACTGTTGGGATCAACGCAAATGTCAACAACCATAACCAGCAGCAGCAACAGCAGCAGCAGCAGCAACAGCAGAACAACCACCAGAACCAGCAACAACACCCGAATCCTCCTGCTTGCACCTACAAGAGCTTCATGGCCTGCAAGCCCAAGGAGTTCCATGGAACAACTGGTGCCGTAGGATTGGTGTCCTGGTTCGAGAGCATCGAGTCGGTGCTGCACATCAGCGGATGTGCCGAGGCCGATAAAGTGCAGTACGCCTCCTGCGTGTTACACGGTAAGGCACTGACTTGGTGGAACAGCGTGGTCCGCAACAGAGGACGCGAGACCGCCTATGCTCTCACATGGGACCAATTCAAGAATCTTCTGATAGAGGAGTACTGCCCCAAAGGGGAAATTAAGAAGCTCGAAGCCGAGCTCTGGGATCACACGATGGTCGGATTCGACATCGAAGGGTATACTGCCCGATTCCATGAGTTGGCTCGACTGGTCCCGAGGTTAGTGACTCCTGAGGAAAACAAGATCGACCGCTATGTCTCCGGTCTTGTCCCCGAGATCAGAGGATGGTCATTGCAACTGAACCCCAGACCCTCCAGAGTGCCATCATTCTAGCTCACCGCCTCACGAGCAACCTACTCACCACTCCTGCATCCTCCAAGAAGGAGTCGGGTGAGAAAAGGAAATCCGACCAAACCCCCAGGCGGAGTGATAGGAACAAGAAGAAGAAGACCACCCGGAACTTCGCCGTAGCAGCTGTAGCACCACCACCGCCACCACCACCAACTGGAGCCCGAACCTACACGGGGACGAACCCCAAGTGCAATAAGTGCAACTTCCACCACCTCGGTAACTGCCCGGTGTGTTTAAAATGCCAGAAGGTAGGGCACTTCGCTAGGTACTGCACAGAAAGGGCGATAGTCCTAGGTCAGAAGCCGGTGTGCTTCTAGTGCGGAAGTGACCAGAACTTCCGGAACGCCTGTCCGAGACTCCAGAACGCCCAACCGAACCAAGGCGGGCGAGGTCGAGGACGTGCATTCGCACTCACAGCTGAGGAAGCTCGACAGGACCCAAACGCGGTGAACGGTACGTTTCCTGTTAATAACCACTATGCATAAGTTTTGTTCGATTCAGGGGCTGAAAGAAGCTTTGTATCCTTAGAATTTAGACCCCTCATTAATTTAGGATCTAAAGTTCTTAAGGATAGCTTCACCATAGAGTACGCTAACGGTCAAGAGTTCGAAGCTAAGGATATAATACTAGGATGTTCCATATGCCTATCTGATAAAACCTTCCCCATTGACTTAATTCCAATCGAGCTGAAAAGCTTTGATGTGATCGTCGGAATGGACTGGCTCTCTCGTTTCCGAGCCGAGATAGTCTGCTTCGACAAACTTATCCGCATCCCCCTTTCTGACACCGAAACTCTAGTTGTTCAAGGAGAAAAACCCGGACGACAACTCCGTATCGTGTCGTCCATGAAAATGCGCAAGTACCTCGAGAAGGACTGTGACGCATTTCTCGCTCACGTTGTCGAACGTAAACCCAAGGAGATTCGTATACAAGATATCCCAGTAGTCAAGGATCACCCTGAAGTCTTTCCCGAAGATTTACCCGGGCTACCTCCACATCGACAAGTGGAATTCCGGATAGACCTAGTTCCTGGTGCATCACCGGTCGCTAAGACACCGTATCGTCTAGCCCCACCGGAAATGCAAGAGATATCGAAACAGCTACAGGAACTCTTGGATCACGGTCTTATTCGTCCAAGCTCGTCCCCCTGGGGAGCCCCAATACTCTTCGTTAAAAAGAAAGACGGATCCTTCCGCATGTGCATTGACTACCGCGAACTGAACAAACTGACCGTCAAGAACCGATACCCAATCCCGAGGATCGATGACCTTTTCGACCAGTTGCAAGGTGCAACTTATTTCTTGAAAATCGACCTCCGTTCGGGTTATCATCAGGTTCGTGTCAGTGAGACCGACATTCCTAAAACCGCTTTTCGTACTCGCTACGGTCATTACGAATTCCTTGTCATGCCGTTTGGTTTAACCAACGCACCAACGGTGTTCATGGACTTGATGAACAGGGTGTGTAGACCTTATTTGGACAAATTCGTGATCATATTCATTGATGACATCCTTATCTACTCGAGAAACAAAGAGGATCACGCGAAACACCTGAAACTTATCTTAGAACTCCTCCGAGATTAGAAACTGTACGCCAAATTCTCGAAGTGTGAATTTTGGCTCCGGGAAGTACATTTCCTTGGTCATGTGGTCAACCAGGAAGGGATCCATGTAGATCCGGAAAAAATCGAAGCGATCGAGAAATGGCAAGCCCCAACGACTCCTACGGAGATTCGGCAATTCCTAAGGTTGGCTGGCTACTATCGAAGGTTCATCGAGAATTTCTCGAAGATCGCTAAGCCACTCACCGAGCTCACTCAGAAGGACAAGGATTTTGGTTGGGGTACAAAACAAGAGGAATCCTTCCAGAAACTTGAACACCAGCTCTGCCACGCACCGATTTTGTCCCCACCAAAGGGTATGGATAATTTCGTGGTATTCTGCGATGCATCCCATCAAGGACTTGGATGTGTCCTTATCCAGAAGGATAAAGTCATCGCCTATGCTTCAAGACAACTCAAAGTGCACGAACAAAACTACACCACTCACGACCTAGAGCTGGGAGCCGTCGTATTGGCGTTAAAGATCTGGAGACATTATTTGTACGGTACTAAGTGCACGGTTTTCACGGATCATAAGAGCCTTCAACACATTTTAGACCAGAAGATGCTCAACATGAGGCAAAAGAGATGGATCGAACTGCTGAGTGACTACGATTGCGAGATTAAGTACCACCCGGGTAAGTCAAACGTAGTAGCAGACGCCCTGAGTCGGAAGGAAAGGGTAAGACCATCTCGGGTTAGGGCATTAGGTATTCAGATTCAAACGAATCTTCAAACGCAAATCGCCGAGGCACAACGAGAAGCGTTGAAACATGAGAACTTAAAGGGCGAAACATTGCACAATCATGAGAAGGAGTTCAAAATCAAATCCGACGGAATCCATTATTTCAAGGGCCGAGCCTGGATCCCGAAATCTGAAGATCTTCGCAAGCTAATCTTGGATGAGGGCCACCGTTCTCGATACTCCATCCACCCCGGATCCGATAAGTTGTTCAAGGACCTTAGCGAGTATTATTGGTGGCCGGGCATGAAGAAAGATATCGCCTTGTACGTAGCCAAGTGCCTTACTTGCTCCAAGGTCAAAGCGGAATATGGGAAGCCCTCAGGACTACTGCAGCAACCGGAGATTCCTATGTGGAAGTGGGAACAGATCTCCATGGATTTCATTACCAAGTTACCCCGGACGGCAAAGGGTAACGACACAATTTGGGTAATTGTGGACCGATTGACAAAGTCTGCTCATTTCCTACCGGTACGAGAGACCCACTCGATGGAGAAATTCGCGCAAATCTACATCAATGAAATCATTTCTCGTCACGGAACACCTCTCTCCATCATCTCTGACAGGGATAGTCGGTTCACGTCCCGCTTTTGGAACGTGCTTCAGAAATCGCTCGGGACGCGACTAGACCTTAGTACCGCTTACTACCCTCAGACCGACGGTCAAAGCGAAAGGACGATCCAAACACTTGAGGATATGCTTAGAACATGCGTAGTTGACTTCAGAGGAAGTTGGGATACTCACCTCCCCTTGGTCGAGTTTTCCTACAACAACAACTACCACGCTAGCATCAAGTGCGCTCCGTTCGAGGCCTTATATGGACGTAAGTGCCGGTCGCCGCTTTGTTGGCTAGAAGCCGGTGATCGACAACTCACAAGGCTCGACATCGTCCAGGAAACCATCGACAAGATCACTACTATTAGAGAGCGACAGAAGACGTCCCGTACCCGGCAGAAGACCTACGCCGATAAGCGAAGGAAACCCCTCGAGTTCCAAGTGGGCGATCGAGTGCTTCTTAAAGTATCGCCATGGAAGGGGGTAGTTAGATTCGGGAAGCGCGGAAAGCTAAGCCCGAGGTATACCGGACCATTCGAAGTTATCGAGCGTATTGGCCCAGTAGCATATCGACTCCAACTCCCGCAAGTTCTTTCCAATGTTCAACGTATTTCATGTCTCGCACTTGAAAAAATGCTTATCTGATGAGACCATCGTCATCCCACTCGACGAGGTCAAGATCGACAGCAAGCTCAACTTCATCGAGGAACCGCTTGAAGTTGTGGACTTCGAGGTCAAACAACTCAGACAAAGCCGTGTTCCTATTGTCAAGGTTCGTTGGAACTCCCAACGTGGTCATGAATTCACATGGGAACGTGAAGACCAGATACGTCAAAAGTATCCGCATCTGTTCAAAGATACTTCTACCTGATGGGACGAGTCAAATTTCGGGACGAAATTTCTTTCAACCCGGGGAGAATGTGACAACCGTCTAAAAATCAGGTGATTCTCAGTTAATATATCGGTTCGAATCTCTAGTTGCATTTTTATCATGATCGTATTGTTCTAGTTCGTACTTGTTGCGTCTTTTATTATGTCGGAACCAAAGTCGGAATCAACTTATAAATCCTAACACCAAAGAAACTATACAAGAACTTGACTAAGTTCATAACGGAAACTAATAAAATTCTAGTCCACAACTAACAATAACGGAAAACTTAAAACGTCACCGAGCTGGGAAAAGCCTTCCAGCCGACGGCTGAAAGCTGTCAGCCAGCGGTTGAATCCTAGCCGGAGGCTGAAAGGCCGCTGACTGTGACTTGGTGACTCATTTTGCATGAAATTTAATTGGAGCAACTACCTAAGCCCGGGATTGGACCAAGGACTGGCAGATTGTGAGTTCCAAGGCCAGTCTTGGCCCCTTTCCCACCTCCCTCTTTCATTTCTAATTTCATTTTCAAATCACACACACACACACACTCTCTCATTATTCTCTCAATCCTCCCAAGCAAAATAGAAAGTTTTCACCACAAAACAGCAAGAAAAACACCACAAATCATCCATCAAACTTATACAAACCGTTCTAAATCAAAAGGGTAACAAGGAGGATGCTTAAAATCGGGTTTTGAAGAAGGTTTGTTTACTTTTTGAAGCTAGAATCTCATCCAACCGATCCAACACTTTTTCATTCGGTAAAACCCTCTTATCTTCCTGTTATTACATAAATCTTTACTTGCATGGATGATCTAAAGGTTGGAAAATGGTTTTTATAAAAGTTTAAAACGTTTTCTTGCTTAAAAACGAGTTTTTCACATAGATCTATATTTTTATGAAATAAATCTAAAAGAAACTGTAACTTATACTCTAAAATGAATATATTTGAATAATAACCGATTGCATGTAAGAATCTAACACTAAAACGGGCTAAAAATCGATAAATACCGAAAAAACATGAATCTGGCCGAAGGCCTCCAGCCGGCGGCTGAAGATATCCAGCCGGCGGCTAAGGTCCAGCCGGCGGCTGAATATCTCCAGCCGCTGTCTGGATCTCGCTGTTCACTAAAATCGCCGTTTTGAGAACTTTAAACGTTAAAATAAGCTCAAATAAGTTACCACAGATTATACAATTTTGAAAACTTACTGTCTTTACAAAGTAAATTGTTTGGATGAGTTTGAGAATTTGAAACACTTGTATTATCGTATTATATGGTTTAAATTGTTCGTTTAAAGCGGGAAAGTGTTTTGAAAATGGATTAAATTTTTATAGCGCGGAAGCGTTGCCCAAATTTCACCGTAAACTTATACCAAAACTCAGTAACTTAACATTTTTGTAACTTATACATATTGACCTCGAACATTGACACTTTTTGGACATAATTGGACTAATGGGACCCTAAAACGTACACGAACACGTATTAACTTATAATTTTCCGTATTAAACCTTTGGGACAGAATTTAAATTACTATGATTCAATATTAAAAATGTTGAAATGGGAACTTTAACATAACTTAAATCATACCCTTTATACTTATACAACATTTCAGTGTTTTAGGTCACCTTTGATTCCCGACGCGTTCCGCTCCATTCTCGCTTACTCGTATCTTTCTCCGCAACCCGTGAGTTACAACCCCACTATTTTACTGTTTTTAACTTTATTTGGGGGAAACATAAGATGTATTTGTTTATGTAACTTTTATGAAACTTTGTGAAACTTTTTGAGAAACTTGAGAAACTTGAGAAACTTTGAGAAACTTGAGAAACTTTGAGAAACTTGTGAAACTTTGAGAAACTTGTGAAACTTGTGGAACTTATATGCGTAAAATGTGTTATTGCCCGTTAATTGACTAAACTAAATTTAGGTTACTTGTATGCGAAACCAATCCTTGATGAGAATATAAAATTCGTAAGTGTTTACTACTATTTTAGAAACAGAGTTCAAAGTGCCCCGTTTTAAGAGTTCAGAAACATTATACACTATTAGCATTAGCCGTTAGTATTATGGGTATCGATACTTAGGAGAGGTCACTCCTTGCTTGTGGTTCGCTACCTAAGTACATATTACTAGAATCAGTTGGAAACTCCTTTATTGTGAAACTTTGGGGCGTGATCTGACCAGACAATCGGTTTAGTGTAGACTTACTTTTATATTATGCCAAGAGATTGATACAAGATACTAATTTAGTTAATCACATATTACTTACGCATATACATTAATTTAGCGATTGTTTCCGCTATAAGTTTTATGATACGAGTTCTACTCTACTTGCGTGTGTTCGAAACTTTTTAATAAATATATATGTTTTAGCGCTGTTCCGCTTCTTTTCATTAATGATACTTTTTACATATATATTTTCACTTTGGAAACTTTTATCGAGAAACTCAAAACTGTAACTCACTCACTACTTTATGTAGTTGACACTTTATCTTATGTTTCAGGAAATTAGTGTAAGTGTCGAAGTGCATGGCATGGAAGGGTCGGTATGGTCACGTGAGGCGAAACTTTGGGAAAGACCTTTATTTTGGGAATTTATGAATTTGAAACTTTTGTTATGTATTTGTATTAAACACTTAAGTTACTTGGTTGTTTTTCGGATTGTGAACAATTTATTTTCAATTAATGACTTGAACCGTTTACTTTGATTATAACCCGTGTAATGATATTCCAGCTCTCATATCTCGTGTTTCCGCTATAGCGAGGTGTGACAAAAACTAAGAAAAAAATAATAAGTAAGGGATATTACATAAAAACTAACTAATAAAAAGTACAAAGAAAAAGGTAGAAAGATGAAACCCGTTTAAAGATTTCCAAAACCCTTTGATGGCACGCTTAAGTACGATTGCGTTACCAACTCTCAGATAGCAAACACGAGTGCTGAACTTATCGGCCAAGCTTGAAACTTAACATGCCAAAATAAGAAAACATATCAAACATAATAATAATAAGTTTTAAACTATGAATTCAAATAAGGAAAGTAAAGAAAATTAAATTGTTTCAAACATCATACAACCAACTTGAAAACCATTAAACAAACTCAATCATCATACTCAACCTCGTCACCTTCTTCTTCTTCTTTCTCATCTTTTTCCTCTTCCGATTCTGGTTCCGGGCTCGGTTGGTAAATCGGGGGTGGTGCATATGGAAACCAAGCGCTTCCTGATGAAGATGCAGTTGCATGCTGCTGACCTATCGCGTCCAACCTAGGTTGGTACTGGTTCACATGATATCCCAAGTAGTTTTAGAACCCATCCATTTTCCGCCCCATATGATCCATTTATCTACCAATGCGGAAAATATCATCACACATCAATTCCCCTCTCCTTCTCTACTGCTGTTGCGGCGGCGGTTATTTTTGTTGACTCGGTAACGGCCCCGCATCAATCAATCGATCCCCGACGGTGCAATTAACTTGGAAGTATCCAAGTCATGAATCTTCAAAATCCGCCACTTAATAGCGGGAGAGCACATACGGATATTTACGGTAGTAGCCAAGCCCAAACTACGAGCTATCCTCGTAACAAAATGTCCACAACATATTTGGCTATCACGTAGCCTACCTACATCCTTCGATTCCATGTAACAAGGTAGAACCCACAGAAGGTTCACATATTGAGTCGGGTCCCTTTGGTTGAACATGTGAAGCATCCATAAATCATCCGTATATACCTTGTCCTATTAAGAAGACCGATGTACAAATGAATGGGTGAGTAGCTTGTGAATGACCCTCAAAATCGGAATCTTCACCTCCTTGATCTTACTAGTACTATAATGACCATTCAACCTCGTAAGTTCATTCCAAGCATAGTCAACAGAAATCATAAACCCGCTTGGGTGAACAAACCCGCTTGGGTGAACAAACCCGTCAAAATCCCAAACTATTGATGGGTTATTTCGTGTTCCCTCCCTCCTAGCCTAAACTTCATCAACTTTTCGGAATGTGTTTCATGAATCTTGAACTTCTTCTTAACCGGTATGCTAGAAAAAAAAGTTTCGAATCACCAATCACGATACGTATCCTCCTTCACGTTCAATGCCCTAATCCATATCGGAATCTCCATAACCGAACCATCATAGTCATTCCTCGCCAAGAACAAGGTGTCCAACTCCACATTAATCTCTAATGTATCAAAAAATGCCCAATCCATAAACCTTGGCGTGTTCACACTCATATTTTGTAGTATTGACATCTTATTTTTCAACACGATCTTTCTTGAATCACCACAACCCGACCATTGAAGCCACGAGTGATTTTCCGCCCTCATGAGCGATGCCTACAGACTAATGGTCGGTGGTATAACCGTCCTAGTCAATGTTCCAGCACCCTCATCCTCACTCGGTGCGGCTACCGCTTACCTCTTTCCCTACAACCAACAAAAACCACAAACAAACATGTGTAAACTGAAAAATGGTTGACTGCCCCTCCACTGAGTCACATTGGACATCACTGCGGCGCAGTGAGAGTAACGAGTTTTGAAAAACTTCAATTCCAGAATTATCCAAGCAATTCTCCTGTTCAAACATGTATATAAGTTCTAATTATCGAGATTAGGGTTCATACACATCTAATTCTATGATACTAAGTTCAATTTTGCAAACCCCAGATTTTCCCCCAATTCAATTTAAAGAACAAATCAAACGTAATTGAAAGAATTTAAAGAATTAAAGCAAGGAAACATATCGTTCGAACCATTGTGATGTTAATGCAAGCAAAAAATTACACAAGAAATCGGTTTTTTTTAGTGTGCATATTCACAGGTGTGTGGGTGTTTATGTGTTTGTGTGTAATCAAAAAAGAAGAAGAAGATATAACCAGTATTTTTTCCAGCGCAGTAGTGCTCACTGCGTCGCTGTAAGTCTTTAATTCAAAAGTACACTTTCTGCTTCGCTTCCACTGCGGTGCAGCAGGTTGGGCTGCGGCGCAGGGACAATTTAAATCACTTTGGTGTTTCTGCTTGGTTTCTATTGCGGCGCACCACAATTCGCTGCGTCGCGGTCAAGCTTCAACCCCTTTTTCTTCAACACTTAGTATTTTCACCGTTTTCTCCGCTCCATAATCATCTAAAACTCAAATAAACGTTAAAACATCCTAAACTAAAATATTAACTACAAAGGAAATTTAAAACTAAATAAGAAAAATAAAAACAAACAGGTATTGTATCCCGAGAAGCGATTCTTTTTAAACGAATGCCTCTTCGGTTACTCTTGAATGGCATAGAATCCATCTTCAATCACTCGGCCGTTCTATTCATCTTCTCTCAAAGTAAAATTTCAACCTTTGCCCGGTAACAATGAAATCTTCCCCTCTATCATTCACCAATTCCATGTATCCCGATGCAAATGTCCGTTTCACCACATATGGACCCGTCCATTTTGATCTCAATTTCGGTGCCTTAAATTTGTACTTCGATTGGAATAAAAGTACCTTGTATCCTTCCTTGAATTCCTTCCTTCGGATCCTCATGTCATGAAAAGCTTTTGTCCGTTCCTTATAAAGACTTGAACTCTCATATGCGTTAACTCTTATCTCGTCTAATTCGTGAACTTGAAAGAATCTTGTTTCTACTATCAAGTCGGGGTTGCAATTTTTCAATGCCTAATATGGCTTGTGCTCGATCTCCACCGGAAGATGACAAGTCTTGCCATATAACAACCTATACGGAGTTGTCCTGATGGGTGTCTTGTAAGATATTCTTAACGCCCAAAGAGCATCCTCTAACTTCTTCGACCAAATATTGGGATTATGTCACACCCCGCTAAAGCGGAAACACGAGATGTGAAGAGCAAAGATATCATTACACGAGATATAATAAATACAAACGGTTTTAAGTCATTGAAATCATAAAAGCGTTTACAAGATTCAAAGATAACCAAATATTTTAACAGTACATTACAAACAAAAGAGCATATGTAAAGATTTCAAAAGACATTCCCGAAGTAAATAATTAAGGTCTTCCCGATTCTTGATTACGTGACTTGCCTGAGCCGATACCAAAGTAGATGCACTTCTAGTCCTTACATTGCGTTTCCTGAAAACATGAGAAAAAGTGTCAACTACAAAAGTAGTGAGTGAGATACACTTTTCTAGTCCTCGACTAAAAATGGTTTCGACTAAGTATATATCAACGTATTTCTCAACAGAAATAAAGCGAACAGTGCTTTATAATATATATATATATATATATATATATATATATATATATATATATATATATATATATATATATATATATATATATATATATATATACTTGTAAAGATATGATTTTCGGCTCCGTATATATCTCTATATACATACGTGCAAAGATATGGTTTTCGGATCCGTATATATCCATATATACATGCAAAGATATGCGTATAAGGAAATATTGATTGTAATAAAGACATTGACCTCTTGACATAATATAACTGCAAGTGTTCAGACTAAACCGATTAACCGACGGTGAGGCCCCTTTCCCCACACTATCTAGAGGAGGTAATGAACTAGTAATATGTACCTAGGCTGCCCCCTAAGTAAGGGACGGTCCTTCCCTAAGTATCGACACCCATATACTAAACGGCTTCGCAAAAGCTAATAGTGTGTAATGAAAACGTGGGCACTAATTTATTTTAAAACTGATAATAGGCACTTACGCAAGGCTATATACCTATCAAGAGTCAATAGTGATGCCGAATCTGTGGGGTTTAAAATACATACAATCAATCATTAAGTTCATAAATGTATCGAGTGAAAAACATACCCATATAAGTTCATAAAAATATTTGATTCTCATGTTTCCCCCAAAAGATGTACAATATATTAAAAGAGGGGATGTAACTCACCGTTTGCGAAGATAAGACGTGTGCGGAATGTACTCAAAGTACGCCAGAATCAACGAAATCCTAGAATATACCAAGTTTTCAAGTAAGTATTATTATTACTTTATGTTAAAAATCTCTTTTAACATTTTACAAGTTTATACCATTTCACTTAACTTTGTTACCAAAATTTTTATTTCCAAAACTTAATATGTCCGAAATATTCTTTATTTAGTTATAATTAACTTTTAGTCCAAATAATGTCCAATATACTCGATGTCCAAGGTTAATAATAGTACGTTATATTATTAGTTCGTTTTTAAAGTGTTATAATCTAGTCTAACAAAATTTGGGCAGCGCTTCCGCGCTATAAAAGTTATATCCAAAATTCACAACACTTTCCCGCTCAAATCAAAACATTAAGTGACAATATATCAACGACATGGTAATTTAGTTATCCAATCTTAACAACTTATCATTCATGTTCCAAATATTGTTTTACTAACTTTTTGTTAAAACATATTACTAAACTGTAAAAAATTATACATTCGCCGATCTTTACCGTTAATACGTTAAAATACAAATTTTGTGTTATCAGCGAGATTCAGCCTACGACTGAAATTAGCCGCTAGCTGAATTATTTCAGCCGCCGGCTGAAAGGCCTTAACCAGATTCATTGTTTGTCATTTTAGCGATATTTAGATGTGTTTATGTTGTAAAACTTACATTTTTATGGTGGATTTAAACATGCAACTTATAAAACATGAAAAGTATTTATGAATATTCTCAAATACAACTTTATGTATAAGTTTATAAAAACTTTTTTTCTTATGTTAATTACCATAAAATCTTATAAAAACTTATGTTTAGATGATAGATTAAACATGCAATTAGAAATTTGTTTATGAAAAGTAAAGATGATGATTTTACCCCAAAGAAAAGTGGGTGAATGATGATTTGGAGTTACTTGATGGTGATTTCGGCTTCAAAAATGGAGGAAATGGTGTATGTAATCCAAGTGGACGAAGGCTCGTGCTCTCCTTGATGACGGTGACGATTTGTGGTGATATTTTGGATGGATTCTTGCTGGAAATTTACTGGAAATGTTAGAGAGTTGAGAGAGAGTGTTGGTGGTTGTGTTTCTGTTTGTAATTATGAGTGGATTGAAATGAAAGTGTGTAGGTGACTTTTGCAAAGATGAGAGAGGTATTGCATGGGTTTTTAGAGGGCCAAATCCATGGCCTAATGAGGCTTGGGATACCTGTGGGACATGTGTAAGTCTTGGGGAACTTTTTTGGTGATTCACAAGGTTAGTGGAACAAAGTTGGTAGTTGGATCTGACCCTTTTAGCCGCCGGCTGGACCTCAGCCACCGACTGAATTGCTGATCCAACTAAAGTTTGTTTTAAATTCGCGTTATCGTTAAGCATTTGCGTTGTTTAGAGTTTACGTTTGTTTTGCAATGAACTTAGGCAAGTTCATTATATGTTTTCTTGGTATTAGGATTCATTTATTGATTCCGAATTCGATTCCGAGACACACATGTTTAAATTTCAAATATAAATGAAAGCATTATCAGAAAAGTTTGAGGCTAAAGATAACGAAATTAACCTGTATTTTTGACGGTTGTCACATTCTCCCCCGGTTAAAAGGAATTTTGTCCCGAAATTAATTCGCCTCGTCTGGAGTGGAAGAGTCTTTGAATATGTGCGGATACTTTTGACGGATCCGGTCTTCACGCTCCCACGTGAAATTCGTGACCTCGTCGAGAATTCCGTCGAACTTTGTCAATGGGAATTCGACTTTGCTTGAGTTGTTTGACCTCTCGGTCCACAACCTTGAGTGGTTCTTCGATGAAATGGAGTTTGTTGTCGACCTGGACCTCGTCCAGTGAAATTAAAATGGTCTCGTCGGACAAGCACTTCTTCAAGTGTGAGACGTGGAAAACGTTATGAATGCTAGAAAGTTCTTGAGGGAGTTCGAGTCGGTAAGCTACTGGGCCGATCCGTTCTATCACCTCGAATGGTATGGTGTACCTCGGGCTTAGCTTGCCGCGTTTCATTGAAGCGGATCACCCCCTTCCATGCTAGAAAGTTCTTGAGGGAGTTCGAGTCGTAAACTGGTTGTACTTGTACTCCCAATGCTTTAACCCGTGATGGCCTTACCCTTTCCTTCTGACTCAGGGCTTTTGCTACTACGTTTGCTTTACCGGGATGGTATTTGATCTCGCAATCGTAGTCACTTAGCAGTTCTATCCATCTTCGTTGCCTCACGTTGAGCATTTTCTGATCGAGGATGTGTTGAAGGGTTTTATGGTCAGTGAAAACGGTGCACTTAGTGCCGCATAAGTAATGCCTCCATATTTTCAAAGCGAACACGACTGCTCCCACCTCTAAGTCGTCTCGTGTAGTCCTGCTCGTGTACCTTGAGTTGTCTCGATGCATATGCGACGACCTTGTCTTTTTTCATAAGAACGCAACCAAGACCTTGGTGAGATGCATCGCAATATACTACAAAGTTATCTGTACCCTCCGGTAGGGACATAATAGGTGCGTGGCACAATTTGTGTTTGAGCTTCTGGAATGATTCTCTTGTTCCTTTCCCCAAAAGAAATCTTTTTCTTTCTGAGTAAGTTCGGTTAAAGGCTTAGCGATCTTTGAGAAATTCTCAATGAACCTTCGATAGTAGCCAGCCAGTCCTAGGAATTGTCGGATTTCCGTAGGGGTCGTTGGGGCTTGCCATTTCTCAGTCGCTTCGATTTTGGCTGGGTCTACGTGAATTCCCTCCTGATTAATCACATGATCAAGGAAATGTACTTCTCGGAACCAGAATTCACATTTCGAGAATTGATGTGCGAAATCTAGTTTTCCAAAATAAGCTTTTTCTAGATTACGACAGCGGGTAGTGTACCCTTATCGGTTGTAAAATAGTATAGGCAAATCTCGGGTTCGAACACGGGGCTATTATAAATTGAGAATTTAGCTAAAAAGTAACAAGTAACAAGTAATAAGTGGAGTTTTGTATTAGGAAGACTAAATGTAAAAACGATTAAAAATGATTTATATTTCAGATATTGATCAAGGACGTTTGCTTGGACCGTTTACGAATGTGTGATATTTCCTAAGTATGAAATGCCGATAAACTTCTAATATAAAACCTAGTTCCTTTCGAATACTAAAATTTCCCCAATTAGCTAACCATGTAACTCTTCCTTTCGAATATAGTTAACACCTAAAATAATCGTGCATAAAGTACCAAGTCGATGTGTGCGAATTAATCTTTAAGCTTCCTTTCGAATAGCTTACTAATCAATAAACCGATTTCTCTTAATTTATTAACTAGCGTTTGTGTTAACACTTACTTGTTCAAATTGTTGTTTAGATATTCCTTTCGAATACCGCAAACTTTAACCAACTATAGACCTATTGATCGTTTCGTTCCTATTTTAGTAAAATTAACGAATTCCTTTCGAATACCCGTTTTTAGTTTACCAAACAAAAGTATAAACAATTTAACAAGATAATTAAAGTTTCAACCCAAACGGATCCCCAATTAACCACAACACATCAATCTAATTTCATACTCAAAACTAACCACACAAACGATCATAAATCCAAGCAAACGTTTAATTAAATTAGCTACTCATGATATTAACTAAACATAAATTCTAAGAAAAAGACATGATTCTATTGAATTAAAAATAGAGAATAAGTTTAATACCAATCCGAAAATAGAACTCGAAATTGTATCCAAAATGATAAACGAATGAAAATTTATGAAAAGCTTGCTAACGATTGCTTCAAACTTTGAGTGATGTTACTTTCTTTTCTCCTTCTCCAATGATTGAGAGATTAGTAAGATAATGATAAGATGGTTACTTTTCGTCCCTTAAGTGCAGTCCAAAAAAACCCCCTTAAATATCCCCATGAACAACCATTAAGCATAATTTTGTAACAACAAAAATCATGAATGCGGCACATTTGGTTAGTGGTGCGAGGCATTCTCGGCTCCGTGGTCTCAAATGCGTTTGGCTTTCAAGGGAATGCTGCTCATTGCTAAAAATTTCCAAAATTAGCTTTAATTTTATCCTTCCTTGCATTTTTAAGTCCAAAACCATTCCATTTGCTCCAAATATGTCAAAAACCTAAAATATATACTTTACACAAACATAAATATAAAACGGGTCTTTCCATTACGTTTTGGACTCGGAACATAATAAATATCGCGATAAAATACTCGTATAAATGAGCGATATAAAACCCCCCATACTTAAGCATTTGCTTGCCCCCAAGCAAATCCGACCTAAAACTACTCTAAATTTACAAAAACATACAACTTAAGAAAAGCTAAGGAATCACGGGCTCAAACATTTAAGTACATTCCGACATTAGTAATTATAGATTTGCGTGAAATTGTAAGATCGTAAAACCGACTTCGAACATCAAAAGCTACTAAATTACTTAAGTAAATAAAAACCGCAATTTCCTAATGACAATTCCTTATTTATCCTCTAGTTTTGATATGTCCAAATAACCACCCCTTTTCCCTCACTCTCCAACCTAAGTTGAAGTGATCAGCCTTTTGGGCCGACCCCAATACCACCTTGCTTTCGAGGGAATACCTTAAAATATCACAAAACCATTTTTTCTTCTTTTTGTTTCTTCTTTCTTTTGAGAATTTCTGGTTAGTCTACTCATTTTTCTTTCCTCTCACTTTTGTTCACTTCAAATACTATAAATTTATAATTTTATATTTTCTGTGAAGTGAACGGTTTTGGTAACGGGATTTGAGTCTTCGTTATAGTGAGGATGAGTTCAATTTGTTGACGGGAAAGACCTATGGCCTTTTTCTTCGCCTCTAACACTCTTTTGGGATTAAGTGATACAAGGATTCCCCAACTACCCCCGAAAGGGTGCAAAAAACTACAAGGGCTCGGTACTAAGGATATCTAGCGGTTATCCGGATTTAAGATTTTTCGGGGAAATTTAAGGAACTAAAACTAGGAAACCTAAATTTTTACTTACAAATATTTTATTCACTAGAGATGTTCCTACACAATTTTACGTTAAAGTATTGGAATGTTTCTAAATGCACAATGCACAAGGCCCTATCATTTTCCCTAACTACGTTTAATGGTTTTTTTTTTCTTTTTTTTTTATTATTAGACTCAAATGGGAAAAAAACACGTAATGGATACAAGAGGGAATATTAAACTAGCAAATTTCCCGACATTCCCCCTATACTTATTTAACGCATTATCCCGAATGCGTTCCAAACTAGAAACTAAAAACTAAAAATCAAACAATACAAAAAAAAAGAAAAAAAAGAAAAGCAAAGTCGGGTTGCCTCTCGTAAGTTTCCCTCGATTTCCTTCCAACTGCCAACTCCCCAAAATGTAACCACTTCCATAGTACCTACAATCCAAATCATCATAAAGAAATTCATAGTTAGAAACATCGAGCTCATCGCGGGTTGTCTCCCATGCATCATGCCATTCCTTCGTTTCCCGCCTGACCGAACCAACCTCCCATAGTCTAAAGTCTACACCTTCTCCCCTATACTTATCCTTTTCAGCATCATGCCCAATTGGTTTTCCATCCAATAAGTCATCCAAGTTCAAGTGCTCCTCGTTTTTTTCATCTTTAAATTTTGGCTCCGTATCGACTTTGAGCTTTAGACAAACTTCACCATCACTTGTTTCAACGATTGCTTTCTCAATTTCAGTTTCGGGCATCAACTCTTTCTTAACTCTAACCTCTATCTCGTCATTGGTAACAACCAGGTTCGAGCTTAGATCAAACATCTTCTCAAAATCTTCTAGCCTAATGTCTCCATTGATAGTACTATCTCCAACCCCCAAATCCTTTTCAAGAAGCTCCTCTAACTCCAAATCCAAACTCTTTTCCTCTTGTTCTTCATCCAACTCCTCTTCCTCAAGAAATTCCTGCAATTCTGGGTCAAACATGTCGTTATCGATAACATCTATTTTAAAACACGTTTCATTGGTGGAGTACGAATGTTTTTTAGATTTATTGTAAGTAAATGTTTCCCTATCGTCCCCCACACCCAATGAAATTTCTCTTCTTTTCACACGGATGATAGCATCCGCGGTGTTCAAAAATGGCCTACCCAAAATTAGAGGAACTCTACTATCCTCTTCCATTTCCAAAACAACGAAATCAAGGGGGAAAAGAGAATCTACCTACTTGTACTAACATGTTTTCTACAATGCCAAGCGGGTATTTAAAAGTTTGGTCGGCTAGCTTAATGCTCATTTTTGTTGGCTTTAAAACCCCCTAAGCCAATTTTTTGTATAAAGAATATGGCATTAAGTTTACTAGCCCCCATGTCCGCTAAAGCATTGCAATGATAAGTTTTACTAAAAGTACAAGTGATTATAAAACTCCATGGATCGTTTAGCTTAGGTGGAAGTCTGTCGTTCTTCACAATCGACGAGCATTACGCGTTCAAGTAAGCGCTTGATCCTCCATTGACTTCCCTTTCTCGCTCACAAGTTCCTTGATGAACTTAACATAATTAGGCATACCTGCAATTACATCAACCAAAGGCACATTAACATTAACAGAATTAATCAAATCTAAGAATTTACCCTATTGTTCTTTCATTTTCTCCTTCCTCAAACGTTGAGAGTAAGGGATTCTCGACTCGTATGATTTGGTTGGTGGACTTGTGGTTGGTTTAGGTGCCTCATCTTTACTTTTTATCTTTGGTTCATCCCCCACTTGATCCTCCACTTCTAATTCAACTTTTTGTAATTTTCGGGGTTTGGGGTCTCAATGCCCCGCATTGGATTTGATTTACAAAGTGGAAAACAAAACTGGGAAATCTGAGCTCACAATGCGTTGCACTGGGTTAGAGATGCGGCGCATTGGACTCAAATTTCCCAAATTTTTGTTTTCGCTTTCGTTTTGCTCCTCTTCGTTCCCGTAGCTGAAACCTGATAGTGTAGAAATTGCGTTAACTTGCTCGTTCCTTTGATTAGGTGTTTGATACCTTAAACCTTGGCTAGATTGACCAAATTGGTTGTTTGAAGGTCTCGGGTTTGGTTGGGTAGAACTCGGTATTTGACCCGTTGGCCGATTTGCAAACTTTCGTTCATTCTGTCGAACTTTCTTTCCAAATCTTGCAAGTTGGCTTGTGCATTCCTTTGTCCTTGTTCCAAAACTTTCAAAGTGTTCGTAATTCCCTCATTCTTAGCCTTTAGCATGTGAATAAAATGCCGCAACATGTGTTTTACGGTTGGATCTTCCCCTTATTCTTTCGCCCTTCCTTTTTGTTGGTCTCCATAACTGAAATTCCCAACTTGGTTTTGATATCTCCTTCGAATTTGATCACATTCTTCCGAGTAGTGTGGCCCTCCACATGTTCTACACCCATTTCTTACCAAATGCACATCCCTCTCTTAATGACCCATCCGTTTATTCATCTGTTCCGCCAAATGTTTTATCTCGTGCACAATATCTGAGCTTCCATTTCTATTACTACTTTCCACTTGGTTAACCGTTCCACGAACCTTTCTATTCCTATTCACTATCTCTCTAGCAATTCCCGCTTGAACTTGGTCTTCCATCATTCTATCGGCATCGTTGGGAGACTTATACAAGAAGCTTCCACCACCCGCGAAATCCAAGTCGTGTTGAGAACGACTATCCAAACCATAATAGAATATGTCTATTACTTCTTCTCAATTCAACCCGTGGCCATGACAATTTCTCAAAAGCTCCTTAAGCCTAACCCAAGCATACGTGATGGTTTCTTTGTCCCATTGTTGAAAACTCCTAATTTGGTTCAGAAGCTTTCTACCCAAGATGGGCGGAAAGAAAGGGGTCACGAACAGCTCCCTTAACTCTTCCCATGTCTCAATAGAATCTGGATCCAATTTGCTAAACCATTGCTTAGCTTCTCCCGTTAGAGATGATGGGAACAAACTAAGCATAACACCTTCCCCCATTTCAACTCCATATCGAAACATTTTGCAAGTTTCCATAAAAGTGGCAATATGCCTATGCGGGTCGGCCCTCGAGCTCCCATCAAATGAATTTTCTTGCACCATTTTCAAGTGATGACCTTTAACGGAAAGGTCATCACCCAAATTTGGTGGAATAATCTCCGACCCTCGTGTAAGTGGCACTATCCTCTTCCGATTGATCATCGGAATGTCAAATGGGTTAACTGGCGGGTCGTTAACGACAACATCATCATCCCCATGTTCCGACATCTCGCTCGGCTCAAAATAATTCTCTCCCAATATCAGTTCCTCTTCCTCCTCGGAAGATCCTTTCTCACTAAATAAAACGGCTTTTACCCCCTGGTTTCGCAAAATTCTCTCCGAATCAGAAAATGGGCTAACAACGTGCTTCCCTTGGGATCTCGTGTACATCCACTACCTAATCACTTGAAAATCACCACAAAAACAAAAACAATACCGTGGATTTTATTCAACACAAAATAAATATCAAAAACTAAAATCTCAATTAATTTAAGTCCCCAACAGCGGCGTTAAAAACTTGATGTGCGAAATCTAGTTTTCCAAAATACGTTTTTTCTAGATTACGACACCGGGAAGTGCACCCTTATCGGTTGTAAAATAGTATAGGTAAATCTCGGGTTCGAACACGGGGACTATTATAAATTGAGAATTTAGCTAAAAAGTAACAAGTAACAAGTAAGAAGTGGGGTTTTGTCTTAGGAATACTAAATGTAAAAAAGATTAAAAATGATTTGTATTTCAGATATTGATCAAGGACGTTTGCTTGGACCGTTTACGAATGTGTGATATTTCCTAAGTATGAAATGCCGATAAACTTCTAATATAAAATCTAGTTCCTTTCGAATACTAAAATTTCTCCAATTACCTAACCATGTAACTATTCCTTTCGAATATAGTTAACACCTAAAATAATCATGCATAAAGTACCAAGACGATGTGTGCGAATTAATCTTTAAGCTTCCTTTCGAATAGCTTACTAATCAACATAGACTAAATGGAAAGTTTCCTAACTTAGTTACTTAAATTTCGCTCTCTTAGTTTAAATTCAACTTAATTTCTAATTTTAACCTAATTATCATCTTCTCTAATCTTATGCTTGCTTTCTTATCAATGGCGAATGCAAACATGATTCTTCACGTTACTGCTCGTATGATTCCTGGTGCAGATTTTCAAAACAGGGTCCAAATCAAGGACAATAACAGGGTGGCCACTGCCGATATTCCCGCCAATTGCCAAAACAGGGGATTTGCGCAACTGGTTCAATACATGAAGGCACATCCCTTATATGGCGCTTATTTTTGTGACACGGTGATGTACCCACCTGTGTTGTGTGAATGGTGGTATACCTGCACCGCCAATGAGGAAAAGACTGCCCTCACCATCACTGAGGAGACTATACGCGCAACCCTATTGCTTCCCACGATTGATGAAGCAGGTGAAGGGGGATTCCAGGCCAAACTGACTAAACAGAAAGCTCGAGCTGAGGCCTTCCCCCTGATTGGTCAGCCTGAAATCCAAGGAGTAATTGAATACAAATTTTTTACTGGAAAATGGAAATTACTATTCTCCAGTATCACAAGGTGTTTGGGGGGTAAATCTGGTAGTTTGAATCAGATGAATGAATTTGAAACCCATCTGTTTCATTCTATGGTAACGGGTCGAAGAATCTCTTATTCACAACTATATTTTTAAGAGATTCTATCCCTTGCCTTGAAAACAAAACGACCGAATGATGTTCCATTCATTCGTGTCCTTTCACTCAGTTTTGAGGAGGCTCTGGGAAAAGCAGTGAATGAGCAGCTTGAACAGACTTTTTATGATTGCTCTCTTCCCAGGCTGACTCCAAAGATTTTCACTTACATAAATATTACTGAGGCTGAGCCAGGGTTAACCCCAGTTATGCTTCAGTGGATTGATAATCCATTTATAGATAATGACCTCACTGAGTCTGACCATTCAGACTCAGATGATCAGCCCGAAGGAATTGACGAACAAATGGAGGCAATCATTCCTGCTGCAGATGCTGAGGTGGCCATGGGTGGGGCAGGGCACGATGAGGCTGACCCAGGTATGGATATAAATCTTTCTCTTCCTCAGTCTGAGAGTATCCCCTCTCAGTCTGAGCAGTCCACTCCTCAACTTTATGTCTTAGCTACTCAAGCGACCAATCTGATGAACTCACCCAGTTCATTTGAAAAATCACTCACATCAAGCCCCACTAAAAATCAGGCACTAATGGATTCACTTTTCCATGAGGCTGAGACTACTAAACTCCCCTCCAGTGCTGTAGATCAGACCAGTCTCCCTCTGCTAGAGCAAGAACTGGATTTGACTACAATGACTACCCAAAGCCCCCCTAGAGTAGTCAACTTGGAGAAACACGCTGCTGCTGCCACACTGACACATGTGGTAAGCATTGAAGACGATATTCCACTCCTGAATATCCATGTACCTAGTATGGGACCACCCCCCTCAGTTTCAAATCCCTTTTCTAAGGCTATTTTCACTAGCTCTGTGCTAGTCCACGATAAGGTACCACAAAATCTCTCACACTCCTCTGCACAAGTCGTCAATACCTCACTTCCCAAACTGAGTGAGGTACAGACTTCATCTTCTATGGCTAAGGATCATTCTCCTAAACACCAAGGAGGGAGTGAAGCTGTACCACCTGTTTCAATCCCTATTGTTACTACTCTCCCTCATTCTGAGATTGCTTTGACTGTACCTGTGCTGTTACAAGCCATTAAGGACATGTCAACTCAGTTTGATGTCAAGCTGAGTGCAATGCAGACTGAGTTACAAGCTATGAAAAGTCAAAACACTGAGGAGATGGAGGAATTAAAGGGTATGGTGTTGAAGCTGACTTCTGAGATCAGCATGATGAGAAAGGGGAAACAAGTCGCTGAGGTATCACAAGGGGATGCTCAAACTCAGGGGGAGAAAACAGTTATACCAACTGATGAGTCTGACCTCCCAAAGCAAGATTTGAAAAGAAAGAGGGATGAAGGGGAGAAGAAATACTATAAGACTACCAGATTCAATCTGAAAACTAGTCAGTCTGAAGTCTTCTATGAGACTGATTACAGTGACTTATAAAGTAGTGAATCTGAGAAAGAAGATAAGAAGGGAAAAGGCAAAGTTGGAGCTGACAGTGATACTGACCCACCAACTGAGGAGGAAATTGAAATGGAAGAACCACCTACTATACAGACTGAGCTAGAAATTGAAATCAAGAAAAGACAAGATGAAGCTGAGAAACTGGCTAAGCTTCAAAGGTATGCTCATAACTCTGGAATGACAGTTGAAAAATACAAGGAGTATGTCAGAGGGTTATATATGGAGAAATTTGAAGATAATTTACAAGACCAGTCAATGAAAGCAGCTGAAACACTTGAAGCTGAGATGAAAGAAGAAGAAGAGTTGGCTATTAATGAAGAACAGCAAAGGATAGAAGCTGACAGATTGATGGCTAAACAGGTGTTAAGAGAGGAAGCCAAGTTGGACTATATTGAGTCAAACTTTGCAATAAGGTGACACAAGAATAAAATCCAAAACTTAGACTGTGCTGATACTGGTGGATCTGACCTCATGCTAACATGCTATCACAAAGAGGGATCTTTCAGAGTTGGGGTACACAGAATGCACACATTGGGTTTAGAGGAATGGAAAGAAATAGCCAGTCTGAGTTCAATGATAACAAACATTGCACACAGGCTTGAAGTAAAAAGAGAAGCACTGTCAAATGTAAATGTGGCTCATGTGCTGAAACTGATTTCAGATGAGGACTATAGAGCATTTTGTACTGTAAATAGAGTGAGAGCTGGAGCTAAATCTCTTGGTCTGGAAACAAGCTATCTGCATCCTGTTCCAAAAGGGGTCATATTTCAAGACAAATCTTATGTGAAGACTGAAAATCATGAGGGCTTATGTTATGTTGATTGTGGGGGAGAGGAATGCTTCCAAGCCAAAGACAGACTGAATATGGCCTCCATCTATCATTGCATTGCTCTGCTAAGTGAATGTGAGTCTGATCAATGCATCCCCTTCCGAATGAAGCTGATCAGTTGGCTATTCAATAACCTGAGAAGAATTGAAGAAATGGGGACTTTGATGGACAAGGTTGAACTGATCAAGAAAGAGTATCAAATGTTGTTTCACAAATCTGATGCTGAAATGGAAAAGCTGCTTGACTGGAAAACTGAGAGGCTGAAATGGGCAAAGGAAGTGAAGAAGCCTACTCCATGGGAGGTGCCTTTGAAGAATAAAAGATCTGTCAAGAAGAGGAAGTGATGTGTTTTATGTGTCTTTTTGTTCACAAACAGTTTTTTTTTTCAACAATTTTTGTTTGTGTTTATTTTTGGTGCATGAATTGTAAAAGACTTTAATCCAAACAGATAGAGGGAGATTGTTGGGAAAATCAACGATTTAACCCAAGTTAATAAATCTGTTTATTAAAGTCTTAGTTTCTGAGTCTGAGTGACAATGAGTCTGAGTGACTCTGAGTCTGAGTGACGCTGACTACTCAGCTTCATAATGAAACGTATTGCTTTATATTAGGTATGTTTGTTAGATAGAATCTTCTATCCTTTTAGATGATATACTAGGATTCGTACTTATCAAGCTCACTATTATTCTGAATAAATAGTGAGCTTGAGCTTTGTAATCGTTGTACCTTTTGAATCAATATAACTGTGTGTTATTTTCATTGTTTCGTTATTATATTTCCGCTATAATAAACCAAGAAACTGAACACTTAATCGATTCGTAACAATTAACATCTAAATACTTATTTGTAATTGATTAGCTAGTGTTTGAGATCTTATTGAGACCTAACAACAATGACTCATCAAAGTTAAAAAAAAATGTTTCTGCAAGGGAGGGCATCGCCCTAGGCTTCGAGGAATGCGCACCGTGCAGTCTTTCAGCCTTTTTCGTTTTTCGTTTTCGTTATCGTTAAGCATTTTAGTTCGTTGAAAGTTTACGGTTGTTATGTAATGAACTTAGGCAAGTTCATTATGTGTTTTCTTGGTATTAGGATTCATTTATTGATTCCGATTTTGATTCGGACACACACACGTTTACGGTATAAGTACAATTAAGAGCAATCACAAATTATCTCGAAGATAAAGAATACGGAATTCACCTGAATTTTAGACGGATGTCACAAATCCGTACTATAGGTTTAGAACAAATGATCTCATTATGATTAGCAGACACCCAATCTATACCAATCACTACATCAAACCCCATGATATGTATTGGAATCAATGATACTAGAAATGTTGTTCCATCAACAATGATTGAACAATCATTTAACTTCACATACACGTGGACATGTTTTCCAACAACTACCTCTACCTCTAAAGACACATGTAAAGGGCTAAGAGGCTTCTCAAATTTAGAACTAAAGGTAACAGATAAAAAGGAATTACTAGCGCCGAAATCAAATAACACGTTAACGGGTAAATAATTTATTAACAAGGTTTCGAATATCACCTCATCATCCTTACGAGCTTCCTCTGTATTCATGTTAAAAGCCCTCCGTGTATGTCTAGAAGAATCATTCTTCTTTCTCGCTTCACCACTCTAGGGATGAGCAAAAGTATCGAAATACCAGAACCGTATTGGTACCGACCGGTACCGGTACGAACCGAATACAAGCGGTACAGTACTCGGTACCATGTTTTTCAAAAGTTCGGTATTTGGTACTAATGGTACCGGCATTTTACCGGTTTTTTAGGTATTTTGTAAGGTACCATTCCGACCGGTACCGAACCGGTTTATTTCGGTACGGTATTCGGTAACAAAAAAATTGAATAAAATAAAAGTGGTAACAACCGGTTCGGTACGATAGTGGTACCACGCTCACCCCTACACCACTCATCACCTTTGGTTTTTTACACTAAAAGGCTATATGTCCCATTTCTTGACAATTATAACAAACTACGTCTATAACCCGATAATCACTAGCAAAATGACCCACCTTACCACACTTATTACCTTTCACCGTTTCCTTACTATACGAACCCTGATGAGATGTATGACAAAACCTGCAGTTACTAGCTTTCCCATTTTGATCTCCCTTGTTAGAATGGTTTCCTTTTTTCTTAGATGATTCTGATGTTCCCTCCCATTTTCTCTTTTCACCCATTTTTACAAAATCATCTCGAAGATGCAGTTTATTTTGTACTTTCCTAGAATCTTCCAGAGCATCTTCCAACGTTGTCTTACTACGAACAATAGCGCGATACAAGGTAGTCCCTCTACAAAGCGGGTCACCAAACATTCTTCCGTTGGACATAATTGTCTCGCAAATTGCAGTTTCTCAGTAAATGTTGTTGCATACTTAGCAATAACTATACTTCCCTTGGGAAGATTCATAAAATCCCTCTCATGCCTCGAATTACTCCCTTACTATAGAATATCATACCCAGTTCCTCCAAAAATTTCTCCCAAGTCAACTTACCATGAACTTCGGCTGACAAACTATGACTAACAGAGTCCTACCAATCTAATGCTTCTCCATCTAGCATTCGCACAACATAACTAACCCTCTAACTCTCGGTAAATACTCCTTAATCAAAAGTTTGTTCCATTTTCCCAACCCATCTCATGCAAACCAGTGGATATTCCCCTCCATTGAAGCTTGGAGGCGTATAAATCAAAAAAGGCTTGAATGAACTGCCCTTCGGTTTATCGATCTTAGGCACAATGTTAACCACCGGTTGTTGAGATCTACTCTCAGCTTCATTTTCATGCATAGGCTGAGTCGTCCCCTACTGACTGCCTAATAAACCCGGTGCCTGCATTGCAACCCCCATCTCGTTAATTTGCTCATATCTCTTACGAATTTGTTCCTCCAACTGAGAAATCCTAGCTTCGGTCGCAGTACTTTACATGTTATGCACGCTCCCCCCTCGAAATTGTTCTTGAGGATATATTTATGAGTTTCTCACAGATTGTAGTCTGGAATTTTGAAAATTCCTTATTCCTCCGTCCGCCACCTCCATCAGTAGGTCTATGAATATCCTGCTACCTCCATAAGCATCCCCATTTCCTCTCTGGGCATTCTTGTTTCTCACCGAAGCCCGGGTGTCAACCAGCTTGCTAACTAATTGCCAAAAATCGGGTCATTTAATCAAAAATAGATCGAGATAAAAGAGGAAACAAACACAATAATTCTCTCAAATAACACTCCACACACATACCCCAATCCTTTCCTATGATCGGGTCTCCTATTCGAACCGCTTCTTTTTACAAGTCTAAGTACTAGTCTATGTACTTAGTTCACTCGCAACGTGATTTTCAAAATTCTCAATTTTCAATTTTTTTCCCTTTATTCGGAGGTTTTTCAATGGAAGACTTGGTAATTAAAATCATATTTAATTATAAAAGCGGTCCTTGACATAAACCACTCGTTACTAACAATAGTTAAATATTACAAATATTATAATACCAAAAGGTTACGAGTTCAAAACATAAATATGGTTTTTAGTTTAAGAAATCCAAGCTGGTATAACTAACATGATCTCAACAACTACCCCAAAAGCGGCATTCTCTCGCAGGCAAGGTCCTCCGATGCTACCTACACGACCATAAGACATATTTCAAGAAAATGCGTCAGCCTAAGCTTGTGAGATAAACATAATAATAGAGTACTAAATAATTGATAAATATTGAATCAAACTCCAACCCTTACCCGTATCCTACACGAGTAAATTCAAATAAATGAAATTAAACACATGTTAACTATAAATATCAAACAAAACTATCCTCCAACTATACTCTAGACTCTAATCCTCCATGTCTCAAAACGTGCACTCAAATTGTATGGAATATAGAAGAATGGACGAAGTACAAAATCTTTAGAATGTGTGGATTTTTCTAAGTGTTTACTTCGGATGACAAAAGTTCGACATGTGAGGTAAATCTTAGTTGGTCAACTAGAAGTCAACATTGAAGAGTTTACTTCGGATGATAAAGCTTCAATATGTGAAGTAACTATGAAGCATTAGAAGTAAAATCAGGATGAAGACTTAGTTAATTAGTGAGTCCAAAGTGTTTTAATAACATGTCACTTGAAATATATTATTGTATTTTGTTATCTCATTGTCTATAAATAGCGTGTAGGTTAGCAGTTGTATGTTGTTCTTGAATATGATTTTGTAACTGACTTTCCCTCCAAGATTTAATATGATTAATAAGAATGAATATTTAGTTAAAATTAACGTGTTGATTACAATTTAATCTTAGATTCATACTAGTGTGAGATTATCATATTAGTTAGTGTTAATCATTGTTTAGAGTATTGATCGTTTGTTAAGTCTTGTCAATTGATATCAGAGCTGGAAATCAATTGGTTATGACCCAGTTCATCAATTTTCCTTGATTCGAGTGAATTTGAGTCGAATTAAGAGTGATTAACAGAATTCTAAGATTTTAGATATTAGGATCCACGTAGGTTCACTGAATTTTTGAAATTCAATTTTAGCGACAAAAGTAGTTATAAGTGTAAGCAAATAGAATTCGCAATTAATTGTTGAATATGTTGTTAGTGAAGTATTTGAAGTTAATTCCGTGAGAATTTGGTGAAAATTTGAAAGTTGCAAGTGATTTAAAGCATTTTCAACAAATTACATCAAAAACAGAGGTCATAGGGCGAGTGCAAATTATGACAATGAAATTGCAACCTTAAGCAGACCTCCAAGGCTACTATCTGGATCAGATTTTCATATGTGGAAGTTGGGGTTTCAAGCTTTCATCTACTACTGTAAGGTAGATATGTGGAACTCCATTACCAAATTACCTCATAGACCCGAAGTTCAAGAGACCGAAGGAACTCAAATGATTCCATTGGATCCTGAAAAAGCTCCCTGAAGGAAAGTGATGTTTGCAAAAAGCTGTTAAGCTAACTTCCAAATAAGTGGAGTGTTCAGGCAATGATAATCAAAAGAACTGGTAATATGAACACAATGACACTTGAAGAGTTGATTGGTATTTTGAAGTCATATGAAGTTGACAGTAATACGAATGAGAGGACTGACTCAAGTTCAAGTTTTGGTTGTGCAATTTCCACTTCTCAAAATCCAAAGCTAAATCAGTTAAGTGATGTTGGGTTAAAGTGTAGTTTTTGAAGGTACTACTAATAAAGATGGTTTCTACTGGTCATCATAGTTTCTACTAATAATCTTGTCACACCCCGCTTGGAGCGGAAACACGAGGCGTTCCAGTTATAATATCAAGAGTCAAGATTACAACAATATAACCGATAAACAAAACATCAAATTAAATAGATCATGCCAAATGTTACAAAATACATCATAAAGTCAAAGGCGATAAGATGCCAAGTACAAATACAATTCCAAAAGAAATAAACAAACGGACCGTCATGGAAATTACAATAAACAATTCAAATTCAAATTTCCCAAAAGCAAGCGATCCGAAAATAAACTATGGCATGATCTACGGATATCCTCAATTTCCTGCAAAGCGTTAAAACGACATCAACAACATGTTGGTGAATTATTCGCAATTTTAAGTAAAAGTTGACCCAACGACAACTTTATAAGGTAGACCTATTCTCTTAGGAAATAAGGTAATCAATAGCGTCTAACGATTAAGCAGACAAGAAATACAACAACATCTAAAAATTTAGTAGGCAAGATATAAGATAACGTCTAGCAATTTATTAGCAAACAAGATAACGTCTAGCATTAAACAGACAAGATGACGTCTAACAATTAGCAGAAAAGATGACGTCTAACATTTAGCAGATAGGATGACGTCTAGCCCTTAAGCAGACAAGATGACGTCTAACATTTAAGCAGACAAGATGACGTCTAACATTTAAGCAGACAAGATGACGTCTAACATTTAAGCAGACAAGATATACATTACGCCTCCTATTTAAACAAACAAATTTTAAAGTACGCTTTACAGCCCAAAAGTATTTAAGACAAGGGCTACGAATAACTCACAATACAAGCTTCAGCAAATCCCGGATAAACAATCACGGAGCTACAACTCCCCCGTCTAAGTGCCCTAAACAGCAATAATATAATCTCAGTATCCCTACAAGTATAGTTCAGTTTAGCCTTGTCGGTTAAGATTAGGTTAATAAGATGATCCAATAATAAATAAGTCTAAATGAGGTGACGTATTTAGAATGGGTTGTTCCGCGTCAATCAGGACCGCTCGGAAGGATGTCGGCATTTCACGTGTTAACAAAAATTCGAAAAGAATAATATTCCGAGTCGAAACGACTACTAGGAATATTGGTTGAAAGGAATATTGTGTATAAGTTTATCGAAATCGACCAAGATCAATGGCAATTATGTTGACTTGGTCGGAGTCAAAGATGTTGACTTCATAAAGTCAAACGTTAAGGAAGTTGACTTACAAAAGTCAAATTTCAACAATGTTGACTTATAAAAGTCAAATGTCAAGGATGTCGACTTTGCAAGAGTCAAATGTCAAAGATGTTGATTTTGTAAAAGTTAAAATCAATAATTCGAGGTCGAATCATAAATAGTTCGGAAGATAATTGGAATTGACGTAAAAGTATACTTTGCATTTTGAAGGTTAAAAATCTTTACTTTTCAAACATATATTGTAAAATGTCTTTATATAACGTTTTTAACAAAGTTTGTCGCAAAAATAATAGTTGACGGCTTTAGATTACGATGGTATTATGTAACAAATGTTTATTTATCAAAATGTAGGTAAAATGTCCGTTTTAAAGAAATGTTAAGGCATTTTAGATTGTGTTGGCGTCTTTGAGTCCAAAGACGGTATTTTATCGAAATATGTTACTTTCATATATTTTATTATGTTTACACAAGTCTTTAGAGTTGTTGATAAAGCTAACATGAAATCAGAGGCTTTGAAACGGCAATTTGCGGAACAAAACGTCAAAACGGCTAAACAAGAAAAACGGGTATTTTGCTGGAAAATGGCCCGCTGCGTCGTCCTGGACATCTAGAACGGCGCACAGGTCCATTTCCAGCAACTCCATTTTGTTGTTTTTGCCGAAATCCGTTCGTTTAGGGACTTTTTAGTTAAAACACAAACTGTAAATAACTTACATTTAGTTCCAAATACATTTACCAAGTGTTATATATATGTAAATATATCATTTTTCATACTAATACATACAATATGTTAATTTCGGTAATAATAACATCTTTTTGTATTTTAGTCCAAATCTTTGTCCACAACCAAAATATTCACAAATGTTGGTCTAGTATATTATTCCTAACCATTTTCCAAGGCTTTAACCGAAATTTACATAGAAAATAATAACGAAATATATAAAAAGATGAATATGGGAAAAATGTCGATTTTACCGAAATACAACCGCAAGATCTTAAGATTGAGAATATAAACCCGAAAGCAACTTTTGGTGGTGAGATGATGAGAAATTTACAGCTCAAAACAACAAAATAAAACCACCATTAGTCTAGATCCTTGCATGCAAGGTGAAAATTAACGTTATCGGAGAGATTTCGGTAAAAAGTTACTTACAAAGATTAAAGAGATTTCTCTTCAAGAAAAGCTAGATGGATCTTCCCAAATGAAAAGTAATATGGTAAACAATAGCTTGGAATGAAAAAGAAAATAGATGGTGTTAGAATCTCTAACAAATGAAGAGAAAAATGAAGAAAAATTGAAGGAAACCTTAAGAAAACTTTACCAAAAGTAGATGGAGATCAAAAGGAACTTGTTTCTTTGATGATTTTAGACTTGAATCCTTCTTCAAATGGGTGTTTTATGCTTCAATATTTCTGGAAATGGGAAGAGTTTTGAGAGAAAATGAGAGAAAATTATCTTGAGAGAAAATGTGTTTTTTTGATTTTTGTGTGAAGTGAGAGAGAGCAAATGGAGTGAGTTTGTGATGATGGTAAGGGACTCAAGAGGCCTATCTCTGGACCTAGAAGTGGTGTTACACGTTTGGGTAAGTTTCCCAATCAAAATACATGCAAAAATGACTCATACAAACAAACAAAAATATGACCAGCGACATGTGCTGCGCACAGAGTGACCTGTGCTGCAGCACAACGCCAGATTTCAGATTTTTCCAGTTTTGTTGTTCGCGATCGTTAAGGAGTTTCGTTCGTCGAAAGTTCCCGATTCTTTTTGCGTTGAACTTAGGAAAGTTCATACTTTGATTTACTTTATATTAGTTTCATTTAATATTATATTTTCACTTTCGATTTCGAGATTCGCACGATTTCGGTAAAGGAGTAAACAAGAGCAAAAGCACGATATCTCGATGATAAAGAATACGATAACCGACAAATTTGGCATAAACCTTCTAACTTATAATTATGAGGATACTAACTAATTGGCACTTAGATAAAATAATATTATTACGTCTCAGGGGACGAATCAGCAAATACAGAAAACCCGATACTCAATAACAGTAAATCGTGAGCAAAACAAAGCGAAATACGAGGGTCGAAATCAATTGCGAATAAAACATAAATATTAACGCTAACATAAGTACTTCAAATTGACGGGACGTCACAGCCTCCCCCAGTAAAAAGAATTTCGTCCTCGAAATATTTCCTGCAACGGCCTACTCAACTCGAAGGAAGACGCTAAGGATATAGCCGTGCAAATATCAAAATCTTAAACGCATTAGATATGAAACTCTTCGAAAGATGGAATAAAATTGGAGATCAGTAGAATTGGGAATTATGGACTTAAAACTGTTAACAATAGGAATTACGTTCCGGTCTCGCATAATTTATTCCAAACTAGGCGTAGTTGGCCAAATTACGCGTAGTTCGTGATGAACCATGCAATTGCGGAATTAATCCACTAAGGTTTAAAAGTTCATGAAATAATTTTTGAAGAATCTTGAATACAGTTTGGTATTGCACCAATGATTACTAAGTCGAATCAAAATGGCAGGTTAAAATCTGGGGTCGAACCACCCGAAATCGCACTCGTAGGACAACCTTGTCTCATCGACTTCTTTGCAGATAGGAGCTTCCTTCGGTTCCAACGCAAAAGAGGCGTAAAAGAAAACGAAAATACCAGGAAGTGAAAAGGGAAGTGTGCAATACGACGATAATAAGGCCAAGTATCAAGAATCAAATAGGATAAATGCAGGTTGAACTTAGATAAGAAAAGTATTTGTACCGGCTGGAGTTAACTCGGGACAGTTGTTCCTAAGATGCTCAGGAGAACCACACTCGTAACAATTGCCCTTCGGGATCTTGCAAAACTTCTCGGTGTGCCCAAGTCTCTTACACCGACCGCACACCCAACATTTTATCTCCTTGGCGTGGGGGTTACCACACCGATCGCACTTGGGAGGCCTACCCTGAACATTCGGAGCCACCACTGCATATGCTTGCACATCTTGAGGAGTATCCTGCCTCCTAGCTCTCTTCTGCGAGTCCCCATAACGGTCTTCTCCACCCCGTTTCCCTTCGGAGTTTAGCTTAGCTACTGTTGGGGTTAGCTCGCCATCGCGGACCGCATTATGCGTCAACGTCGTCGCAATCTCAACCGCGCTTTGGAAGGTGCTTGGTTTGTTGGAAAGGACGCCCTTATGTATGGCCTGAGGCAAACCATGAGTGTCGCTACCGATTCTCTTGGGCTCGGGTCGGACCAAGTGTGGTACCAACTGGGACAAAGCGTGAAAACGCGAGGTGTACCCCTGAATGTCGGACCCAATCATGGTCAAGTTCCACAACTCATCTTCCAACTTCTGAATCTCAGATTCAGGTACATACTCAACAATCATTAGCTCCTTTAACTGCTCCCAAGTCATCGTGTTAATTTCGGCCCGGCTTCGTACATTCACAATCGAATTCCACCATGTCAGAGCCGCACCTTGAAATACAAACGCAGCAAATCGGACTCGATCTTTGTCCGCACAATCAACAGCATCGAAAATAGATTCTAGCTTCTCCATCCACTGGAGCGTTCTAGTCGCTCCCTCATTGCCTCTGTACTCTGGAGCCTTGCAACTCATGAAGGTCTTCATTGTGCATCCAGCACGTTGAGTCGAGCCCTCTGCTCTACCCGATCCATTAATCACAACTTCAGGACCATCATTATCAACAATCGGCTCGGGGTTTCCAGAACCCGAACCACCACCAGTTCCCATACCGATACTATCTTTAATCTGAGCGATCATAACAGGCATCATTGCTGCAAATTCCTCAGCGATAAATTGTCTGATGTTCGGTGTCGTATTCATTTCCGCGTTATTCGCTCTCGCATTGGGAGTCGCGGTATTAGCACTCGCTATCGGATTCACAATATTCGCTCTCGCGTTCGCAGTAGCGCGTCTCGCAGAACTTCGTGTCGCAACTCTCCTCTTAGGCGCCATCGTCCTAAAATAAAAGGAAGAGAAAACTCGATCAGCAAATGTGTGCGACACGAAAACAAGGCCAAATGCCAAAACACAACACGAAATTAAACACGTATGAAAATAGTGCACACATTGCAATCAGAGAAAATCGATTCAAAAAGCCTATGGTCATAGTCCAAGTGATTTACTCAGTTTATATCACTCGGTTCGCTATAACCTTTGGCTCTGATACCAACTTCTGTCACACCCCGCTTGGAGCCGAAACACGAGGCGTTCCAGTTATAATATCAAGAGTCATGATTACAACAATATAACCGATAAACAAAACATCAAATTAATAGATCATGCCAAATGTTACAAAATACATCATAAAGTCAAAGGCGATAAGATGCCAAGTACAAATACAATTCCAAAAGAAATAAACAAACGGATCGTCATGGAAATTACAATAAACAATTCAAATTCAAATTTCCCAAAAGCAAGCGATCCGAAAATAAACTATGGCATGATCTACGGATATCCTCAATTTCCTGCAAAGCGTTAAAACGACATCAACAACATGTTGGTGAATTATTCGCAATTTTAAGTAAAAGTTGACCCAACGACAACTTTATAAGGTAGACCTATTCTCTTAGGAAATAAGGTAATCAATAGCGTCTAACGATTAAGTAGACAAGAAATACAACAACATCTAAAAATTTAGTAGGCAAGATATAAGATAACGTCTAGCAATTTATTAGCAAACAAGATAACGTCTAGCATTAAACAGACAAGATGACGTCTAACAATTAGCAGACAAGATGACGTCTAACATTTAGCAGACAGGATGACGTCTAGCCCTTAAGCAGACAAGATGACGTCTAACATTTAAGCAGACAAGATGACGTCTAACATTTAAGCAGACAAGATGACGTCTAACATTTAAGCAGACAAGATATACATTACGCCTACTATTTAAACAAACAAATTTTAAAGTACGCTTTACAGCCCAAAAGTATTTAAGACAAGGGATACGAATAACTCACAATACAAGCTTCAGCAAATCCCGGATAAACAATCACGGAGCTACAACTCCCCCGTCTAAGTGCCCTAAACAACAATAATATAGTCTCAGTATCTCTACAAGTATAGTTCGGTTTAGCCTTGTCGGTTAAGATTAGGTTAATAAGATGATCCAATAATAAATAAGTCTAAATGAGGTGAGGTATTTAAAATTGCGTTGTTCCGCGTCAATCAGGACCGCTCGGAAGGATGTCGGCATTTCACGTCTTAACAAAAATTCGAAAAGAATAATATTCCGAGTCGAAACGAGTACTAGGAATATTGGTTGAAAGGAATATTGTGTATAAGTTTATCGAAATCGACCAAGATCAATGGCAATTATGTTGACTTGGTCGGAGTCAAAGATGTTGACTTCATAAAGTCAAACGTTAAGGAAGTTGACTTACAAAAGTCAAATGTCAACAATGTTGACTTATAAAAGTCAAATGTCAAGGATGTTGACTTTGCAAGAGTCAAATGTCAAAGATGTTGATTTTGTAAAAGTTAAAATCAATAATTCGAGGTCGAATCATAAATAGTTCGGAAGATAATTGGAATTGACGTAAAAGTATACTTTGACATTTTGAAGGTTCAAAATCTTTACTTTTGAAACATATATTGTAAAATGTCTTTATATAACGTTTTTAACAAAGTTTGTCGCAAAAATAATAGTTGACGGCTTTAGATTACGATGGTATTATGTAACAAATGTTTATTTATCAAAATGTAGGTAAAATGTCCGTTTTAAAGAAATGTTAAGGCATTTTAGATTGTGTTGGCGTCTTTGAGTCCAAAGACGGTATTTTATCGAAATATGTTACTTTCATATATTTTATTATGTTTACACAAGTCTTTAGAGTTGTTGATAAAGCTAACATGAAATCAGAGGATTTGAAACGACAATTTGCGGAACAAAACGTCAAAACGGCTAAACAAGAAAAACGGGTATTTTGCTGGAAAATGGCCCGCTGCGTCGTCCTGGACATCCAGAACGGCGCACAGGTCCATTTCCAGCAACTCCATTTTGTTGTTTTTGCCGAAATCCGTTCGTTTAGGGACTTTTTAGTTAAAACACAAACTGTAAATAACTTACATTTAGTTCCAAATACATTTACCAAGTGTTATATATATATGTAAATATATCATTTTTCATACTAATACATACAATATGTTAATTTCGGTAATAATCACATCTTTTTGTATTTTAGTCCAAATCTTTGTCCACAACCAAAATATTCACAAATGTTGGTCTAGTATATTATTCCTAACCATTTTCCAAGGCTTTAACCGAAATATACATAGAAAATAATAACGAAATATATAAAAAGATGAATATGGGAAATATGTCGATTTTACCGAAATACAACCGTAAGATCTTAAGCTTGAGAATATAAACCCGAAAGCAACTTTTGGTGGTGAGATGATGAGAAATTTACAGCTCCAAACAACAAAATAAAACCACCATTAGTCTAGATCCTTGCATGCAAGGTGAAAATTAACGTTTTCGGAGAGATTTCGGTAAAAAGTTACTTACAAAGATTAAAGAGATTTCTCTTCAAGAAAAGCTAGATGGATCTTCCCAAATGAAAAGTAATATGGTAGAAAATAGCTTGGAATGCAAAAGAAAAAAGATGGTGTTAGAATCTATAACAAATGAAGAGAAAAATGAAGAAAAATTGAAGGAAACCTTAAGAAAACTTTACCAAAAGTTGATGGAGATCAAAAGGAACTTGTTTCTTTTGATGATTTTAGACTTGAATCCTTCTTCAAATGGGTGTTTTATGCTTCAATATTTCTGGAAATGGGAAGAGTTTAGAGAGAAAATGAGAGAAAATTTTCTTGAGAGAAAATGTGTTTTTTTGATTTTTGTGTGAAGTGAGAGAGAGCAAATGGAGTGAGTTTGTGATGATGGTAAGGGACTCAAGAGGCCTATCTCTGGACCTAGAAGTGGTCTTACACGTATGGGTAAGTTTCCCAATCAAAATACATGCAAAAATGACTCATACAAACAAACAAAAATCTGATCAGCGACCTGTGCTGCGCACAGAGTGACCTGTGCTGCAGCACAGCGCCAGATTTCAGATTTTTCCAGTTTTGTTGTTCGCGATCGTTAAGGAGTTTCGTTCGTCGAAAGTTCCCGATTCTTTTTGCGTTGAACTTAGGAAAGTTCATACTTTGATTTAATTTATATTAGGTTCATTTAATATTATATTTTCACTTTCGATTTCGAGATTCGCACGATTTCGGTAAAGGAGTAAACAAGAGCAAAAGCACGATATCTCGATGGTAAAGAATACGATAACCGACAAATTTGGCATAAACCTTCTAACTTATAATTATGAGGATACTAACTAATTGGCACTTAGATAAAATAATATTATTACGTCTCAGGGGACGAATCAGCAAATACATAAAACCCGATACTCAATAACAGTAAATCGTGAGCAAAACAAAGCGAAATACGAGGGTCGAAATCAATTGCGAATAAAATATAAATATTAAGGCTAACATAAGTACTTCAAATTGACGGGACGTCACAAAACTTTACTACCACTGTTGTATGGAGTTTTGCATGAAAGTTTCTACTTGCTACTTACTACTACTGTTTTGATGATGTTTAATAAGTATAAAGTAGATTTTGATAGTTCTTAAACCAAGAATAGTTCGAGGTTTGTTAGCCTCAAGGTCTATATATATAGATCCTTATGTAATTTTAAACGTACGCCTCTTAACCTAGTTTTCGTTAATAGATTGAGGTTGTTGGTGGTAAATCGTTTGTGTTCTTATTGTTTATTCATACATAAACTATTTAATCATAACCTTGTATTATCAAAGTGTTTATCCGCTGCAAATTCTTAGATAGATCTAGATCTAAACGTTTGTTTATACAAACATAGTTTGATAGATCCTGACAAGTGGTATCAGAGCACAAGAGGTGATCTAGATCTAAGATCCACAAGGTTTCCGACAAGTTTTACGATCAAATCAAAACTAAGATGGTAGATCTCAATGATGGTGTTCAAGAAAATAGGGTACCTGTTTCACGTCATCAAACTATGACAACTGGAGAAACAAGAGTCATCAATTCATGCTACAAAACGAATTACAGCAGGTTGGAGATGGTGAAGAATGGTTAAAAAGTTGTGACTCTTCCTGGACCATATGCAACATCCAAAGGTACATCTGATCCACCAGCTACTGAACAGGAGAGAAGGGAACGACATATTGAGTATCAAGCTCGAAGCACCTTGTTTTTAGATATTCCAAATGACTACCAACATTAGTTTAGAAACTTCACTGATGCAAAGTTCTTATGGGATGCATTAGAGAAGAGATTTGGAGAAACTGAAAGCCCTTAATGTAATCTCAAATCTATTCTCAAGCAACAGTTTGAAAACTTAACATCTGTTAAAGGAGAAGCACTCCCACAAACCTTTAATAGGTTCTAAAAGTTGTTAGGGAGAACTATCATGTGTAGGTGTAAACACATATCAACACGATATCAACAGAAAGTTCCTCAGATCTCTAGGTAAAGAATGGGAAATGTCATAGTAAGCTATAGGCAAGGAGCTGAATTGGGTACTATGGAGATTGATAAACTTTAAAATGAACTCATAATCTTTGCAGGAGAAATAAAATCAAAGAATCAACATACAAGTACCACTCATAATGTTGCATTTGTGACCAAAATAGGTAGCAGTTCATCAATCGATGTAAGTTTTGTTGCAAATTCAAGTGGCAACTCAACTGGAAAACAAGGTGTAGTGAATGAAGATATTGCAAGAGAAGCTTTCATTGAAAGTCATGTTCATTCAGGATTGATCATTGATGATCTTGAACAAGTGAATCAGGATGATCTAGAAGAAATGGACTTGAAATGACAAAATTCCATGCTTAGTGTGAGAACAAGAAGATTCATTCAAAGAATTGGCAGGAACAACTTTGCAATAAGAATAGGTGATAATACTAGATTTGATAAAAGCAAAGTTAGATGTTATGATTGAAAGAATCTAGGACATTTTTCAAAAGAATGTCCAAATGCTCAAAAGAGAGATCAATAGAAGAAATCAGGGAACTCTTATCAACGAAGGTGAAACAAACACTTTCAAGGGAAATCATCAAATTCTACTGCTTTAGTGACTCAAGATGGGGTAGGATTTGACTGGAGCTTTCAAGCTGAAGAGGATACCAAAAGTAAGCACTCATGTGTGATGTTCAAGACGATATTGTAGAAGATGTAAAATTTGATCTATGTATTGATCCATGCATTAATCAAGTTATAGAATATAGAGAGCAAAATAAAATTGTGTGTGATTCCTTACATAATCTGGAAGAAATAAGAAAAGAATATAGTAATATAATTGCTAATAATGAACAACAAGTTAAGGCTTACATGAAAAAATGAAACAAAATATCAAGATGACTTGGTTCATGTTAAATGGGAAAGAGACAATGCAACTGCAAAATTAGATGAATCTGAAGAGAAGCTTCAAGACGCAAAAATTGAAAACGATCAAATACATGATAAATCTAAAAGTGGTCTTGGATATTGGATTGTGTCACCACCTTTTAATAATAATTACATTCCTCCAAGCATAGTGTGACAACCCGCGAAAATCCAGGTTTACACCGACTAAATTCTTTTAACACTATTACTCAACTTGTATATGTTTTGATTTATGTACGACCGTTAGGTCACACTATACATAAATGATGCTTAATAACTATGTCTAAACATATACGGATAACGGAATTAGGTACGGTATTCACTTTACGTAAACGTATATATATTTTTACAACTATATTTCTAGTCCAACATGAAAGGCATAAAACTCTAACCTTGCATTCATCATCTTTGCATGAATTGTTGCATGCATGTAGTATAAGTTACCAAAACTTGCATAACTCACCCACTAGACATCAAAACATGCCTAAACACCCTAGACTTTGCAAAAACCACCCAAACCCCCCTCCCAAAGGTCCATGGCCGTTCACAAGGGGCCCCCATGGATTCTTTGACTTGTTGGCTAGATTTGGTGGTCACATGGGTGAATAGAATGTCACTATTGAACTAAATTGCCCATACCAATCAATGACACCTTAACCATGGTTGAAACAATGACTAACTAGGGTTAAATTCTAACCCAAGATCCACTCTATAAATAGAAGTCCCTAGCATTCATTTATCCTTGCTCAAAACTCACAAATCACCTCCCCACTCTCTCTCTAAAATTGCCAAAAGGAAAGAAGAAGAAAGAAATCACCAACACACATCAAAACCCTAGTTCTAAGCTTTGATCATAAAGAAGAAGCATCAAGTCTTGCATTCATATACATTTAGGTATGTTCTATAAAGCCTTCTCATGCATCATATTTACATACTTACATTTCATAAAATCTAAGTCTTTTATACAAAAACATGGGTTAAATAAAGAGAAGTTAAGTTATTTTGTTACCCGGAAACTTACACCGACTTGTAGACACTTTTTAACCATCTTAACCAAATGGTTTGGATAAACCATTTTAAAAAAAAGATACTTCTATGTTTTCTGAAGATTTAGACATAAAAATCATAATTTTTGGATATGTTTAAGTATTTTAAAAGTATTTTACGCAACAACATATGTTTCAGCTACATAAACTGTCTACACGGACTGTTTTTAGGAAATCTGGGAAAATGACCACTAAAACATAATAGGAGACCTCATCTATGTTAAATTTAACTCAAAAACGAACGTTTCAATATAAGATTCGGTAAAAACGGATAAATATCGAGCAAGATATACCATTTTGAAGTTTGACCTAATTCCTTGACCCCCAAACTGCATACCAGCAGACCTTTTATTAAATCTGGGAAAAATAGCTTTGAATGGGGACATGAGACCTGTGGCATTTGAAATATAATTCAAATGCCTACATTTCCATAAAAAGAACACTAAAAACGGATAAACGACCAAGGGGTTATGATATTTTCAAGTTAACATGTACTTTGAGAAAACCCTAAAACTTACTGTTAGTATTTCTGTTATAAATATCAGTATACTTTCAATCTGGTTTCAAAGCCTAAACCATTTGAAAGGTATTTCAAACGCGGTCGTTTCTATATAATATTCATTAAAATCGGATAAGAAACGGGCAAGATATGTTACTTTAAAGTTGGGTAAAACTTAAAGATACTTGCTGAGTTTTTATAAACTTTTATAAAAACTAACTTTTAAAAACTAACTCGATAATAATAGCGATAACACAATACTAGGGAGCTTTGTATATGCAATGAATCCATCTCGATATTTCGTAGTGCCGAGCTTGTTGGATTTACGATTTAAAGTGTCCTAGCTCCGCATGCGATTATAGAATGGTCTTGTAAATAATGGCCCGAACGGTGTTAGTTTATTATTATCAAACCCGAACCTTAACCCTACCTTATTCATACATATACATACCTTTTCATGTGCATTGGACTAGAATATAAAAACCTTAATTCCAAAACTTAATAGGTCAAGGTTAGACCTACCTGATTCTCGGATTTGAGACTCCTACGTGTTGGCTTACACACACTACCTCATTACTTTTAGCTGGCTTGCTAAGGTGAGTTCATAGCACCGCTTTTTACTTGTTTTTATAACATACTTGGGGGAGATACATGCTCTTTTACTTATGGACACAAGTACTTAAAACCTTTACTAGTTGCCTAAGTTACCACTAAGCCAAAGGAAATTCCCCTATCATGAATCGTTAGTTAAGGACTTAAGCGCGATTGTATTGGATAGATCTATTAGGGTTTGACAACCCTCACCCAACGGCTAGACGATGTAACCCACGTCTACCACAACTAACTCGTGGACTCGAGTAGGGTGCTTTACTTTTGAAACTATATATGTTATTTGGCTATAACATAGGAACACTTATGGGGTAAGGAACTTTGTTACGCTTCGATGTCATGAGCTTAGGTGCAACTGTAAGACTTTACTTAAACGGAAATCTTGTGGTCCTCTTTATTACTAAACTAAACCTATGAATTCACCAACTTTATGTTGACTTTAGCATGTATGTCTCAGGTCCTTAGTCGAAAGGGCTTTCGACGGAGGGATTTTGGGATATGACAGAGTCGCATATTTCAAACTCACGCTTTTGGGAGATTTCCCTTGCATTACTTATTTTCTTTTAAGTTATGTAATGTAAATGTTTGTTTTGTGAACTCTGGTAACACTTTTCCTTGATCATGTAAAACTCTGAATTTCAATATCAGTGAATGTATGTTTTTTTTTTAAACGACTCATATAGAGGTCGTTCGCCTATATATCATTGCAATCTGGGACCCATGAAGTCAACACCTCGAGTCTCGGGAACACGAGATTTGGGGGTGTGACAGATTGGTATCAGAGCTCTGGTTATAGCGAACCAGGTTGCATTAGTAAATATCCTGGTCTATAACTGAGCTTTAGAACTTACTGCTTCCACACTACTATTATTGTCTATGCTTATATATATATTTAATTTCATTTACAATTATTTGGGCCTTGTCACAGTATGACTACTCCTTACATTATTATCATGTCCGACTCTGAGGACGAGTACCTCCCTATACCTACTGCCGACATCTACGACTCCGACTCCGACTAGACATGGATATTTCCTCATCTCCTTTGGATTCATTTCTCGCCTCGCACTACATTTCCGAGAACCAAGTCGATCCGGAGTACACCCCATCCCCTGAGGAGCCGATGGAGACCGACCCCTCCGAGGAGGAGGAGGAGGAGGAGGAGAACGAGGACGACGACGACCCTTCGGAGGACAGATTTGATACTGCAGATTCATTGGACGGCTACACTACTCCAACCGCTAGTATCCCAGCCCTACATCGTCGTTACTATCGAGAGCCTCTTGTTGGAGTCCGTACCCGTCTGACTGCACGGAAATCGGTCCCCGTGTATCCTACTCCACAACGCAGATACTATTCTGACGTTGTTGCACGGAGGACGACTCCGACACTCGATTCCACTGTTGTTAGAGGTAACCACCATGATGTTCACATGGTCCCCACTACTCCCATCACTACTGCTACTACTCACACTTCCTCCGCTCCAACTACCACACCTATACTCACTCCCATACCCGCTACCACCACCACCACTACACCTCAGCAGGACCACGTCTACCAATATCAGGATTGGATGTGTTCTACCCTCCAAACTTGGAGACAGGCGGAGAGAGTACCCAGTACCTACGAGATAGGGGAGTCATCTACTTCCCCCGGTCTAGTCCCGATTTCTTCCATTCTGGTAGCGAGACTAACGCGCTTAGAGAGAGAGCAGAGGATGCTTGAGCAGGATTTCGGGAGTTATAACTCTTGGAACACTGCTAACATCAGACAGAGCTTCGACATGGTTCGACATGACGCATCCTTAGCGGAGCGGGCATCAGAGGCTACACATGCGCGTGTCATGCATACACGTGGCGACTTAGCCACTCTGACATCTCGTCTTGAGTCATTAGAGAGGCGCATTGCCGAGTTAGAGGAGATGGTTCGGCGACTGAGTGGTGCATCTACCAGCACGAGACCTGGTCATCCACCTAGATAGGATAGTAGCATTTTAAACCTTCCATGACAGGTTGTGTCTGGTTATTTTCTTTTGTACTTGAACTAAAATGGGTGTTCTATAAACCCATTATGTTGTTGTATTTCCTTTGAAATCAATGTATTCAAGTTATATTAATGAAATTTGGGATTTAATCTACTTATTCTATTGTATGACTTGTGTTTGGTATGATTGCATATTTATTACTGCTTATATGTCGTGTATGTGTGGTTGATGCTATGTTTGGTTTTTATTATTTGTTTTGAAGAATTATGGCGCCAAAGAGAAACACAAGGACCACCAGGAACTCACGAAACCCAAACCCTGATGACACGGAAGCTATCATAGCTCAGCGAGTAGCAGACGCTATTGCTTCTTATGTAGCTAACCACGCAAGCACCAATGGTGGGGCGGGAACCAGCAATACAGTTGGAGGGGACGAGAACGCCCACTGTGGATGTTCTTACAAGGAATTCATGAACTGCAAACCCCAGTACTTCAATGGTACAGAGGGAGCTGTCGGAATTCTCCGATGGTTTGAGAAGCTAGAATCCATATTCCGCATTTGTAACTGCAATGAAGCCAATAAGGTCAAGTATGCTACTTGCACCCTCCAAAACAATTCTCTAACATGGTGGAATGCCTACGCTCAAACTGTAGGGATTGATGTGGCATATTTATTGCCATGGGAGGACCTGAAGTAAATGATGAAGGAGGAATACTGCCCCAGAAATGAGATCCAAAAATTGGAATCCGAATTTTGGAATTTGTCAGTGAAGGGAGATGACATAACTGGTTATACCACCCGTTTCCAGGAACTATCCCTACTGTGCCCAGGAATGGTAACCCCGGAATACAAAAAAGTTGAAAGGTACATCTGGGGATTACCACCTCAAATTCAGGGAAATGTTACCTCCTCCGAGCCGGCAAACAGCCAGGGAGCCATCCGCATGGCGCATAGCTTGATGGACCAGTTTGTCCGTCGAGGTTCATCTGAAAAGAAATCATCTGATAACAAACGGAAGTGGGAGGATACTTCCGGGAAAAGCTACAATCAACAACCCACCAAGAAGCCTGAAACAACAAAGGCTTACACGGCTGCCCCTGGTAACTATCAGGGAAACAAACCACTTTGCAACCGATGCAAGCTCCATCATACCGGCCAATGTACTGTGGTCTGCAAAAACTGTAACAAGACGGGCCACCAAACCAAAGATTGTAGGAAAGCTGCCCCTTTAGCTAATGTGAAGGTTCCTAACGTCTGCTTTAAATGCGGAGAACCGGGACACTTCAAGAAGGACTGCCCTCAACTAGCAAATCAAGACAACAATGGCAGAGCTCAGGGCAGGGCGTTTGTGATTAGAGCAGGAGAAGAACAACCAGGCCCGAACGTCGTGACGGGTACGTTTCTCCTCAATAATCAACACGCAACTGTTTTATTTGATACTGGTGCTGATAGGAGCTTTGTATCTACAAAATTTAAAACTTTGATCAATAATGCCCCAACTACCTTAGAAGCTAAGTATACAATAGAATTAGCGAACGGGAAATTGGTGACTACAAATAGTATCATTCGAGGTTGTACCTTAACCTTAGTTGACCACCCATTCAATATCGACCTAATACCTATTCAACTCGGAAGTTTCGACATAGTAATAGGAATGGATTGGCTATCTCTAAATCACGCCGAAATCATATGTAACGAGAAGATTGTCCGTATTCTCCGCACCGACGGGAAAACTCTCTTGATCAAGGGAGATGGGAGCCGATCAAAGTTAAGCATCATATCCAACTTAAAAACGCTGAAGTACTTACAAAAGGGATGTGACGCCTATTTGGCTTACATGACGGAGACGGAGACGAAGGAGAAACAACTAAACGACGTACCGATTGTTCGAGAATTTCCCGAAGTCTTCCCAGAAGACTTACCCGGACTTCCACCTCCAAGACAAGTCCAATTTCACATCGACTTAGTGCCAGGAGCCGCACCAGTGGCTCGAGCACCATATCGACTCGCTCCATCGGAAATGGAAGAACTATCCAACCAACTCCAAGAGTTAGTAGATCGAGGATTCATTCGTCCAAGTTCCTCACCTTGGGGAGCACCAGTTCTTTTTGTCAAAAAGAAGGATGGATACTTCAGGATATGTATTGACTACAGAGAACTGAACAAGCTAACCGTGAAGAATCGTTATCCACTTCCAAGGATTGATGATCTTTTCGATCAGCTTCAAGGATCAAGTATCTACTCTAAAATTGACCTACGGTCAGGTTTCATCAACTTAGAGTACGAGAAGAAGATGTTCAGAAAACCGCATTTAGAACTCGCTATGGACACTACGAATTCCAGGTTATGCCTTTCGGTTTGACCAACGCACCGGCGGTATTCATGGATCTTATGAATCGGGTGTGTAAACCGTACCTGGATAAGTTTGTGATACTATTCATTGACGACATCTTGATATATTCGAAAAATAAGAAAGAACATGAAGAGCATTTGAGATTAATCCTCGAATTACTGAAAAAGGAGGAATTGTACGCAAAATTCTCTAAGTGTGAATTTTGGATCGAGAAGGTTCAATTCCTTGGCCACGTTATCGACAGTCAAGGCATCCACGTAGACCCAGCAAAAATTGAATCCATTAAGGATTGGGCTGTCCCTAGAACCGCAACGGAAATACGCCAATTCTTAGGTCTTGCCGGTTATTACCGACGCTTCATCGAAAATTTCTCCAAAATAGCTAAAGCCTTGACGAGGTTGACGCAGAAAACTGAGAAGTTCGTTTGGAGTGAAGAACAAGAGTCAGCATTCCAACTATTGAAGCAGAAGCTTTGTAGTGCACCGATTCTATCATTGCCCGAGGGAACAGAAGATTTTGTGGTATATTGCGACGCATCACACAAAGGATTAGGTTGTGTGTTAATGCAAAGGGAAAAGGTTATCGCCTACGCCTCACGACAGCTCAAAACTCACGAAGAAAACTACACAACACATGACTTAGAGTTAGGAGCTGTAGTGTTCGCACTCAAGATCTGGAGACACTATTTATACGACACTAAGTGTACAGTGTTCACAGATCACAAGAGTCTGCAACACATTCTTGATCAAAAAGAATTGAACATGAGGCAGCGTCGTTGGATCGAACTACTTAGTGATTACGATTGTGACATCCGTTACCATCCTGGAAAAGCCAACGTAGTGGCAGACGCTCTAAGCCGAAAGGAGAGAGCTAAACCATTACGAGTTCGAGCTTTGGTTATGACGATTCAATCGAATCTACCCACACAAATTCGCGATGCTCAAATCGAAGCCCTTAAAGACGAAAACATAAAGAACGAAAACCTGCGAGGTATGGACAAATCATTCAAAACCAAAAGCGATAGAACCAAATGTTTTGAGGACAGAAGTTGGTTACCCCGCTTTGGAGGATTAAGAGAGTTAATCATGAAAGAATCACACAACTCCAAGTACTCCATACATCCCGGATCGGACAAAATGTACCAAGACCTCAAGATGCTGTAGTGGTGGCCAAATATGAAATCAGAGATCGCTACTTTTGTGAGCAAATGTTTAACATGCTCAAAAGTAAAGGTTGAATACCAAAAACCTTCTGGATTATTGATACAACCCGAGATACCTCAATGGAAATTGGAAAGAATAGCAATGGACTTCATCACAAAGCTACCCAAAACCCCGCACGGTTACAACACTATCTGGGTAATAGTTGACCGTCTAACAAAGTCCGCACATTTTCTACCCATCAAAGAGACAGACAAAATGGAAAAATTAACACGGTTATACCTTAAAGAAGTCGTCTCTAGGCATGGAGTTCCTGTTTCAATCATATCTGATAGAGATAGTCGTTTCACATCTAGATTCTGGCAATCATTGCAAAAGGCTCTAGGAACACGTCTGGATATGAGCACTACATATCACCCACAAACCGACGGCCAAAGTGAAAGAACAATCCAAACATTGGATGATATGTTGAGAGCATGTGTCATCGATTTTGGAAAGCGATGGGATTTACACTTGCCCTTAGCAGAATTCTCCTACAACAACAGTTATCACACCAGCATCAAGGCTGCTCCATTTGAGGCACTTTACGGACGAAAGTGCCGATCACCCGTATTTTGGATCGAAGTTGGGGATAGCCAACTTATTGGTCCATATATTCTTCACGAGACCACAGAAAAGATCGTGAAAATTCAGGAGAGACTCCGAACGGCGCGCAGTCGACAGAAGAGTTACGCAGACCGAAGGCGTAAACCACTAGAATTCCAAGTTGGAGACAAGGTGATGCTCAAAGTCTCACCATGGAAAGGCACCATTCGCTTCGGAAAGCGAGGAAAATTAAACCCCCGATACATCGGACCCTTCAAAATTCTGGAAAGAATTGGACCGGTAGCTTACCGACTCGACTTACCACAAGAACTAGACGGAGTACATAACACGTTCCACGTCAGTAACCTGAAGAAGTGCTTGTCGGATGAAACTCTAATAATCCCACAAGAGGAACTTCAGATTGACACCAAACTAAACTTCATCGAACAACCCGTCGAAATCATGGATCGTGAGATCCAACAACGTCGACAGAGTCGAATACCTATCGTACAGGTTCGATGGAATTCCCGTCGAGGACCTGAATTCACTTGGGAACGAGAGGACCAGATGAAACTCAAGTACCCTCATCTCTTCTCAGACACCCAACCTACAGAACAAACCAACTAAATTTCGGGACGAAATTTCCATAACAAGGGGAGACTGTGACAACCCGCGAAAATCCAGGTTCACACCGACTAAATTCTTTTAACACTATTACTCAACTTGTATATGTTTTGATTTATGTACGACCGTTAGGTCACACTATACATAAATGATGCTTAATAACTATGTCTAAACATATACGGATAACGGAATTAGGTACGGTATTCACTTTACGTAAACGTATATATATTTTTACAACTATATTTCTAGTCCAACATGAAAGGCATAAAACTCTAACCTTGCATTCATCATCTTTGCATGAATTGTTGCATGCATGTAGTATAAGTTACCAAAACTTGCATAACTCACCCACTAGACATCAAAACATGCCTAAACACCCTAGACTTTGCAAAAACCACCCAAACCCCCCTCCCAAAGGTCCATGGCCGTTCACAAGGGGCCCCCATGGATTCTTTGACTTGTTGGCTAGATTTGGTGGTCACATGGGTGAATAGAATGTCACTATTGAACTAAATTGCCCATACCAATCAATGACACCTTAACCATGGTTGAAACAATGACTAACTAGGGTTAAATTCTAACCCAAGATCCACTCTATAAATAGAAGTCCCTAGCATTCATTTATCCTTGCTCAAAACTCACAAATCACCTCCCCACTCTCTCTCTAAAATTGCCAAAAGGAAAGAAGAAGAAAGAAATCACCAACACACATCAAAACCCGAGTTCTAAGCTTTGATCATAAAGAAGAAGCATCAAGTCTTGCATTCATATACATTTAGGTATGTTCTATAAAGCCTTCTCATGCATCATATTTACATACTTACATTTCATAAAATCTAAGTCTTTTATACAAAAACATGGGTTAAATAAAGAGAAGTTAAGTTATTTTGTTAACCGGAAACTTACATCGACTTGTAGACACTTTTTAACCATCTTAACCACATGGTTTGGATAAACCATTTTAAAAAAAAGATACTTCTATGTTTTCTGAAGATTTAGACATAAAAATCATAATTTTTGGATATGTTTAAGTATTTTAAAAGTATTTTACGCAACAACATACGTTTCAGCTACATAAACTGTCTACACGGACAGTTTTTGGGAAATCTGAGAAAAAGACCACTAAAACATAATAGGAGACCTCAGCTATGTTAAATTTAACTCAAAAACGAACGTTTCAATATAAGATTCGTTAAAAACGGATAAATATCGAGCAAGATATACCATTTTGAAGTTTGACCTAATTCCTTGACCCCCAAACTGCATACCAGCGGACCTTTTATTAAATCTGGGAAAAATGGCTTTGAATGGGGGCATGAGACCTGTGGCATTTGAAAGATAATTCAAATGCCTACATTTCCATAAATAGAACACTAAAAACGGATAAACGACCAAGGAGTTATGATATTTTCAAGTTAACATGTACTTTGAGAAAACCCTAAAACTTACTGTTAGTATTTCTGTTATAAATATCAGTAGACTTTCAATCTGGTTTCAAAGCCTAAACCATTTGAAAGGTATTTCAAACGCGGTCGTTTCTATATAAGATTCATTAAAATCGGATAAGAAACGGGCGAAATATGTTACTTTAAGGTTGGGTAAAACTTAAAGATACTTGCTGAGTTTTTATAAACTTTTATAAAAACTAACTTTTAAAAACTAACTCGATAATAATAGCGATAACACAATACTAGGGAGCTTTGTATGCAATGATTCCATCTCATTATTTCGTAGTGCCGAGCTTGTTGGATTTACGATTTAAAGTGTCTTAGCTCCGCATGCGATTATAGAATGGTCTTGTATATAATGGCCCGAACGGTGTTAGTTTATTATTATCAAACCCGAACCTTAACCCTACCTTATTCATACATATACATACCTTTTCATGTGCATTGGACTAGAATATAAAAACCTTAATTCCAAAACTTAATAGGTCAAGGTTAGACCTACCTGATTCTCGGATTTGAGACTCCTACATGTTGGCTTACACACACTACCTCATTACTTTTAGCTGGCTTGCTAAGGTGAGTTCATAGCCCCGCTTTTTACTTGTTTTTATAACATACTTGGGGTGAGATACATGCTCTTTTACTTATGGACACAAGTACTTAAAACCTTTACTAGTTGCCTAAGTTACCACTAAGCCAAAGGAAATTCCCCTATCATGAATCGTTAGTTAAGGACTTAAGCGCGATTGTATTGGATAGATCTATTAGGGTTTGACAACCCTCACCCAACGGCTAGACGATGTAACCCACGTCTAACACAACTAACTCGTGGACTCGAGTAGGGTGCTTTACTTTTGAAACTATATATGTTATTTGGCTATAACATAGGAACACTTATGGGGTAAGGAACTTTGTTACGCTTCGATGTCATGAGCTTAGGTGCAACTGTAAGAGTTTACTTAAACGGAAATCTTGTGGTCCGCTTTATTACTAAACTAAACCTATGAATTCACCAACTTTATGTTGACTTTAGCATGTATGTCTCAGGTGCTTAGTCGAAAGGGCTTTCGACGGAGGGATTTTGGGATATGACAGAGTCGCATATTTCAAACTCACGCTTTTGGGAGATTTCCCTTGCATTACTTATTTTCTTTTAAGTTATGTAATGTAAATCTTTGTTTTGTGAACTCTGGTAACACTTTTCCTTGATCATGTAAAACTCTGAATTTCAATATCAATGAATGTATGTTTTTTTTTAAAAACGACTCATATAGAGGTCGTTCGCCTATATATCATTGCTATCTGGGACCCATGAAGTCAACACATCGAGTCTCGGGAACACGAGATTTGGGGGTGTGACACATAGACTCCAATGAGGATCTAAGTGAATAGGAAATTGAGTTGAACACTGCTAAAGCTAATCAAGTTAATAGAACATTTGTTAAAGCTAATGGTCATACAAAACTTGTGCCTGAAGTCAAAAATGAAAAATCTTTTATGAAAAGTAGTGTTCCTTCGACAAGAAAATCCAGTAAACCAAATTTTGAAAGAAAAAATGTACGGAACATTTTTTTTGTCAAAATCTAATAAACATGTCAACCTTTATGAAAGAAAACAACACAACATGAAACACGTTTAACAAAACCCAAAATGTCAAATCATGAAATTGTTCATGTTGTAGAAAAATTGACTCACATGTTAGAGAAAATCTAAGAAACTGGAACTAGTTGATGGTTCAAAAGAATGGTCCAAACTTTTTTAGGAAATGTTTTGTGTGTGGAAAAAAGAAATCACGTGGCAAGAGAATGTTATTACAAAAAACAATATTACCATTATTCTAAAAGAATTGAAAATTCAAAGTCACCAAAAAGAAATGGAATTGGTTATTCAAGAAAAGTATCACACTCACCTCCTAGATTTGGGAGAAGTGCTCAAAGATTTGTGTGCAACAATGAAAACATAAGATATGTTCTAAAGTCAAATGGTCTAAAAAGTAAAAGGGAAAAAATACATAACAAAACACCACCTGCAAAGGTTTCTACTAGCAGTACAAACAATATTGCTACTACTTCCAGTTTTAACAGCAGTAAGACTGCCATTGGTAACTCTTCTGATGAAAAGATTAAGAAACCTGCATATCATTTTAAAAGATTTGATTGTGTAAATGAAAAAGGTAAAGACAAGACAACTTTGGATTGAGTTCCTAAAAGATACATAACAAAGATTTGATTGTGTAAATGAAAAGATTGAGTTCCTAAAAGATACATAATAAATATTTGATTGTGTAAATGAAAAGGGTAAAGACAAGACAACTTTGGATTGAGTTCCTAAAAGATACATAACAAAGATTTGATTGTGTAAATGAAAAGATTAAGAAACCTGCATATCATTTTAAAAGATTTGATTGTGTAAATGAAAAAGGTAAAAGGGAAAAAATACATAACAAAACACCACCTGCAAAGGTTTCTACTAGCAATACAAATAATATTGCTACTACTTCCAGTTTTAACAGCAGTAAGACTGCCAGTGGTAACTCTTCTGATGAAAAGATTAAGAAACCTGCATATCATTTTAAAAGATTTGATTGTGTAAATGAAAAAGGTAAAGACAAGACAACTTTGGATTGAGTTCCTAAAAGAAACTAATCTTTTCCTCATGTGCAGAGCAAGCCAGGTATGAAAAAGGAAGATACATGGCATGTAGACAGTGGCTGCTCTAGGCACATGACAGGCAAAAAGCAACAACTTCAAATTTTTGTTAAATATGATGGAGGCTTTGTTGCTTTTTGAGGGAATCTCAGAGGTGGAAGGATTGTAGGTAAAGGAAATGTAAGTAATGGTGAGGTTACTTTCGATGATGTATTGTTTGTGAAAGAATTAAATTACAATTTAGTGAGTGTATCTAAAATGTGTGACAAAAGGAATAATATTCTTTTTACATATACTGAATGTATCATTATTTATCCTAGATTCAAAGTACTTGATGAAAGCATGATACTACAAAGAACTACAAGGAGAGATAATGTATAATGTTTGGATAAGGTAAATTCTTAACCTGAGACAAAAATAAAATGTTTTATTTCAAAAGCATCTTTAGATGAGTCATCACCACGGCATAGAAGAATGTGTGTCATGAATTTCAAAAACATGAATGTGCTTGTAAAAATTTGTCTTGTTAGAGGTCTTTCTCAAAAATAATATTCATGTAATGATCACTATGTAACTTGTCTTAAGGGCAAGCAACACAAGAGTTCTCACAAATTAAAGAAATAAACTCAAATAGCTCAATTTTACATTTGTTGCACATGTATCCATTTGGCCCTACACACATAAAGATTTTAGGAAAGAATTCTTACTGTTTGGTGGTGACTGATGAAACATGTGAAATACCTAGATATTTCATAACAAGGATTGAAAATAAAAATAAAACTGAAAAGAGAGCGAAAATAATTATATGTGATAATGGAACTAAATTCAAAAATAAAGAGATGAATGATTTTTGTGAGGAGAAAGGGATAGAGAGATAATACAGTGCACCTAGGATTCCTTAACAAAATGATGTTGCAGAAAAAAGAAATAGAACTCTTACTGATGTTGCTACATCTATGCTAGCTGACTCAAAGTTTCCAATTACTTTTCGGACCAGAGGCTTTTATTACTGCTTGTTATGTTCAAAATAGGGTATTGATTGTTAAGTCTAAAACAAAGACCCCTTATGAGCTCTTTTACAAGAGCAAGCCGCTTATAAGCTTCTTAAAACCATTTGGGTGTCCTTGTACGATACTAAATACCAAAGAAAATTTAGGGAAGTGTGATAGCAAGGTGGATGAAGGTGTATTTGTAGGATACTCTACTCAAAGTAAAGCATTAGGGTATACAATGTCAAAACTAGAATTCCTGAAGAAAGTGCAAATGTGACTTTCAATGAAAATACCATGAATGTGAGTAGTGAAAGTCCAGATTGGTTATTTAATATTGATGAACTAACAAAATCTTTGAGTTTTTCTTTTGTAGCCAATTCTGATCAAGGTACACCAGGACCTTCACATGGGGAATCTATTAATACTGGAGAATCAGTTAATAATGCTGCCTCACAAGCTAATATTAGTGATGATCTACCTCAAAGAACATATAGAGACAAGGAGAATGAGTTTGTATATATTCATTTCTTTAACATTGATCAACCTGGAGTGACTCAAAAAAACAAGTAAAATCAAGAGGGAGAAGGTTCAAAGACTGTAGAACCATGCAAGAAGATCTGTTTCAATTTAAACTTCAAGTTGTATGGAATTTAGTAATATTACCAAATGAAAAAGGGTAATAGGTAATAAATGGATTTTCAGGGACAAGAAAGATGAAAAAGGAATTTTCATCAAGAACAAGGAAAGATTGGTAGCACAAGGGTACACTCAAGAAGAAAGGACTGTGGCAAGAATGGAAGCTATAAGAATCTTTTTAGCTTTTGATTCATTTAAGGGATTTATAGTATATCACATGGATATGAAGAGTGCATTTTTGTATGGAAAAATAGAAGGTGAGGTGTATTTGTGTCAACCTCCAAGTTTTGAAGATCCAGAAAAGTTTGATATGGTGTATAGACTTGAGAAAGCTTTGTATGGGTTACACCAAGCTCTAAGAGTATGGTATGATACCTTGTCAGTCTATCTTTTAGAGAATGACTTCAAAAGATGAGCTATTTATAAAACCTTTTTCATCATGACCTTGAATAAAGATATTCTACTGGTTCAAATATATGTAAATGATATTATCTTTGGATCCACAAATGAAAAATTATGCAAGGAATTTGAACAATTAATGCAAAAAATGTTCAAAATGAGTTATATGGGAGAATTAAATTTATTTCCAGGATTACAAGTGAAACATAAGTCAACAGGGATTTTCATTCATCAGTCAAATTACGTGAAAGACATTTTGGAGAAGATTCTATTTAAAGACTGCAAGAGGGCAAGCACACCAACGAAAACACACATATACTTAGAAGCTGATTCTCAAGAGGAGGATGTGGTTGAACATCTCTACATGTCTATGATAGGATCTTAAATGTACTTGACTGCTTCAAGACCAGACATTATGTTTAGTGTATGTATGTGTGCTAGATATCAAGCTCGTCCCAAGGTTTCTCATTTAACTACAGTAAAGAGAATTTTCAGATACTTGAATGGTAAACCACACTTGGGATTATGGTATGAAAGGGAATTACCGTATGAGCTTATTTCATATACAGACAATGACTATGTTGAGAAAATTTGGATAGGAAGTCAACATCAGGTGGATGTCAATTTTTTGGTTCAAGATTAGTCTCATGGAAATGTAAGAAACAAACAAATGTATCCACTTGTTCTACATAGGTTGAATATGTTGCTGCATAAAGTTGTTATGCATAAGTGTTGGGCCAAGAAATTGAATGGATGAAGCTATGGATTCTTGAAGTGGATTTGAATAAAGATGAGTTCAGTTCGGGGAAGGTCCGAACTGAAATCAAGAATAATCCGAAGTGAAATTTCCAGTTTGGGGAACATGTCAGTTCAGATACTCCGAACTGAATGAAGCTCCTCCAAACTGGAAATAAACTGAAGAATAACGTAAGTCAACTAGTCAACATTGAAGATATCAACTCGGAGGCTGAAGACTTTGATTCCGAATTGAAGTGAACTCCCCGAGATGAAATTAAGATAATGACATGTTGTAATAATTAGTTCGTAGTGTTTAGGTTTTTTCTATAAACAGTGTGATAGGTTGTTAGAGTTTGTTGTCTTTGAACCCGGAACTCAAGTTTGAGTTCCTTTGAGCTTGAATTTCAGTTGTAACAAGCTCGATCCAAAACCTGTTCACACTATCAATGAAATCTTAAACAGATACTCATATCATTTGTTATCAGCTTCAATTTTAGTTTCAGTTTCGATTTCATGTTTCATCTTTTGATTCCAACTCTATTCATGAGATTCCGCATCATGAACTGTTTCATTTTGATTCACCGAGTGAGGAGAGAAATTCAGGACCTGTAAATTGGTATCAGAGCTAGACAGATCGATTGATTAAATTCAATTGAGTTCGGTTCATCAATTTGACTTGATTCGAAAATTAGGTCAAACTATTAGTGAATCGAAGGAGTCCGAAGTGTAATTGAAGAAGTCCGAAATGAAATTGAAGAGTTGTATTGAAGGGTCTGTGAAGATTTCAAGGTGTTCATGGTGGATCTGGTGTTACACATATCAGTTCAAAGACTGTTGGTGAAGGGAGCGAAACACGAGTTATCAATTTGAGAAAGGGGTGTGTTTGGGAGATAAGTTACAAGTGGCTATTCACTTTCATGCCAAGAGATGGTCAACAAGGATCAACGCTTGCTAGTGAAGATCTGAAGTTAGCCTAAGATGGGAAGAAATTTGATTTAAGCCACTGGTTTAAATGCTCTCCGTGGAAAATTTGGACCTGCAGAATCAAGAAGATAATCTGGTGATTCTGCAGTTATTCCTCCTGAATTTGTGATAGTCACAAGAAAAATTAATTGGAGGAAGCTTACCATGGAGAAGCATAAGTTATGAAGATGGAAGAGTCATAGCAACATCCAAGGGGGCGGTTCTTGGGCCAAAAAATTGAATGGATGAAGCTATGGAGTCTAGAAGTGGATTTGAATAAAGAATGATTTTAGTTCGGGGAAGGTCCGAACTAAAATCAGGAATAATCCGAAGTGAAATTTCCAATTCGGGGAACATGTCAGTTCAGATACTCCGAACTGACCGAAGCTCCTCCGAACTGGAAATAAACTGAAGAATAACTTAAGTCAACTAGTCAACATTGAAGATATCAACTTGGAGGCTGAATACTTTGATTCCGAATTGAAGTGAACTCCCCGATATGAAATTAAGATGATGACATGTTGTAATAATTAGTTCGTAGTGTTTAGATTTTGTCTATAAATAGTGTGATAGGTTGTTAGAGTTTGTTGTCTTTGAACCCGGAACTCAAGTTTGAGTTCCGTTGAGCTTGAATGTTAGTTGTAACAAGCTCGATCCAAAACCTGCTTTAGATTCAGAATCAATGATGGATTATGTTACTACTGGTAACAGTAGTTACTATTGCTCTAGGTTTGTTTATTGTTTAAACTATAGGGACTGATGGGTATAAATAGGATTCTTATTCCTAAAAGAGACAAACTTTTCAAATTCTAGAGTTTCGTTCTCTAAAAAGCTTTGTCGAATATCAAGAACCCTAACTTCATTCCCTCAATCGATCCATCAATCCACGCAGTCACATTCTTATCATGTGGAACCAATATCGAGTTTTCGGTGTCTCGCATAACATGATTACAGACTTAGAGTTGCATTCTGAAGAAAACTGATTTTCATCAAATCATCAGCTTCTTAGACAATCAAGAATACCTTTTGCGTTAACAGTAATGACATCAGAAATATTAGGGCACGAGTGGATAGAAAGAAGTTATTGTTACGAAAACATCGATTCGAAATCATCGTCAACTTCAAGATGAAGCAGGTATAACTTCTATCCCTAATGAAGAACTTTTTCAAATTTTTGAAACATTGGGGGTATGAGGGAAGTCTCACAAATTTTACTTTTCAAAAAGCCCTATTTTCGCCCTAATGGAGGTTTTGAGTTCAAGTTTTACAATAGTGTATATCAAAGAAAAAGGTACCTTGGAATGAGTTTAACACTACAACAATTATTGCTATGACGTGTTTGGCTACATGTCAAGTCTTTAGTTTTTCAAACATTATTTTTGTTGATTTACATTGGAACATCACCAATCCAGACAAATATTTTTTAATGTATCCACGGTTTATACAACACATTCTGGATAAGGAACTTGGTGGTGTGTCCAAACATGGTAAAGTTTTGTCCCTATCTGCTCATACTAAAAAGACTTTTTCAAACATGAGAAGACATGTAAATTATTTTTCTGGCATTGTTACACAATTATTCTATTCAATGGTAAGTGTAACTGTTCCAACAGGTGAAGGATCAAATAATCATGTTCAATCCCAACCTACACCTCCTACTTCTTCTACACCTATTTCAATTTCAGGACAAGAAATACCTTCTTCATCAAGATCTACAATATCTAAAACCAAACTTTCTATTGAACCTTCACTGCAACAATAGTTTAAAAGAAAGTCTAAGAGGATTCCTTCTCCTCTTAGTCAACCAAAACCAACAAAAACACAATCCACAACTCAATCAAAATCATCTATATCAGTTCCTACTGATATAGAGATAATAGGTACAACAGAGCCTTCACCCAAGCTCGCAAAGAAGGTGGTCCATAAGAATGGGGAGACCATGAAGGGCACATACTACTGATGCATCACCTAGTGGTGCACATGATAGTTTGAAAGGCACTAAGACCCAACCAACGGAAACTCTAGATGATGATTACTCTTTTAAGTCATTAAGAGGAACCAGGCTCGAAGAGACCATGGGGAGGGGTGATGCTCATGTTAGGCATGAGGCACCATCTAAAACTACTTCCAATGAACCACCAACTGCTGGTACTCAACATAGAAGTGGGGAGGATAGATATTCTTACTCAAACTTTGAATTGACGAAAATGTGCCTCAAATACACAAACAGGGTGGTCGCACAAGAAAAGGAAAATGCACAACACAAACAAATTCTGTCAAAGCTTGTGAAAGAGGTCAAACATTACAAATTTTCTTTGAAGAAGAAGGTGATAGTTGGCAAGAAAGGATTGTTTGGGTGAGGGGGGGGGGGGGGGGGGGGGAGAGAGAGAGAAAACGGAGAAGAAAGAAATTTGCGGGTTCTTACAAGTTACCAACTCCCTCCAGTTCAATCTCATCTTCAAGTTCTTCAGGTGATTCCAAGAAGGATGCGGCGAAAAAGGGGGAGAAAGAAGAAGATAAAATTGTAGAAAATGAGATATGATAGATATTTGATAAATGAAGAAAGGTGATGATCATGGGTATCATGGTGTCACACCCCGCTAAAGCTGAAACATGAGATATGATAGATATTTGATATCATTGCACAAGACATAGATCAATACGAATGTTTTAATAAAACGGGAATTCATTCTTTACATCATGTTTTACAAAAATATAACCAATAGTGTAACATTTAAACAAATTCTCAAAAGTGCTTGATGTTCCCGATTCTCTAGTTTGACTTGATCGACCCGGACAACACATATGCATGATGTACCCTTACATACCATTTCCTGAAAAGCATGAAAAAATGCCAACTACGGAAGTAGAAGGTGAGTTACAAGTAAAGTATTTACGACAAGTTTCCGGGTTTTCTTCGTTAAAATAAAATAATGACAAATTGTAACACAAATACAATTGTTGATTTAGTAAATAAGATAGCGTAAAAATGACATAGATTGTATTACGATGGTAACTAGTAAAACCTTGGTAAAATATAGGTACATGCGATCACAACTAAACCGATTTAAACGACTGTGAGGCCCCTTACCCCGCAATATCTACAGGGAGCAACAAGTAAATATATGCACCCTAGTTGCCACTAAAGGTGAGGAACAGACCTTTCCTATATAGCGCTATTCATTTAAGTCACGACTTTGGCAAAAGTTAATAGTGTGGGTAACGGGAAATGTTTTGATAGAATGGCACATGTGAGAGGCCTATATAACTATCAAGTTTTGATAAAAAGATGTCAACCACTATGACATAGATGTTACACATACAATCATGAAAAGATTTAATAAAGATGTCAATTATGCATACGATTTGATAAAACGTTTGGTTCATGCTTTCCACCCCAAAAACACATTTAAAACATAAAAGAAAGAGGTTAGTAACTCACGTTTAGGAGAATCGGCTAAGCGGGTGTATAAGTAGGGGGTGCTTGAGCCTAGTACTAGATATACCCTAACAATAATCAACCGATAACTAGTGTCAATAATCTGTCCAATAAGGGTATCATATCGACAAATGGCTATGTCCAACACAATGTACCGATGAATCAAGCTAACCGAGTTAAAATACGTTGATCGAAATAGTTTGTAAATGCTAACAACCTATGCGTAAAAACCATTTTCAACTAAGAAGACAACCTCAACATAATCGGTGTATGAATACCAAAAAGTCAGTTTGTCAAGCTATGGGGATCGGTACATTCGTGTGGACATAGCGGTTTGACAATAACGACTATAACGATTAACGCGATAACGAGGGTTACAAGGGTTATACCTTAACCGAGAGAGTGATGATTTGCTAGCGAGGATCACAATAACAGAGGCTTCTTTCTACTAAGATATCCTAAGAAAAACAATGGCATGCGTTTTAAGTTGATACGAAAAGAAACAAACGAAAACAAAAAGGTGTTGATTCTGTCTGTGACCCGCCCGGGTCGGGTTTGCATGGAACCCAGGCCCGACCAGGCTATATAGAAGGGTGACAAAAGTTACCGTTTCTTTCAAAAACGATACCAAACCAAGCCATGTTCCACTTACTGAAATAACACAAGTATTCCAATTCTCAGTTTCTTGACGGAAACATTTTATGCATGGAAAGATCTTAACGATACGAGGTTTTTCGAGAAGCTTACACTAGGGTTCTTCAACCAAGTAAGCACTAGAGATGACGAGTTGACAGATCCATGGGGCTTCAAGTCACCGAAACAAACATGCAACGAGATAATACATGAGATTCAAGCTTGATGGTAAAAAATGGCGACACAAAACGATCAAAATCACCAAACCATGCGGTATTCAAAGCCACGATGGCCCGCGCGGGTCACCTGCTAGTGCGGTTTTTGAAGACGAATCTTTTGGATTCTCGTTTATAAGTGCTTAGATTCAACAATGCAAGAAGTAGACTACCGTCTCTGTGTCGTCATGTGAAGCTGAATACATCGTTGCGGGAAGTTGTGTGTCACAGGTTTTATTGATTCAACAACAATTGTTGGATTATGGTTTATCTCTTACCTTTACTCCTATTAATATAGATAATGAGGTTGCGGTTTCCGTAATTAAAAATCCGGTAAAACATAGTAAAATCCGACACATAGACTTTAAGCATCACTTTATCTGAGACTATGTTGAAAAGAAACTCATCGAAATCGTTTGTGTGTCTTCTGAAAATAATCTTGCTTATCTTTTTACAAAAGTGTTCGATAAATCACGTTTTGAGTCTCTAGTTCAAAGTATAGGGATGCAAAACTTAGAATAACCGAAATTGTTTTTTAGTTTAGTTTATATATTTCCGCATATATATATATATATATATATATATATATATATATATATATATATATATATATATATATATATATATATATATATATATATATATATATATATATATATATATAAAGGGGGGAATTAAACAAATGATTTGAAATGAAGAAACCTTTTGCTTATGACTATATGTCTGAAATCGGGTTTACGGTATTTTAAAGTTTATAACGAATTAATAACCTCAAGGTAATTGCTTAATTTACATTCTAGTGTCTTGTGGCCTTTAGTCTCATTATTAAATTCAGTAGTGTGGTTTGTACGTGTTAGAGCTTTTAAGAAGCTGACCATTAAACGACTCGACATTGTTTGCTGCAATAAAGGTTGAGATTTAATTCATGTCATAAGTCATATGATACGCTTTCAGATGGGAAACGCTTTTATTAAATTATATAATGCTATTGGTGTGTTAATAAGTATTTGAATTCACATAAGCGGCCTTTGAAACTTGACTCAATATACCCTTGGGGTGCCTCGTTCACCTAGCCAGCTAAGGCCATAATTGGTTTGGGATCGTTTGGTAGAAATTTTGCTATAGGTTTCATAGAAAGTCGCAGAATTCACATATCTTGTAAAAACTTCATAGAAGTTCAGTCATAGACTTGCACAATTAAACCAATGTTGTTTTAAAATGTTTTCAGATTTTGTACAAGCTATCCCTTCGCTATTTTCATAAGTTGCTCTTGTATAGGTTGGTAACCATTCCATACCACTTGTAACTTTAAATGCTTCACAAATACCATGAGTACATACAGTTTCTTGTCGAATGTACGCTAATTAGGAGTGCTTTATGGGTAAATCTGAGATTGCTTACCTGTAGTAAAACACGACTTTTTGGTATGAGACTGAATGGTTAAATTGGAAAAATACACAAACATGGGTTTAAATTAGTTAATTATTTTATACCCTTTGATTTGTTTACATAAACAGTTTTTATTTTCCGATAAGCAATCTGATCAAATCATCAAATCCCCATATGTATACTACATTAATTTTAACTATACACTACATAATTTTATGTTCGTTTGAATTTTCTTTGATGATTGTTAGCTTATATTTTAAAATTTTCTTTTGGTCGGTTGTCATAAAGTTTCAATTACTCTCTGCAAACTCGTTTGGATTTAAGTTTGTTTAAAAGCCCAGCTCATTCAAAAGGCCCAATTCGTTTAACATGCCCAGTTTGTTAACAGGCACATGTTCGGGACAAAACCATAATTTGAATCAAATTCTCTCATTCTCTCATTATCAACTTTATTGTTTCCAAATTCGCTGCAACATTATTCTTTGTCACATCATTCGAAATTGCTAGTGTTCGTTCGTGTAATTGATCATCTTCATCATGTAAGTTATTTTCTCATCTTCGTCCTTAACGAATGTCACGAATTTATATTACTTTGCTGGAATTACAACCTTGAACGGCTTGATTGCTTGATTGGTGTTCGTTTAAAGTTTCCCTATTAGCGTTCATTTAGGGTTGATTGCTTGATTGGTGTTCGTTTTAGGTTTCCCTGATTCTTGTTCGTATAGGGTTTCTTTGAATGTGGTTCGTTTAGATTGATTGATGTGTTCATTTGCTTAACATTTGAATATTCGTCGGAAAAGTTTTGAATATTCCTCGGAATTCTAACCGGAATTCCAACGGATTAGTAATGATTAAGTTTGTGATTAGACTTTTGTTTCCCCTCGACTGACGAACTATGCCTTAAAAGTAGGAACATTTAATGCATACCCATAGTTCCTTCGGCGCATTTAATGCTACTGGCCAACAAACATAATTTTGAAACGACGAACATTATTAATTTCATGTTAGCCAAATTAAGGGTTATAAAATTATTTGTTTCAACTGACAGGTTTGACTTGCATATTGTGACGAACTAGCTTAGTGCCCGTGTGATACACGGGATTGAAACTTGAAAAAACAGACAACAGCAATACAAATTAAACAGACAGAACGGTAAGAAAAAACAATGCAAAAGTTAGAAGGTTTATCAGAGGCGCAACCCTCCTTTACCAATCGATATTTATATTATCCGTCAAAGTTTTTCATCCCTTTCTTGTTAACTGTCCTTGAAACTTGAAAGCACACCATGTTCGACTACAAAGCCAAATATTATAGTTTTCAGAGTAATGTAGAATCACAAATGTAAGTCAATATTGAAAGAAGTAAATGTATTTGCATAAAGCGATATGTACCTTGTCCATATATACACAATCTCTAAATGTAATTTTTTTTTGTAACCATGAGAATCAGAACATAATTGTGAAACTAACCTTGATGAAACCGATTTCTTCACATGGTTGTGATAACATTGCATGCAACACATGATGCCATACTTTCTGAGTAGTCCATGCTTGTTACCACATGCATGCTGTTATAAAATAAACAGAAACTACATCATATCACTAACTCACTACTAACTCAATTCAAAATTATTTCACAAATTTAGTAATTAGTTACTAAACAATTCAGAAACCACATCACATCATCTACTCATTTCAAATTTACAAACAAATACTATTTCAGTTTTTGCCTCATAGACGGAGAAATTTAGCTATTAACATTTTAGGTAATATACAAAATCAAAGAATCTGACCTTCAAACTCCTTACACTTTCTAGCGAATGTGTTGCAGTAGTAGAATTACCTCCTTGTTGAAGGTGGTTTTCAAAAGTATCGATCAACACTGCACACCTTCTTTAAAGTTGCTTGAATAATGTCTCCTTATACAAAAAATTTCAAGTAAATAAAAAGTAATTAGAGATACACATCCGAAAAGTCTTTTTTTCATAAAATCAAGATCCTATAACATAGAAATCAAAATTGTTAACTGAAATCCTAATCCTTAATATTTTTTATGAACGCCAAAATCAACACAAGAGATAAGAAACCACTCATATAGAAAGAAATCCTATATTTGGTGAAGATGCTTCAGATTTAAAATCTTTCAATATAATTTGAAATTTGGAGAATGACGAAAATATGGAGCATAAATTGGAACCTTATCTTGAAAACATATCACATTCAAAAGTTTTTTAACATCATTGGCTGAGAAATAGGTGGCTTAATGAAGGCAGAGGGGTAAGCTTCCTTTTCCTGTAAGTTATCTTTTCCTAAGAAAAGCAGTAACCAATTCCAAACCAAGCGGTCCTCCCAAAACTTAGTCTCCCAAAATCATAGGACGCTAAAGGCCTTTGTAATTATTATTAAGATAAATTTGGACTTTAAAAGAAATTTAATAACTGGCAAATTTACATATAAAAAATAACATCAAATCACCTATGATGGACTATATTAAAAGAATAAGAGAAAAATAAATATTCATTAGCTGACAGATAAACCATAAGATGAATTTGTGTTAAAAATGGAACAAAAGAAAAATTAGTTTTTTCAAATGAGGAAGATGGAGAGGGCTCCATGGAGCAGAAATCTAATTTGTTGATAATCGAGCTAATTCAAAATTTTTAAACCAAGCTTCCTGTGAAAGCTTTTCTTTTTCCAAAATAGGTAATGTATGGTCTCTTCTATAAGATCTCTTTTTCCAATGCATACCTAGATTTCATAAAAAAAACATATTAATTAAATAAAAAGTAAAAGAAATAATACATAGCTATGTAATGGATTTATGACATCAGCGATAAGTGATAAAATCCAAGGTGGACAGACTTAGAAGTCGCCACGTCAGCAAAATGACGTCAGCCTTAACCCCCATTTATTAGATAAAAGAGATATGATTTCTTTCATGTTCGCCAACCCTTTGGATTATCTAATTCTAAGTTTCAGCCGAATATCTATGACGAACATGAGTAATTTCATGTTCGCCATGGATTTGGAACCTTCACATTATTTTCTGAATTAACCGACGACCATCTATGACGAACATGATTAAATTGATGTTCCCCAAGGACAAATTATCAAATCGTTTTTGGGATGTTCGGCGACCATCAAGATTAAATTTATGTTTTTAATCGTCGAACTTCTTTTGAACACAAAATATTTGTCTACGAACATTTCTGACGAACATGATCATGTTCGTCATGAACTCTGCTATTCTATGCTATTCTGCTAATGTTTGGCGAACAATCAAGTTCGACGAACATGTATGTTCGTTGAACAATAAGTATGCTAACATGTTTGATTTTTGGTTATCTCAAATTTTCTAACATGTTCGTTTCAGTGGCACAAGCACGATCGTTCGATAAGAGGCATAATCAGGCGGTGAACTTAGCTTTTGATTCCCCAGCAGCAACATCGTTTCATCCTGTTTTGAATTTCCTACAGGAGTCACGGATTGCGTTTTTATTACAAGAGGATATGTCGATCATTTTGCCATGTGTTCAGCAATTCTGGGATACATTGCAGCAGGTAGAACTTGTGCATCCTTAGACGGGGGAACGTCGCAATGGCTTGTCTGCGATAGTTAATGGGCACGAGTTCATGATTACTATCACTCATCTTCGCACCATTTTTCATCTTGGCACCGCTGCTCAAGAACGTGATGTGATGACGTTTGGCCAACATTTCATCACTAATGCCTTATGACGAATGGGGTATGTTGGACCACTTCCCGTCTCTCAATATGGAAAGAGCAAAGTCTACAGCCAATGGTGGTATTTGTTTCATGTCTTTGTTTCGGTGTTCAAGAATATGAAGACTGGGCATGACACTCTGGATAATTAGCTGGTTTCGATGAATGTTTCTATGGTTTACAACCGGCCATCCCTTTGCCCGATAAATATACGATCAGTTTGTAAATGAGATCAACCATCCGAGAAGCTTCCTGCTATATCCTTGCTTCGTGATGATTATTCGACATTTTCTTCTGAATCTTCCGAATGGTGGTTCGCGGGTTCGGGTGGGTGTTGTGGAAAAGAAAAATTTGAAGACTTTCCAGAAGCATCATCCACGCACTGTTGGTGAACCTCAGCCTCAGGAAACAACTTTATTTGGGGCAATTTTGGATGTAGGTTATGTTCATGAGGAGAATCCTGTTGTAGAGGGATATGTGCCTGAATCGTTGGTTCCGCCTCCACCATTTCCACCCTCTCTTCAGGATGAGGCTCCTGCCGTTGATCCTTATTTTATGGCCGCCTATGTTCTAGAGTTTGCTGAAAATCAACCAGGGGTTGATAATGCGGTGGTTGATCAGCTAGTTGTCGGGTTCTTTCCTCAACAGCATGACTTGGCAGATATTGAACTTATGTCTCTGATCAGAATGTTATGAAGGATGCTCCTCCAGATGATGTCTTGGTTTAAGTCGAGCAGTATGTCGGGACTCCACCGGGGAGTCAACACACTGAGGTGCTTGCTGTTTCGAAGACATATGTTGTCACCGCCGATGTGGAGCGTACTGAGGAATTGCCAGCATATACTGAGGAAGTGCCGTGGATATGAAGGTCGATGACGTTGTTACTTCTCATTTTCGGCCTGTCAATGCTACCGGTCCTAGTTCGAGTAAAATACCACTTTCCGATCAAGACATTTATGAGTCTTCAGCTGTTGATTTATTTCATCGACCAAGGAAACGCCTAGCAGTTGATACATCTTCTAACCCAACTATTTCATAATTACATGTTCTTGTTTTGCAGCTTTTACAGAGGTTGCGAAATTGAAGAAATCTGATGAAGAGAAGGTTCGCGTATATCGGACCTTGAAGCTCAAGTCCGGGAGCTTTCGAAACGTCCATCAGCTCAGGGGGAGGATACTTGTAGAGATGATCATTTGAGATATAGACGTGAAGATGATAAATACGATCCAAGTTCACAACGAGAAAAGGAGTTGGCTGGAAATTTTCAGGCTATGATTATCTACCAACCGGGTCAGAATCGAGCATCACTTCAGGGGGAGTCGTCTAGAGGAGGTCCATTTACTAAGGAAAAGACAAATGATGATTTGGAAGAACTTGAAGATGATTTATGGGAGGTTGATACAGCACGGGAAAATGATGATAATGATGAGGGTTTTGATATGATTTATATTCATTCTCCATTTGAAGGATTTACAGTTCCGACGGGGTTAAAAAGGTCATAAATATTGAAGTTGTCAGTGATGCCGGAGCTGAAGCCAAACATCAAAGACCAAGCTTAGAAGAGCGACATGGATGGTTTAGACCCAAGGCAGATGACAAGGAAAAAGAAGAAAAGATGATCCCAAAGTTGTATACTAAAAGTTCAGATCGCCAGCCTAAGCGTGGAATCATTAGCTGGATGTATGATAATGAGCTTAAACTGTTGATCATCAAGATATTTGATGGGGTTCAGTACATACGGAAAGAAAAGCGAAGGTTCAATTCATTCCCGAAGTCTGAGATAAAGGATTTGGCGAGTTTAAGGTTGATTAACAGAGACAATGATCCTTGGGTGAATTGGTTGGAGAATATTATTCGGAATGAGGGTAGATCAGGAAACTTTGTGGAGCTAAGTCCAGCAAAAAGAAGATTTCTTATTAACAAGAAGAAGATTGAAAGTGTAACGGGAAAGCTTGCTACAAGAACTATGTATCCACCCATTGCGAGTTTATTGCAGATTCCGTTGAAGAATTTCGAGAAAGACATACTTCAGAATCTTTACATGTGGGTTGTGGATACTGAAACATGAGAAGCGGTGACGTATCGGAAAAATGATGAGGTTGAAGATGGGATGAGCGAGATAGTTAGAGTTTTTGATTCGAAACAGTTAGCAAATTTTCCTGAGAAAGACTTAAAGATTCTACACAAGAATAAGATTTACGCAAGAGACGATTGGGCAGACATAGAAGAGATTATCAGAGGATGGTGACCACATGTGTTAATCTAGAAGTACATACGGATATTGAAATTTTGAGAAATTTCTAGAAACAACAGTCAAGGGGGAGTTTGTTAGTGCAAATATTATATGACAGTTGTTCTAGAAATATCGTTTAATTATATTCGTAATAGTTTGTAATAGTTTATATTTTTGTGTCCCATGAACATGTATGTTCGTGGGCTCAGTAGTCTATTTGGGTAACTCACGAACTTGTATGTTCGTGAGGCCCTCACACTCCTTTAGTGACGAACATGTTGTCCAATATAAAGGGATAACATGTTCAGGTTTAGGGTTAGATTTATGGGAGATTTCATGAAAACTCTGTGAATATCGATTGTATTATTGCTTGAGCGATTCATTCTAATACATATATTCAGATTTTATTGGTATTGCCTGTTGTTATCGTTATATACCGTTTTAGTATTATTGTGTATCAATTGATTATCGATATTCCGCATCGTAATCATTTGATTTAACCTTGTTGATCGGATAACTTGGACCTACAGTAACACTTATTAACACTATGTTAAAACTTATATGAACTTAAACTGAAATAAATTCAGCTAGTTTTCGACTTCTAAACTGTCTCAACAACACTATCAGTGTCGGTACAACGCTGATAGTGTCGCTACAACACTAATAGTGTCTCTACGACACTAACAATGTCGCTACGAATCTAACAGTTTCCCTAGAAATAACATACATAATTCATTTATTTATTATCTTCTTCAACCAAACTCGAGTTGCGGAATTTTAAACCTTCTCCAAATATCCTTAAACTTGCAGAAAACTTATATAAAACATCTATATCTAATAATAAGCATAAATAAACGTTAAAAATGGGTTTTACCTTGATTTCACGAACAGGGTCTTTCCAAGGACTTGAACAAAACTCAGTGTTTTCCGCTCTAATTACCACTAATGTGATCACGATCGTTTGTAGAATGCTCCCGTGATTTTTGCTACGGAAGAAAATCATGCCATGCACGTTTAGTCTAATAGTTATAATTGTAATTAGATTATGTTTCCTTTTAGATAAGATGTAGTTTCCTAGATTGTCTAGGATAGCCTCAAGGTCTATAAATATAGATCCTTGTAAGATAGAAAACACGTTGTATTGATATCATTGATTAATGCAATTGAGGCTTATAATTCGACAAATATATATTGTTCTTCATTGTTCTTAGTTTTACAATATTGTTTGTTTAGATCAACTTGTTAATATTAAAGTGTTCATCCGCTGCTGAACTTCCTTAATAGATCAAGATCTTAAGGAAGGCAAACTTTAAGTTATATTAGCTTATTCGATCCTGACAAGTGGTATCAGAGCCAGGTTATCTTTTGAAGCATTCATCTCCCAAATTTCAAGTCTTACTAATGATGATCTGAAACAGATCCATCAAGATGACTGGGAGGAGATGGATCTGAAGTGGCAAGCGGCCATGTTAGATTTACGTGCTAGGAGGTTTGTGAACAGAACCGGAAGAAGATTTAATCCAAGGAACAATGAAAGGATTGCTTTTGATAAAAGCAAGGTGAAGTGTTATGAATGCAACGAACCAGGGCACTTCGCTCGGGAATGCAAGAACAAGTCTAAATCCAACAACTCTAGAAACACACAAGAAAACAATCCAAGTGCACCTGTTTCACAAGACGTATTTGGATATGATTGGAATGACTTAGCAGAAGAAACTAGTCAAAACAGAGCATTAATTTCTTGTGATGACTCAGTTTCTACTGAATATATTACTACTGTTCGCCATGCATGCATAGCAGTAGTAATGGATGCTGACGATGTTGTTTCTACGGACGATGTTGTTTATACGGACAATGTTGTTTCTACGGAAGATGTTGTTTCTACGGATGATGATGTTTCTACGGAGCTTGTTTATACTGACTTGGTTACTACAGCAATTGACGATGAGGTTCTTGGATACGACTGGAATAAAGATGATCAAGAATCTCCTCAAGATGATATTCTCTTACAATCTCTAATGGCAATTGACTCATCATCAAAGGATACTGAAACTTCATCACTCATGGCTGAGGTAACTTCCAAACTCTGTTCTTCTGAATGTAAGGAGGTTGTACTTAAATACAGAAATCACAATCAATTAATGAGTGACTCCATTAAATCTTTAGAGGAACAAAGAAGGTCAGCTTCTAAGGTAATAGATAACTTAGAAAATCAAATTAAATCATACAAAGTAAATGAACAAAGTTATCAAGAGAAAATCAAAGTAGTTGAATGGTAAAGAGAGGATCCACTAGTTAAACTTAAGGATGCTAGGGCAGAAATCAAAAGATTAAGTGAGGCACATGAAAAAGTTGAATTAGATGTAGGGAAACTTGAACATGCTTCAAAATCAGTAAATGACCTTATTCAACATCAGATACATGGTAAAGTTAAAGCAGGTTTAGGTTTTAAAGAAGTATCCCCTCCATTTAACCAAAACTACATCCCACCATCCTTGGATGAACCTAGGATTCCTATCTCCCAGACACCTCCAACAGAATCATTCAAAGTTGATCCCATCAACTATGATGAAGTTCTGATTGAGGACTTAGTTGAGTAAAGTAAACTGAATATTGTGAAAAACAAGGATATTCCTTTGGAAAATCACTTAATCACAATTGAAGGAGTTCCTAAACAAAGTCTAGTGTCTATGTCATCTACTGACCAGATTAAGAAAGAAACCAAATCTGAATGTACATGCTGAAAAAACTCCACAGTTTCTAGGGAAAAAGAAAAGAAGTGGGTTCATATAGATAAAAGAGGAAATCAACGAAACATGAACCAAATAAAGACCCAAAAAGGCCAACTTCCTAGAAAATCTGTAAAAGGGTGTTTTATTTGTGGGAAGTTGAATCACTATGCAAAAATCTATTATTACAACTGCAAGTGTACCTCCAGTTAATACTGAGAGTTCTACTCCAGTTAATACTGAGCCAGTCACCACTATTGTGACTACACCTTCTGTTTCTACACCTCACTCACCACCATTGGTTGCTTTCACTAGAAAACCCAAGAGGGTTCCTCAGCCTCTTGAGCTTCAAACTTCCCCACTCTCAATTTTCAAAAAATCTTTACATGGAACATCTTCAGGAAAGACACAAACAAGGGAAAACATTGAGCAAACCCCCAAGCTCACTGAGGTGGTCCATAAGGAGGGGGTGACCATTTGGAAAGGGCTAATACTACTGATGTCATTACTTCTTATAGTGATTCGCGGGACAGTATTAACATAACTAATACCCGATCCAAGGCAACACTATCCTTGGATGCTGATTTTTTAGCATCTTTGGAAAGTGGTCCCGGGTGCCAAGAAACCACAGGGGAGATACATGTTTCTGCTTGGCAGGAAGGTATCTTTACATCCTATGATCCACCACCTGTTGGTACTCAACAGGAAAGGAGTGAGGATAGATCTAATCTCAACCAAGAATTGATGGAAATGTACAAAACTGTCCTGGTTAGGGTGGACAAACAAGGGGAGGCCCTTGCCACTTTAACTCAACTGGTGCATCAGTTGCTGGCCCAGCAAGCCTTACTCTCAGCCCAACTGATACCCAGAAGAAAATCCACAAGAAGCATTGGTACCTCTCCAGTCCCATCAAGCTCTTCTTCTTCCTCAGATGACGATCCTTCTGCTGACAAAAAGGGGGAGAATGAACCTGAAAATATTTTATCTACAGAAGATGAGGCTAAACTCAAGGGGGAGGAGAATGAAAGAAAAAGCGATGAAACAGTGATCACGGCTACATCACTAACTGAAGAAGATGAAGGTGAGAAGATGGAGGTAGACAAGGAAGCTGAGAAGGAACAAGGAATTGAGGGGGAGCAGGAGATGATAATTGATGATGCAGTTATTGATAATGTTCAAATTTCTGCTGCAGAGTTTGTGATTACTACGGAGGAATTTGTTACTACGGAAGCACAATTAATACGGCCCCTCAAATAGAAGTTGTTACTACGGATGATGAGATAGTTTCTACTGACACTGTTAATACTGCCAGCCATCCAGTTAATACGCTCAGTTCAGTTACTATGGGCAGTCTCATTAATACGGAAGCACATGCTTCTACTGAAGGAGTTTTTATTAAAGATCCAGTTGCTACTGCTTCACAAGTTACTATGGATCTTGATGTTTCTACTGAAACACCTCCAACAGTATCTCTTCCAATAGTATCTGAAGCAATCCAAGGCAGTGAACCATTGAAGGCAATTCTTTCTGAAGCAACATCAGTTACAATAGTATCAATGAGTACAACTACAACTCCCACTATTGATGAAGAAGCTGCTGTTGCTGAACTGTTAAAACTTGAAATGGCAAAAATCATTGCAGAAAGAAGAATTGAAGCAGCTTCACTTCCAAAGGCCAAGGCTTTGACAATACCTACAGCTTCACAAAGCACAAGTGAAGGAATAGACTATGTTGCAGATCCTTCAAGACCTTCAGGTATAAGACCACTTAGTCTTCCTCCTTATAGATCTCATGTTCCCAAAGTAGTTACATAAATAAAGCCTGAAGAGAAGGCTAAAGGGAATAAGGTAGCAGAAGATCTAAAGGAGAAAGAAAAGATGAAGGAATGAAAGGGAAGAGAAGTTAGCTGCTTACCAGTTAGCTGCTGAAGAATTGGATGTTGGTGATGATCCAGCAACCATTGTGGACATCCATACCAAGCTGCAAATCCAAGAGATGGAGAAAATTCAAAAGTTAAGGGAAGAAGAATTAGCTGTAAGAGCTATGGTAGACAAGGAGTTTGCTGATTTAGCCAAGGAAGAAAGAACAAAGAAAAAGAAAGTCCAAAAGAAACAATCCACACAAGACAAACTTGCTGAAGACAGAAAGAAATTTATCTCATATCTCAAGTCCAAAAACTACAGTGGTAGATCATTAGGACCAATGAAGATGGGAAGTTTGCTAGAGCTTGTGGAAAAAGAAAGAAAGAAGGATGCTCAAAGAAAGATTGCTCTCACCAAACTACAAGACAGAAAGCAGTTTGAGTTGGAGAGATCATTGAAAAGAGCTCATGAGTTGGGAAGAAAAATGTTTGATGCCCAGGGCAAAGAAATTGCAAATCCTTTTGTTAGTACTGCTCCAGTTAAGCCCAATCCTCCTGAAAAGCTGAAGAGAAAGAAGTCAGTATCAACAAGAGTTGTTCAAAAGAGACAAAGAGTAGAAGACATTTCTACTTCAACTACTTCTCAAGGAAGTCCCGTTATACCATTTGTGCAAGTCAAGAAAGAACCAGTTGTTATTGAAGAAAAGAATGATGACCTAGAGATATCTCAAGATGACTGTTCTGCATTGATCATCCATGAAGAAGGACTAAGGATTGCACCTTTAGCTGTTGAGCCTCCTAAAATCATAGATTGGGAGTACACTGGTGGACAAATGAAGACTGAGTATGTTGTGACGATGGAAGATAAGTCCAAGACCATTTTTCCATCTTTTCACAGAATGGTTAGAGACTTCTCAAGATCTGATCTGGAGAGAATTTATGATATTGGAAAGAGAAAGTACTAAAACTCTAGAGGTCAAAGTTCAGGGGCAATAGACTGGTTAAATGGAATGTTTGAACCAGATATCGAGAAGATTAACCCTGCTTTCAAAAAGGGAGGTCCAAACAACCCTGTAGTTAAGTGGTTCCTGTATGAAAGAAGTGGCACATATTCTATAGTTAGAACTCATGGTGCAATGGAGTTCTATCTAGTAGACAAAAGGTATCCACATGGGTTGAGGACATTGAGAGAGCTGATCAAGGTTAGACTGTTTGGACTTGTGACTTCAAAGATGGCTCATGAACTGGTCTGGGACATCATGATGCAGCTCACTGAAGAGTTGGCAAAAGAAGGAGAAAAGGAAGGTGCAAGGCAAGAAGCTGAAAGAAACAAATGATCATGTTTTGTAATAATAGTAGTTAAAAGTTGATGTATGAAACTTGTACTTTTGATATTCTATAAAAGTTCAAGGTTAGGGGACATTGTTGGGTTATAACTTAGTCAAAATAGTTTTAACTCATTAATACTGCTTCTAGATAGTGAAAGTACTTATTACGGATTTCTATTAATACTGAAGACTGAAAACGTATAAGTTACTGCGGAAGATCAAGTTAATACGGCTGTTCAACTATTACTACTGAAGACTCATTACTACGGATCATCATTTTTACTATTGCTTGAAGTTACTACGGAAGAACTTCTTGTCATACACGTTTAAGAGTTTCAATTGTAATTAAAGTATGTTTCCTTTTAGATAAGATGTAGTTTCCTAGATTGTCTAGGATAGCCTCAAGGTCTATAAATATAGATCCTTGTAAGATAGAAAACACGTTGTATTGATATCATTGATTAATGCAATTGAGGCTTATAATTCGACAAATATATATTGTTCTTCATTGTTCTTAGTTTTACAATATTGTTTGTTTAGATCAACTTGTTAATATTAAAGTGTTCATCCGCTGCTGAACTTCTTTAATAGATCAAGATCTTAACGAAGGCAAACTTTAAGTTATATTAGCTTATTCGATCCTGACAAGTTGAGTTTTGACTTGTCAACTCACCATTAATTAAGGAAAACTTATTAATTAAGAAACCTTTTTAATACGGTGAGTTGCAGTATTAACAAATAATAACCGTAGTAATGGTACAGCGAGCCGTATTAACTGGTCTGGCCGTAGTAATGTGAATTACTTCCATTATTAACCAGAGATCCGTAGTAACAACTATACTAGACAGTATTAACCATTCCGTCCGTATTATCATAATAAGAGTAGTAGTAGTTAAACCTTCCCTTAATACGGATAATGTGGCCGTACTAATAAAACTTTGGTTAAAATTTGTTGCTACTGTTAATTTTGCAGTAGTAAAATAGTACAATACTAAAAAGTAAGGCACTTGAGCTTATGTTAAGGTTAATACTGCTTCTCGAAGGGACTTAAAATAGAGATAAAAAGAGATAAAATAATATGGTTTAATCCATGTTGATCATTCCAATACGGGTAATCAAGAATGTGAATCTTCCCACATCAAATGCTTTTGTGAGAAGATCAGCAAGCTGATTATCAGTATGAATTTTCTCAACATGTATTAATTTCTTTTCGTTACAGTCTCTTATGAAGTGATAGCGTATCTCTATATGCTTTGTCTTGGAGTGCTTCACTGGGTTGTTGATGATGCTTATGGTACTTTGGTTGTCTATTAAAATTGGAGTATTCATGAAGGAATAGCCATAGTCAATCATTTGATTTTGTATCCATAGCACTTGAGCACAACAACTAGCAGCTGCAATGTATTCAGCTTCTGCGGAAGAGGTGGACACAGTAGATTGCTTTTTGCACTGCCAAGACACCAGTCTTGAGCCTATGAATTGACATCCTCCAGTTGTTGATTTCCTGTCTAAATTTTCATCACCATAATCACTATCAGTAAAAGCAATTAAGTCAAAAGGTGAGTCTTTAGGATACCATAATCCTAAGCTAGGCTTGCCCTTCAGGTAACGAAAAATCCTCTTGACTGCAATGAGGTGTGACATCTTGGGTCTTGTTTGATATCTTGCACACACACAAATTCCAAACATGATGTCTGGTCTTTGAGTTGTGAGATACATTAAAGAGCCTATCAAAGACCTGTAATTGTGAATATCCACATCCTCCCCCTCAAGATCAGCAGTCAGTTGTTTGTGAGTTTCTACGGGTGTGTTGGCCACTTTTGCATCCAGAGATCCAAATTTGGTGAGAATTTCCTTGACATACTTGGATTGGCTGATGAAGAGGCCATCAGAATTTCGCTTGACTTGTAGACCCAGAAAGAATGTGAGTTCACCCATGGAACTCATTTGAAATTGAGTGTGCATTAGTTCCTCAAACTCCTTGCACAAAGAATCTTTGGTACATCCAAAGATGATGTCATCAACATAAATTTGGACAAGTAGGATATCTGAGTGAGATTTCTTGAAAAAGAGTGTCTTGTCAATTGTTCCTCTTTGAAAGTTGTTTTGCAGAAGATAATCAGACAGAGTGTCATACCATGCCCTTGGTGCTTGATGAAGCCCATAGAAAGCTTTTACCAGTTTGTAGAACATGTGAGGATGTTGAGGGTCCTCAAAGCCAGGGGGCTGCTTGACATATACCTCTTCCTCTATAACTCCATAGAGAAAGGCACTTTTCACATCCATTTGGTATACCTTGAAACCCATAAAGGAAGCAAATGCTAGAAATAGTCTAATGGCTTCTATCCTAGCTACTGGAGCAAACACCTCTTCATAATCAATGCCCTCTTCCTGTGTGTAGCCCTGAGCCACCAGTCTTGCTTTGTTCTTGATTACAATACCTCTTTCATCCTTCTTGTTTCTGAAGATCCATCTTGTACCAATCACTTTCTTGCCAATTGGTACTTCAACTAACTCCCAGACTCCTTGAATTTTGAATTGAAGTAGCTCAGCTTGACAAGCTTCTATCCAGTGTAGATCCAGTAATGCCTCTTGAATTTTCTTTGGTTCCATTTGAGAAAGAAAGCAGGCAAACAGACATGTGTTTACCAGAGCTTTCATAGGGTCCTTTTTGGGCTTGGTTTGACTTCTAGTCTCCATAGATAAGTCAAGATTACCAACGATTTGAGAAGGTGGATGATTCTTTGAAACACGAGAAGATGGAATTTTCTCAAGTCTTAATTCCACTCCTAAGTTGGTGTCATTCAAGTCTGGCATTTCAGTGCTTGGGAAGGATGTAGTAGCAGGAGGAGTAGTAATTGGAGAAGGTAAGTCATCAGTGTATGTTTCAAACTCTTCAGTGACAATATGTTAAAATACATCCTCATCTTCTTCCACTAAGTGAGGAACTCCATTTGATCTTGTGTCAGCATCCTTAGCAGTAGTTGTAGAAGTAGGAACATCTTCATCTTCAGCATCTGCTTCTTGTTGTGGAGTGTCATCCGTAGAAACAGGGAGATTGATGTACTCCATTACATCCAATCTTTCAGTACCAATGATTGGAGCAGTAGGAACTTGCTCCGTAGAAACAGAGGTGGCAGTAGTAATAGGATCCGTAGGAACCAATTTTGCAGTATTAACAGGATCCGTAGGAACTGATGAAGGTTGAAAGTCAAAATAAAAATCTAAAGATTTGGTTAAGGCATCCAAATCAAAGACTCAATTTGGTCCTTGACCCTTTTTGTTGGGAGTATGTTCATTAAAGGACACATTAGAACTTTCTTCTATGATTTTTGTTTTGTGATTGTAAACACGATATGCCTTGCTCTGAGATGAGTACCCAACGAAATATCCTTCATCTTCCTTGCTTTCAAACTTACCAAGATAGTCCTTAGAGTTTAAGACTGTACAAGAACATCCAAATGCTCTTAAGAAACTTACCAAAGGTTGTCTCTTGTGTAGTAGCTCATATGGGGTCTTGTTTTGAGATTTAACTAGAAGAACCATGTTCTGAACATAGCAGGCAGTGTTAACTGCTTCTGCCTAGAAAAAGATGGGTAGGTTTGAATCTGCCAACATACTTATAGCTGCTTCAATCAATGTCCTATTCCTTCTTTCAACAACTCCATTTTGTTGAGGAGTTCTAGCAGCACTGAATTGTCTTTCTATTCCTTTCTTCTCACAAAAGTCATTCATCACTTGATTCTTGAATTCTGTGCCATTGTCACATCTTATCTTCTTGACTTTCAGGTTGACTTGTGTTAAACTTTGGTGATGAAAGAGATGAGCAGCTGACTTGTCTCATCTTTAGTGGCCAAGAAGTACACCCAAGTGTATCTAGTGAAGTCATCAGTGATGACAAGGCAATAGGACTTCTTGGCAATGCTCTTTACATTTGTAGGAGCAAAGAGGTCCATGTGGAGCAAATGTAAAGGAGTAGTAATTGTGTTGATCTCCTTTTACTTATGAGATGATTTATGTTGTTTTCCTTGCAAACAAGCTAAGCAGTTATCATCCAAATTGAATTGTTTGTTTGGGAGACCTCTGACCAAGCGAGACTTCACCAATTGATTGATATTCTTCAGATTCATGTGGCACATCCTTCTATGCCACAGATTTGATTCATCCAAAGTAGCTTTTGAGACAAAGCATGTTTCAGTTGCGGTTGGTTGTACCTTAGACATGTCAAAACAATAGACATTGTCTCTTCGTGGAGTTCGGGGTAGGATCATGCTTTCATCAATAACATATCCAGGCTTCATGATGATGCATTCAGAAGCAGTAAAGATAGTTGTGTGTTTCTCATCACAGACTTGAGAAACACTCAACAAGTTATACTGCAACTGTTGCACATAAAACACATCTTTGAAGCTAATTCTCCCATTGCTTACAGTTCCCTTTCCAGAAATCCTTCCTCCTTTTGGATTACCTCCAAAGGCAACATAGCCTCCATTGAACTTCTCAAAGTCCTGAAGACACGACATGTTTCCTATCATGTGCCTGGAACAGCCACTATCTACATGCCAACTGCTCTCACTTTCATTTGTTGGTTGAACCTGCACATAAACAATAGGAGTTAGTTTCTGGTGGGAACCCAAGCCAAAGCTTACTTGGGTTTGCCCATTTCATCAAAGTAACTCACCTTCCTTTGGACTAGTTTTGGGAAATCAGAAGGAATAGGTGGTTGAGTTACTTTGACCTTTGGTTGCCATACTTGTTTGAATGTTTTGACTTTTGAAATGTTTGCAGTGTGAACTGATTTTGGTTTAACAATAGAAACAGATACTGTTTTGATAGAGTTTTGTTTCACAGTATTAACACGATCCGTAGTAACTGAGTTACGTTTGGCAGTGTTAGTGCGTGCAGTATTAACACGATTATTGTTCACAGTATTAAAGCGAGCAGTATTAACACTGTTATTTTCCACCGTATTAACCTGAGCAGTAGAAACAAAGTTTTGTCTAGCAGTATTAAATCTATTTCTACTGTTAGAACATAAATTTTTGTTAACACTTTTTCTTCCTGAAGCAGTAGTAACAGATTTGTTGTGAACATGATTTATTCTGTTACTACTGTTCATGGTTTTTCTTTGATTTTCATTCTTTCCAGTATTTCCCAATCCTTTGTGTTGTTGTTGAATCACTTGCTTTTGATTTTCATGATTGTAATAACAGATTTTTGCATAGTGATTCAACTTCCCACAAATAAAACACCCTTTTACAGATTTTCTAGGAAGTTGGCCTTTTTGGGTCTTTATTTGGTTAATGTTTCGTTCATTTCCTCTTTTATCTATATGAACCCACTTCTTTTCTTTTTTCCCTAGAAACTGTGGAGTTTTTGCAGCATGTATATTCAGATTTGGTTTCTTTCTTAATCTGGTCAGTAGATGACATAGACACTAGACTTTGTTTAGGAACTCCTTCAATTGTGATTAAGTGATTTTCCAAAGGAATATCCTTGTTTTACACAATATTCAGTTTACTTTCCTCAACTAAGTCCTCAATCAGAACTTCGTCATAGTTGATGGGATCAACTTTGAATGATTCTGTTGGGGGTGTCTGGGAGATAGGAATCCTAGGTTCATCTAAGGATGGAGGGATGTAGTTTTGGTTAAATGGAGAGGCTACTTCTTTAAAACCTAAACCTGCTTTAACTTTACCATGTATTTGATGTTGAATAAGGTCATTACTGATTTTGAAGCATGTTCAAGTTTCCCTACATCTAATTCAACTTTTTCATGTGCCTCACTTAATCTTTTGATTTCTGCCCTAGCATCCTTAAGTTTAACTAGTAGATCCTCTCTTTGCCATTCAATTACTCTGATTTTCTCTTGATAACTTTGTTCATTTACTTTGTATGATTTAATTTGATTTTCTAAGTTATCTATTACCCTAGCAGCTGACCTTCTTTGTTCCTCTAAAGATTTAATGGAGTCACTCATTAATTGATTGTGATTTCTGTATTTAAGTACAACCTCCTTACATTCAGAAGAACAGAGTTTGGAAGTTACCTTAGCCATGAGTGATGAAGTTTCAGTATCCTTTGATGATGAGTCAATTGCCATTAGAGATTGTCAGAGAATATCACCTTGAGGAGATTCTTGATCATCTTCATTCCAGTCATATCCAAGAACCTCATCGTCAATTGCTGTAGTAACCAGGTCAGTATAAACAAGCTCCGTAGAAACATCATCATCCGTAGAAACAACATCCTCCGTAGAAACAACATTGTCCGTATAAACAACATCGTCCGTAGAAACAACATCGTCAGCATCCATTACTACTGCTATGCATGCATGGTGAACAGTAGTAATATTTTCAGTAGAAACTAAGTCATCACAAGAAATTAATGCTCTGTTTTGACTAGTTTCTTCTGCTAAGTCATTCCAATCATATCCAAATACCTCTTGTGAAACAAGTGCACTTGGATTGTTTTCTTGTGTGTTTCTAGAGTTGTTGGATTTAGACTTGTTCTTGCATTCCCTAGCGAAGTGCCCTAGTTCATTGCATTCATAACACTTCACCTTGCTTTTATCAAAAGCAATCCTTTCATTGTTCCTTGGATTAAATCTTCTTCCGGTTCTGTTCACAAACCTCCTAGCACGTAAAGCTAACATGGCCCCTTGCCACTTCAGATCCATCTCCTCCCAGTCATCTTGATGGATCTGTTTCAGATCATCATTAGTAAGACTTGAACTTTGGGAGATGAATGCTTGAAAAGATAACCTGGCTCTGATACCATTTGTCAGGATCGAATAAGCTAATATAACTTAAAGTTTGCCTTCGTTAAGATCTTGATCTATTAAAGAAGTTCAGCAGCGGATGAACACTTTAATATTAACAAGTTGGTCTAAACAAACAATATTGTAAAACTAAGAACAATGAAGAACAATATATATTTTTCGAATTATAAGCCTCAACTGCATTAATCAATGATATCAATACAACGTGTTTTCTATCTTACAAGGATCTATAGTTATAGACCTTGAGGCTATCCTAGACAATCTAGGAAACTACATCTTATCTAAAAGGAAACATACTTTAATTACAATTGAAACTCTTAAACGTGTATGACAAGAAGTTCTTCCGTAGTAACTTCAAGCAGTAATAACAATGATGATCCGTAGTAATGAGTCTTCAGTAGTAATAGTTGAATTAACTTGATCTTCCGCAGTAACTTATACGTCTTCAGTCTTCAGTATTAATTGACTTCCGTATTAAGTACTTTCATTATCTAGAAGCAGTATTAATGAGTTAAAACTATTTTGACTAAGTTCAACAAGTTACTACAGAAGAAATTCTTGTCATGCACGTTTAGTCTAATAGTTATAATTGTAATTAGATTATGTTTCCTTTTAGATAAAATGTAGTTTCCTATATTGTCTAGGATAGCCTCAAGGTCTATAAATATAGATCCTTGTAAGATAGAAAACACGTTGTATTGATATCATTGATTAATGCAATTGAGGCTTATAATTCGACAAATATATATTGTTCTCCATTGTTCTTAGTTTTACAATATTGTTTGTTTAGATCAACTTGTTAATATTAAAGTGTTCATCCGCTGCTGAACTTCTTTAATAGATCAAGATCTTAACGAATGCAAACTTTAAGTTATATTAGCTTATTCGATCCTGACAGTTTTATCTCCCGTGATCATCCAAAGTTGGTTCCTATATTTTATTGTTGACAACCTTTTTTCTTGACATAATAGAGGTAAGTGGATCAAACAAGTATCCAAATTCTAAATAATTTGACAATGAAGTGCAATTTGCAGCTTTTTGAGATAAACTTAGAGTAACGCATAACTTTTCTGCTATCTCGCATACCCCAATCAAATAGGATCGTTGAAAGACAGGAAAATTTATAATTAAACTCAACTTTTTATGACTAAACTCAACTTTTCAAGTATATAGATAGATTCATTACTAATTTATGAGCATAAACCTTATGACTATCCTAATATTACTATCTAGATTAAATTTGATTGTATTCTTAAAGTTTGTGCGCACATTGGGCTTTAACCCGTTTTCTTTGGGCTTTCGTGTACGGGCTGGATTTTGTTTGAAGATGTTGGATAGCTTATGGCTTGAAGATGCTGGATTTTGTTACGCGTGTCTTTCTGTGACAACCCGCGAAAATCCAGGTTCACACCGACTAAATTCTTTTAACACTATTACTCAACTTGTATATGTTTTGATTTATTTACGACCGGTAGGTCAACCTATACATAAATGATACTGGTTAACTACGTCAAAAACATATACGGATACCGGGATTAGGTATACGGGATCAATATTCACATAAAATAAACATTTTTACAACAATAATTCTAGTCCAATATTTCATGCATAAAATCATGATTTATGCATCAACTTTGCATGTATGGAACTTTGCATGCATATATATATATATATATCAAATACACAACTTACACAAAAGACCCTAAGCATACAAGGACTTCACTTAGGACCCTAGAGTTTGCAAAAATGACAATTTAAATAATCACCTACAAGTTGTTTGTTTCTTGCTTTACTAGTTAAATGAGTTGGTGGTGTGACATGGGTTTAGTCACTTACACACTTGACCATTTCACTATTGAACTCAATAGACCATACCTCCCATGTGCTAGCACTCATGACTCCACTCTCTCCTTTGGCTATAAATACTAGACCCCTTCCATCCATTTCACTTGCTCATTCACCACCAAGTGAAAAAACTCTTCTCCCTCCCTCCTTGCTCTTTAAATTTTGGCCAAGAGAAGAACCAAGAAGAAATCACCAACACACATTCCATACATCAAAAACCTAGTTCTAAGATTTGATCATAAGGAAGAAACATCAAGTCTTGCATTCATATACTCTTAGGTATGTCCTAAAAACTCTCTTCATGCAACATATTTACATACTCATTTGTCATAAAACTTAGGCATTTCATACAACAACTTAGCATAAACAAAGAAAAGTTAAGTTATTTTGTTACCCGGAAACTAACACCGACTTGTAGACACTTTTTAACCATCTTAACCAAATGTTTTGGATAAACCATTTTAAACAAAAGATACTTCTATGTTTTATGAAGATTTAGACATAAAAATCATAGTTTTTGGATATGTTTAAGTATTTTAAAAGTATTTTACGCAACAACATACGTTTCAGCTACATAAACTGTCTACACGGACTATTTTTGGGAAATCTGGGAAAACGAACACTAAAACATAATAGGAGACCTCAGCTATGTTAAATTTAACTCAAAAACGAACGTTTCAATATAATATTCGTTAAAAACGGATAAATATCGAGCAAGATATACCATTTTGAAGTTTGACCTAATTCCTTGACCCCCAAACTGCATACCAGCGGACCTTTTATTAAAACTGGGAAAAATGGTTTTGAATTATGACATGAGACCTGTGGCATTTGAAAGATAAATCAAATGTCTACATTTCCATAAAAAGAACACTAAAAACGGATAAACGACCAAGGAGTTATGATATTTTCAAGTTAGCATGTACTTTGAGAAAACCTTAAAACCTACTGTTAGTATTTCTGTTATAAATATCAGTAGACTTTCAATCTGGTTTCAAGGCCTAAACCATTTGAAAGGTACTTCAAACGCGGTCGTTTCTATATAAGATTCATTAAAATCGGATAAGAAACGGGCGAGATATGCTACTTTAAAGTTGGGTAAAACTTAAAGATACTTGCTGAGTTTTTTATAAACTTTTATAAAAACTAACTTTTAAAACCAACTCGATAATAATAGCGACAACACAATACTAGGGAGCTTTGTATGCAATGATTCCATCTCGATATTTCGTAGTGCCGAGCTTGCTGGATTTACGATTTAAAGTGTCCTAGCTCCGCATGCGATTATAGAATGGTCTTGTATATAATGGCCCGAACGGTGTTAGTTTATTATTATTAAACCCGAACCTTAACCCTACCTTATTCATACATATACATACTTTTTTCATGTGCATTGGACTAGAATATAAAAACCTAAATTCCAAAACTTAATAGGTCAAGGTTAGACCTACCTGATTCTCGGATTTGAGACTCCTACGTGTTGGCTTACACACACTGCCTCATTACTTTTAGCTGGCTTGCTAAGGTGAGTTCATAGCCCCGCTTTTTACTTGTTTTTATAACATACTTGGGGTGAGATACATGCTCTTTTACTTATGGACACAAGTACTTAAAACCTTTACTAGTTGCCTAAGTTACCACTAAGCCAAAGGAAATTCCCCTATCATGAATCGTTAGTTAAGGACTTAAGCGCGATTGTATTGGATAGATCTATTAGGGTTTGACAACCCTCACCCAACGGCTAGACGATGTAACCCACGTCTACCACAACTAACTCGTGGACTCGAGTAGGGTGCTTTACTTTTGAAACTATATATGTTATTTGGCTATAACATAGGAACACTTATGGGGTAAGGAACTTTGTTACGCTTCGATGTCATGAGCTTAGGTGCAACTGTAAGACTTTACTTAAACGGAAATCTTGTGGTCCACTTTATTACTAAACTAAACCTATGAATTCACCAACTTTATGTTGACTTTAGCATGTATGTCTCAGGTGCTTAGTCGAAAGGGCTTTCGACGGAGGGATTTTGGGATATGACAGAGTCGCATATTTCAAACTCACGCTTTTGGGAGATTTCCCTTGCATTACTTATTTTCTTTTAAGTTATGTAATGTAAATCTTTGTTTTGTGAACTCTGGTAACACTTTTCCTTAATCATGTAAAACTCTGATTTTCATTATCAATGAATGTATGTTTTTTTTTCTAAAACGACTCATATAGAGGTCGTTCGCCTATATATCATTGCTATCTGGGACCCATGAAGTCAACACCTCGAGTCTCGGGAATACGAGATTTGGGGGTGTGACAGATTGGTATCAGAGCTCTGGTTATAGCGAACTAGGTTGCATTAATATTCCTAGGCTATAACTGTGTTATACAACTAATTGCTTCCGCACTACAATACTTTTATACTTTTTTTATTTACGACCATTTGGGCCTTGTCACAACATGTCTACCCCTCACTACATCATATTGTCCGACTCTGAGGACGAGTATCTCCCTATACCTACTGTCGACCTATCTTGATTCGACTCCGATATAGATATGGACATTTCCTCATCCATGTTAGGATCACATGTCACTCCACATTTCTCACCTACATCTGACGACGAGATCGTCACCCATCCTGCATCGACCGTCAATGAGCCGATAGGGGCTTTGTATCTACGAAATTTAAAACTTTGATTGACGTTGCCCCAACTACCTTAGAAGCTAAGTACACAATAGAATTAGCAAACGGGAAATTGGTAACAACAAATAGTATCATTCGAGGTTGTACCTTAACCTTAGTTGACCACCCATTCAATATCGACCTAATACCTATTCAACTCGGAAGTTTCGACATAGTAATAGGAATGGATTGGCTATCTCTAAATCACGCCGAAATCATATGTAACGAGAAGATTGTCCGTATTCTCCGCACGGACGGGAAAACCCTCTTGATCAAGGGAGATGGGAGCCGATCAAAGTTAAGCATCATATCAATCTTAAAAACGTTGAAGTACTTACAGAAGGGATGTGACGCCTATTTGGCTTACATGACGGAGACGGAGACGAAGGAGAAACAACTAAACGACGTACCGACTGTTCGAGAATTTCCCAAAGTCTTCCCAGAAGACTTACCCGGACTTCCACCTCCAAGACAAGTCCAATTTCACATCAACTTAGTGCCAGGAGCCGCACCAGTGGATCGAGCACCATATCGACTCGCTCCATCGGAAATGGAAGAACTATCCAACCAACTCCAAGAGTTACTAGATCGAGGATTCATTCGTCCAAGTTCTTCACCTTGGGGAGCACCAGTTCTTTTTGTCAAAAAGAAGGATGGATCCTTCAGGATGTGTATCGACTACAGAGAACTGAACAAGCTAACCGTGAAGAATCGTTATCCACTTCCAAGGATTGACGATCTTTTCGATCAGCTTCAAGGATCAAGTATCTACTCTAAAATTGACCTACGGTCAGGTTATCATCAACTTAGAGTACGAGAAGAAGATGTTCAGAAAACCGCATTTAGAACTCGCTATGGTCACTACGAATTCCAGGTTATGCCTTTCGGTTTGACCAACGCACCGGCGGTATTCATGGATCTTATGAATCGGGTGTGTAAACCGTACCTGGATAAGTTTGTGATCGTATTCATTGACGAAATCTTGATATATTCGAAAAGTAAGAAAGAACATGAAGAGCATTTGAGGTTAATCCTTGAATTACTAAAAAAGGAGGAATTGTACGCAAAATTTTCTAAGTGTGAATTTTGGATCGAGAAGGTTCAATTCCTTGGCCACGTTATCGACAGTCAAGGCATCCACGTAGACCCAACAAAAATTGAATCTATTAAGGATTGGGTTGTCCCTAGAACCGCAATGGAAATACTCCAATTCTTAGGTCTTGCCGGTTATTACCGACGCTTCATCGAAAATTTCTCCAAAATAGCTAAAGCCTTGAAGAGGTTGACGCAGAAAACTGAGAAGTTCGTTTGGGGTGAAGAACAAGAGTCAGCATTCCAATTATTGAAGCAGAAGCTTTGTTGTGCACCGATTCTATCATTGCCCGAGGGAACAGAGGATTTCGTGGTATATTGCGACGCATCACACAAAGGATTAGGTTGTGTGTTAATGCAAAGGGAAAAGGTTATCGCCTACGCCTCACGACAGCTCAAAACTCACGAAGAAAACTACACAACACATGACTTAGAGTTAGGAGCTGTAGTCTTCGCACTCAAGATCTGGAGACACTATTTATACAGCACTAAGTGTACAGTGTTCACAGATCACAAGAGTCTGCAACACATTCTTGATCAAAAAGAATTGAACATGAGGCAGCGTCGTTGGATCGAACTACTTAGTGATTATGATTGTGACATCCGTTACCATCCTGGAAAAGCCAACGTAGTGGCAGACGCTCTAAGCCGAAAGGAGCGAGCTTAACCATTACGAGTTCGAGCTTTGGTTATGACGATTCAATCGAATCTACCCACACAAATCCGCGATGCTCAAATCGAAGCCCTTAAAGACGAAAACATAAAGAACGAAAACCTGCGAGGTATGGACAAATCATTCAAAACCAAAAGCAATGGAACCAAATGTTTTGAGGACAGAAGTTGGTTACCCCGCTTTGGAGGATTAAGAGAGTTAATCATGAAAGAATCACACAAATCCAAGTACTCCATACATCCCGGATCGAACAAAATGTACAAAGACCTCAAGATGCTGTACTGGTGGCCAAATATGAAATCAGAGATCGCTACTTTTGTGAGCAAATGTTTAACGTGCTCAAAAGTAAAGGTTGAATATCAAAAACCTTCTGGACTATTGATACAACCCGAGATACCTCAATGGAAATGGTAAGGAATAACAATGGACTTCATCACAAAGCTACCCAAAACCCCGCACGGTTACGACACTATCTGGGTAACAGTTGATCGTCTAACAAAGTCCGCACATTTTCTACCCATCAAAGAGACAGACAAAATGGAAAAATTAACACGGTTATACCTTAAGGAAGTCGTCTCTAGGCATGGGGTTCCTGTTTCAATCATATCTGATAGAGATAGTCGTTTCACATCTAGATTCTGGCAATCATTGCAAAAGGCTCTAGGAACGCGTCTGGATATGAGCAATGCATATCACCCACAAACCGACGACCAAAGTGAAAGAACGATCCAAACGTTGGAGGATATGTTAAGAGCATGTGTGATCGATTTTGGAAAGCGATGGGATTTACACTTGCCCTTAGCAGAATTCTCCTACAACAACAGTTATCACACCAGCATCAAGACTGCACCATTTGAGGCACTTTACGGACGAAAGTGCCGATCACCCGTATTTTGGATCGAAGTTGGGGATAGCCAACTTATTGGTCCAGATATTCTTCACGAGACCACAGAAAAGATCGTGAAAATTCAGGAGAGACTCCGAACGGCGCGCAGCCGACAGAAGAGTTACCCAGACCGAAGGCGTAAGCCACTAGAATTCCAAGTTGGAGACAAGGTGATGCTCAAAGTCTCACCATGGAAAGGCACCATTCGCTTCGGAAAGCGAGGAAAACTAAACCCCCGATACATCGGACCCTCCAAAATTCTGGAAAGAATTGGACCGGTAGCTTACCGACTCGACTTACCACAAGTACTAGACGGAGTACATAACACTTTCCACGTCAGTAATCTGAAGAAGTGCTTGTCGGATGAAACTCTAATAATCCCACAAGAGGAACTTCAGATTGACACCAAACTAAACTTTATCGAACAACCCGTCGAAATCATGGATCGTGAGATCAAACAACGTCGACAGAGTCGAATACCTATCGTACAGGTTCGATGGAATTCCCGCCGAGGACCTGAATTCACTTGGGAACGAGAGGACCAGATGAAACTCAAGTACCCTCATCTCTTCTCAGACACCCAACCTCCAGAACAAACCAACTAAATTTCGGGACGAAATTTCCATAACAAGGGGAGACTGTGACAACCCGCGAAAATCCAGGTTCACACCGACTAAATTATTTTAACACTATTACTCAACTTGTATATGTTTTGATTTATTTACGACCGGTAGGTCAACCTATACAATAATGATACTGGTTAACTACGTCAAAAACATATACGGATACCGGGATTAGGTATACGGGATCAATATTCACATAAAATAAACATTTTTACAACAATAATTCTAGTCCAATATTTCATGCATAAAATCATGATTTATGCATCAACTTTGCATGTATGGAACTTTGCATGCATATATATATATATATATATCAAATACACAACTTACACAAAAGACCCTAAGCATACAAGGACTTCACTTAGGACCCTAGAGTTTGCAAAAATGACAATTTAAATAATCACCTACAAGTTGTTTGTTTCTTGCTTTACTAGTTAAATGAGTTGGTGGTGTGACATGGGTTTAGTCACTTACACACTTGACCATTTCACTATTGAACTCAATAGACCATACCTCCCATGTGCTAGCACTCATGACTCCACTCTCTCCTTTGGCTATAAATACTAGACCCCTTCCATCCATTTCACTTGCTCATTCACCACCAAGTGAAAAAACTCTTCTCCCTCCCTCCTTGCTCTTTAAATTTTGGCCAAGAGAAGAACCAAGAAGAAATCACCAACACACATTCCATACATCAAAAACCTAGTTCTAAGATTTGATCATAAGGAAGAAACATCAAGTCTTGCATTCATATACTCTTAGGTATGTCCTAAAAACTCTCTTCATGCAACATATTTACATACTCATTTGTCATAAAACTTAGGCATTTCATACAACAACTTAGCATAAACAAAGAAAAGTTAAGTTATTTTGTTACCCGGAAACTAACACCGACTTGTAGACACTTTTTAACCATCTTAACCAAATGTTTTGGATAAACCATTTTAAACAAAAGATACTTCTATGTTTTATGAAGATTTAGACATAAAAATCATAGTTTTTGGATATGTTTAAGTATTTTAAAAGTATTTTACGCAACAACATACGTTTCAGCTACATAAACTGTCTACACGGACTGTTTTTGGGAAATCTGGGAAAACGAACACTAAAACATAAAAGGAGACCTCAGCTATGTTAAATTTAACTCAAAAACGAACGTTTCAATATAAGATTCGTTAAAAACGGATAAATATCGAGCAAGATATACCATTTTGAAGTTTGACCTAATTCCTTGACCCCCAAACTGCATACCAGCGGACCTTTTATTAAAACTGGGAAAAATGGTTATGAATTATGACATGAGACCTGTGGAATTTGAAAGATAAATCAAATGTCTACATTTCCATAAAAAGAACACTAAAAACGGATAAACGACCAAGGAGTTATGATATTTTCAAGTTAGCATGTACTTTGAGAAAACCTTAAAACCTACTGTTAGTATTTCTGTTATAAATATCAGTAGACTTTCAATCTGGTTTCAAGGCATAAACCATTTGAAAGGTACTTCAAACGCGGTCGTTTCTATATAAGATTCATTAAAATCGGATAAGAAACGGGCGAGATATGCTACTTTAAAGTTGGGTAAAACTTAAAGATACTTGCTGAGTTTTTTATAAACTTTTATAAAAACTAACTTTTAAAACCAACTCGATAATAATAGCGACAACACAATACTAGGGAGCTTTGTATGCAATGATTCCATCTCGATATTTCGTAGTGCCGAGCTTGCTGGATTTACGATTTAAAGTGTCCTAGCTCCGCATGCGATTATATAATGGTCTTGTATATAATGGCCCGAACGGTGTTAGTTTATTATTATTAAACCCGAACCTTAACCCTACCTTATTCATACATATACATACTTTTTTCATGTGCATTGGACTAGAATATAAAAACCTAAATTCCAAAACTTAATAGGTCAAGGTTAGACCTACCTGATTCTCGGATTTGAGACTCCTACGTGTTGGCTTACACACACTGCCTCATTACTTTTAGCTGGCTTGCTAAGGTGAGTTCATAGCCCCGCTTTTTACTTGTTTTTATAACATACTTGGGGTGAGATTACATGCTCTTTTACTTATGGACACAAGTACTTAAAACCTTTACTAGTTGCCTAAGTTACCACTAAGCCAAAGGAAATTCCCCTATCATGAATCGTTAGTTAAGGACTTAAGCGCGATTGTATTGGATAGATCTATTAGGGTTTGACAACCCTCACCCAACGGCTAGACGATGTAACCCACGTCTACCACAACTAACTCGTGGACTCGAGTAGGGTGCTTTACTTTTGAAACTATATATGTTATTTGGCTATAACATAGGAACACTTATGGGGTAAGGAACTTTGTTACGCTTCGATGTCATGAGCTTAGGTGCAACTGTAAGACTTTAGTTAAACGGAAATCTTGTGGTCCACTTTATTACTAAACTAAACCTATGAATTCACCAACTTTATGTTGACTTTATCATGTATGTCTCAGGTGCTTAGTCGAAAGGGCTTTCGACGGAGGGATTTTGGGGTATGACAGAGTCGCATATTTCAAACTCACGCTTTTGGGAGATTTCCCTTGCATTACTTATTTTCTTTTAAGTTATGTAATGTAAATCTTTGTTTTGTGAACTCTGGTAACACTTTTCCTTAATCATGTAAAACTCTGATTTTCAGTATCAATGAATGTATGTTTTTTTTTCTAAAACGACTCATATAGAGGTCGTTCGCCTATATATCATTGCTATCTGGGACCCATGAAGTCAACACCTCGAGTCTCGGGAATACGAGATTTGGGGGTGTGACACTTTCCTCGCGTCCTCTTCCTTCGTTAGCTTTCTGCATTTCCGTCCACCTCATTTTCTTAGCACACCTCATTTTCTTAGCATTCTCTCTCGCCGTCGCCCTCCGCCGTACGTCCATCGATTTTCGATTATCGATTTTCTAGCTGATGCGATTAGTATGAGTTGATAACAATCGATTTATTAGCTAATTTGTGTAAATTTGGTAACAATCAGTTACGTAGTTGTGTCTGATTTTCTTTTTGAATTTGTGTTAGTTTTAATTGTGTAATTTTTTATCATTATTTGAATTACTTCGTGTCTGTGATTTTGTAAATCAATGATAATATTGTAGATCTGTGGTCATATTGCAGCATAGCGTATGGCTTGAAGATGCGTTTGATAGAGCAAGACAACTATATTTATCGTATTATGGATGTATTCCCAAAAGCGTGGTCGGAATTTTAGTAATTCGTCGGAATTTGAAGTGCCGCTTTCTGGACAGAAAAGGTTTAATCCTAATTATGAAGTACCTGTGTCAGGACAAGGGCAAAAACGTAAATTCACTGGTAATTTGTATAAACTCTGTTGCTTTTTGTGTTTTTGTATTGTAATTTAGGTGAAAGTTTTGATCTTTATGTGTATATTATTGTTATCGGGTAGATCGATTTAACGTAGGAAGTTTCGAGAGACGGAACTTTGACGGAGATAATAGTTTCGAGAAAAGAAACGTTGATGGAGGGAATTTTGAAAAGAAGAGTTCTGATGGAGGAAGTTTTGCTAAGCTTTTCGTTGATTCTGTTCCCAAGACAGCTACTAAAGACGATGTAAGTTTTGGACTTTTAAACTACACGTTTGTTTTTTGCCGGTTAACTTTTAATTATGTTAACGTGTGGTTTCAGATTCGCCCTGCTTTTGAGGAACATGGAAATGTTGTTGAGGTTGCTTTGATTAAAGATAAAAAATCCGGGAAGCAACAAGGTATGTGAAAGTTTATAGATTGTTTCTTTAATTTGATGTTAAAATAAAATAGAACTTTGTTGGGTTATAACTTAGTCAAAATAGTTTAACTCCTAAACAATACTTCTAACTACGGATAAAGTAACTTACAAGATTAATACGGAAGCTATTAAGATGTTACTGCGGAAGACAACTTAATGCGGTTGTTCAACAAGTTAATACGGACATCATCATTACTACGGAAGTATCAAGTTACTACGGCCAAGACTGAAAGTTTCTACGGAAGACCACCATGTCATGCAAGAATAATCTAATAGATAGAGTTAGACTTAGATTATGTTTCCTTTTGTAATTAGATTATGTTACCTTTCTAGATAACGATAGATGTAGATTTCTAGTTTATCTAGAACTAGCCTCAAGGTCTATAAATATAGATCCTTGTAGAATAGAAGAAACACGTTGTATTGATAATTGATTAATACGATTGAGGCTTAACGTTCGACAATATTATTGTTTGTTCTTATTCATATTCTTACGATATATTATTGTTCGCCAACTTGTTAATATTAAAGTGTTCACTCGCTGCCGAACTTCTTTAATAGATCAAGATCTTAACGAAGGCAAACTATAAGCTATATTAGCTTATTCGATCCTGACAAGTGGTATCAGAGCACAGGAGGTGCTTTAGATCCATTGATCAAACAAGTTGATAACTCTCATACGTAAGAATCAAGATAAACATCATGGCTGATGTTTCATTCAACAAAGTTCCTGTTCTGAATAGCAACGAATTCGATTTATGGAAGCTACGAATCAAACAACACATCCTACTGCCTGACTACACAGTTTGGGATGTCATCGTCAATGGCAACAAGACTGCTGCCAACCAAGGCGTTGATGGACAACCGGGTATAGTGGTCCGTCAACCAGTGACTGACCTAGAAAGAAGAGAAAAACAAACGGAGATCAAGGCTCTCAGTATTCTTTTAATTGCCATCCCAGACGAGTACCAATCACAATTCGAAGAATATCAAGATGCCAAATCTCTATGGGAAGCATTGGAGAAAAGATTTAGCGGAACAAAGAATACTAAGAAGAACAAGAAAGCTCTTCTTAAACAGGAATACGACAATTTCAATGCCTTGAAAGACGAACGAATGACTCAAACATTTGATAGATACAAAAAGCTCGCAGGAGAGATGGTCAGCGCAGGAATTAGGTATGACAAAGATGATCTCAACCGAAAATTCATAAGAGCTCTAGGTAAGGAATGGGTTATCTACACGGTTTCCTATAGACAAGGAGACGCATTGGAAGAATTGGAGTTGGATGACCTATACAACGACCTACGAGTCTTTGAATCCGAGGTGGAAGCAGACAAACCCAACAGTAGCAGCCACAGTATTAACAATATTAATACTGCTCTCGTCACTACCTCTGGAGGAAAAAAACATGAAAGTACCGAAGAGATCTCTTTTGAAGCTTTCATCTCACAAATCTCAAATCTCACCAGTGATGACGTGAAGCAGATACATCAAGATGACTGGGAAGAGATGGACTTAAAGTGGCAATTTGCCATGTTAGCTCTTCGTGCAAGGAGATTTGTGAATCGAACCGGAAGAAGGTTCAATCCAAGGAACAATGAAAGAATTGCTTTTGATAAAAGCAAGGTGAAGTGCTACGAATGTAATGAACAAGGACACTTTGCAAGGGAATCTCCAAAGAAGTCAAAATCCAAGAATCCTCGAACCACACAAGATAAAAATCAAAGTGCACTTATGTCACAGGACATATTTGGATACGACTGGAATGACTTAGCCGAAGAAACGAGTCAAAACAGGGCGTTAATTTCTGAAGAACTGGATCCTGTTTCTGCGGAAGATATTACTACTGTTCACCATGCATGCATAGCAGTAGTAATGGATGCTTACGACACTGTTTCTACGGACGACACAGTTACTACGGAGATAGTTTATACTGACCTGGGTACTACGGAAATTAGTTACGATGTTCTTGGATATGACTGGACCGAAGATGATCAAGGAGCAACTCAAGAGGATGCTCTAATGGCAATCGACTCATCATCAAAGGATCCTGAAACTCCATCTCTAATGGCCGAGGTAACTACTAAACTATGTTCTTCTGATTGTAAAGATGTAATTGTTAAATATAAAAATCACAATCAATTAATGAGTGATTCAATCAAAATCTTAGAAGAACAAAGACGGTCAGCTGCTAGAGTCATTGATAACTTAGAAAACCAAATTAAGTCACACAAAATAAATGAACAAAGTTATCAAGAGAAAATTAGTTTAGTTGAATGGCAAAGAGAGGATTTACTAGTAAAACTTAAGATGGCTAGGGAAGAAATCAAAAGATTAGAACAAAAACATGATAAAGTTGAGTTAGATGTAGGGAAATTAGAACATGCTTCAAAATCAGTGAATAATCTAATCCAACAACAAATACATGGAAAGGTAAAAGCTGGTTTAGGTTACAAAGAAGTTGCCCCTCCATTTAACCAAAACTATATCCCTCCATCCGTAGATGAACCTAGGATTCCTATCTCTCAGACACCTCCAAAAGAATCATTCACTGTTGATCCAATCAACTATGATGACGTTCTGATTGAGGACTTAGTTGAAGAGAGTAAGCTAAACATTGTGAAAAATAAGGACATTCCTTTAGAAAATCACCTAATCACAATAGAAGGTATTACTCAACAGTCTTCACAAAGTCTAGTGTCCATGCCACGTTGTGATCCCATCAATAAGGTAAAAACATCCACTGAAAGTAAGACCAAAACAGTCCCCAAGGAAAACGAAAAGACTTGGAAACATATAGGTAAAAGAGGAAACCAACGAAATATGAACCAAGTAAAAGCTCAAAAAGGTCAAATTATCAAAAGTTCAGCGAAGGGATGTTTTATATGTGGCAAATTAAATCACTATGCAAAAGTTTGCTATCACAATCCTCAAAATCAATTGCAAGTGATTCAAAAACCACATCATGGGTTGGGATATACAAGAAAGGTTGCACATAAAAACAAATCCATGAACAGTAGTAACAAAATAAATCATGCAAACCATAAATTTGTTACTATGAATTCAGGAAGAAAAAGTGTGAACAAAAGTAACGTATTTTCTAACAATAAGAATGGAGTTCCTACTGCCAGACAAAAAAAATTTTCTACTGCAAAACTTAATACGGCCAAATATAATGGTGTTAATACTGCTTGTATTAATACTGTGAAAAATAACCGTGTTAATACTGCTAGTGTTAATACTGCCAAAGGTCACTTAGTTACTATGGCTCCTATCAATACTAGGAAACAAAGGCATGTCAAACCAGTATATGTTCCTATTGTTAAATCAAAAGCTGTTAACACTAAAATTATTTCAAAAGCTAAAACATTCAAACAAGTCTGGCAACCAAAGATCCAAGTAACTCAACCACCTGTCCCTATTGATTTTTCAAAACTAGTCCAAAGGAAGGTGAGTTACTTTGATGAAATGGGCAAACCCAAGTCAGCTTTGGCTTGGGTTCCCACCAGAAACTAACTTCTATCGTTTATGTGCAGGTTCAGCCAACCAAAGAAAGTGAGAGCAGTTGGCATGTAGATAGTGGTTGTTCCAGGAACATGACGGGCAACATGTCATGTCTTCGGGACTTTGAAAAGTTCAATGGAGGATATGTTGCTTTTGGAGGAAATCCAAAAGGAGGAAGAATTGCTAGGAAAGGAACAATAAGCAATGGTACATTACACTTCAAAGATGTGTACTATGTGCAACAGTTGCAGTATAATCTGTTGAGTGTCTCTCAAGTCTGTGATAAGAAGCACACAACTATATTTACTGCATCTGAATGCATCATTATGAAGCCTGGATATGTCACAGATGAGAGTATGATCTTACTCAGAACACCAAGAAGAGACAATGTCTATTGTCTTGACATGTCAAAGGTTCAACTCACTTCATCTGAAGCATGCTTTCTCTCAAAAGCTACTCTAGATGAATCCTCCTTATGGCATAGGAGAATGTGCCACATGAACCTGAAGAATATCAACAAACTGGTCAAATTAGGTTTAGTTAGAGGTCTCCCCAACAAGCAGTTTAATCTTGATGACAACTGCTTAGCTTGTTTGAAGGGTAAACAACACAAATCTTCTCACAAGTCAAAGGAGATCAAAACTAACACCACTCATTTACATTTACTTCATATGGATCTATTTGGTCCTACCAATGTAAAGAGCATTGCCAAGAAGTCCTACTGTCTAGTCATCACTGATGACTTTTCAAGATACACATGGGTGTACTTTCTGGGTACCAAAGATGAGACAAGTCAGTTACTCATCACTTTCATCACCAAGATTGAAAATCAGATTAACTTAAGGGTCAAGAAAATCCGATGTGATAATGGAACAGAATTCAAGAATCAAGCGATGAATGACTTTTGTGAAAAGAAAGGAATAGAGAGGAAATTCAGTGTTGCTAGAACTCCTCAACAAAATGGAGTTGCTGAAAGAAGAAATAGAACATTGATTGAAGCAGCTAGAAGCATGTTGGCAGACTCCAATCTACCCATCTTTTTCTGGGCAGAAGCGGTTAACACTGCCTGCTATGTTCAGAATAGGGTCCTTCTAGTCAAGTCTCACAACAAAACTCCATATGAACTCCTCCACAAGAGACAACCTTTGATCAGTTTCTTAAGAGCTTTTGGATGTCCTTGTACAGTCTTAAACTCTAAAGACTATCTTGGTAAGTTTGAGAGCAAAGCTGATGAAGGAACTTTCGTTGGATACTCATCACAAAGCAAGGCATAACGTGTTTACAATCACAAAACAAAGATAATAGAAGAAAGCTCCAACGTGACCTTCAATGAACATACTTACAATAAGAAGGGTCAAGGACCAAATTGGGTTTTCGATTTGGATGCATTAACCAAATCGTTAAACTCTAACTTTGAGTTTCAATCTTCTTCAGTTCCTACGGATCCTGTTACTACGACACCCTCTCTTCCTACGGATCCTCCTACTACGGAGCCAGTTACTACGGCTCCTATCATTGGTACTGCTCGATTAGATGTTATGGAGTACATCAATCTTCCTGTTTCTATGGAGGATCCCATTCAACTTTTTGATCCCATATCCCCAGATGAAACAGAATATTCTTCTCATGAACCTACACATGAAGATGAAGCAACTACTCCCGATGGCGTTCCACACTTAATACAAGAGGATGAAAATGGAGTTGAACAAATTGTCACTGAAGAATTTGAGCCATATACTGATGTCATACCTTCTTCAGTTACTACTCCTCCATCTACTGCTTACTACCCAACCAATGATATGCCCGATTTGAATGATACAAACTTAGGCGTTGAACTAGACTTGAGAAGATTCCATCTTCTCGTGTTGCAAAGAACCACCCATTTTCTCAAATAATTGGTGATCTTGACTTCTCAATGGAGACTAGAAGTCAAACCAAGTCCAAGGAGGATCCTGTGAAAGCTCTTCTTAATACATGTCTGTTTGCCTGCTTTCTTTCTCAAATGGAACCAAAGAAAATACAAGAGGCCTTACTGGATCCACATTGGATAGAGGCATGTCAAGCTGAGCTACTACAATTCAAGATCCAAGGAGTATGGGAATTAGTGGAAGTCCCATTTGGCAAGAAGGTGATAGGTACAAGATGGATCTTCAGAAACAAGAAGGATGAAAGAGGTATTGTGGTCAAGAATAAAGCAAGACTTGTTGCCCAAGGCTACACACAAGAAGAGGGAATTGACTATGAAGAGGTCTTTGCTCCAGTGGCTAGGATTGAAGCTATCAGACTATTTCTAGCTTCTGCTTCATTCATGGGTTTCAAAGTCTATCAAATGGATGTCAAGAGTGCATTCCTCTATGGTGTTATTGAGGAAGAAGTTTATGTCAAACAACCTCCTGGTTTTGAGGACCCTCAACATCCTCACAACGTGTATAAACTGATAAAAGCTCTTTATGGGCTTCATCAAGCACCAAGGGCTTGGTATGACACTCTTTCTGATTACCTTCTCCAAAACAACTTTCAAAGAGGAACAATTGACAAGACACTCTTTTTCAAGAAATCCCCCTCAGATATTCTTCTTGTTCAAATATACATTGATGACATCATCTTTGGCTCTACCAAAGATGCTTTGTGCAAAGAATTTGAAGAATTAATGCACACTAAGTTTCAAATGAGTTCAATGGGAGAACTTATTTTCTTTTTGGGTCTACAACTCAAGCAAAAGGAAGATGGCCTCTTTATCAGTCAATCCAAGTATGTCAAGGACATTTGAACTAAATTTGGATTATTGGATGCCAAGATAGCAAGCACTCCTGTAGAAACTCACAAACAACTGACGGCTGATCTTGAGGGGGAAGATGTGGATATACATAATTATAGATCAATGATTGGCTCCTTAATGTATCTCACAGCTTCAAGACCAGACATCATGTTTGGAGTTTGTGTTTGTGCAAGATATCAAACAAGACCCAAAATGTCACACCTAATTGCAGTCAAGAGAATCTTTCGTTATCTAAAGGGCAAGCCTAACTTAGGTTTATGGTATCCTAAAGACTCTCCTTTTGATTTAATTGCTTATACTGACAGTGACTATGGTGGTGAAAACTTAGACAGGAAATCAACAACTGGAGGATGCAAATTTATTGGCTCAAGACTGGTGTCATGGCAATGCAAGAAGCAAACAACGGTGTCTACCTCTTCCACAGAAGCTAAATACATTGCAGCTGCTAGTTGTTGTGCTCAAGTGCTATGGATACAAAATCAAATGATGGATTATGGCTATTCATTCATGAACACACCAATTTACATTGACAACCAAAACACTATTAGCATCATCAACAATCCAGTCAAGCACTCCAGGACAAAGCATATAGAGATACGCTATCACTTCATAAGAGACTGCAACGAAAAGAAATTGATCCATGTTGAGAAAATCCACACTGACAATCAGCTTGCTGACCTTCTCACAAAGGCATTCGATGTGGGAAGATTCACATTCTTGATTACAAGTATTGGAATGATTAACATGGATTGATATCAACTTCCTTTATCTCTTAGTATTTCTATTCTAAAGTCCCTTCGAGAAGCAGTAGTAACCTTATCATAAGCATCAAGTGCCTTACTTTTTAGTATTGTACTATGTTACTACTGCAACATTAATAGTAGAAACAAATTTTTACCAAAGTATGATTAGTACGGCCAAAATTGTCAGTATTAAGGGAAGTTTTAACTACTACTGCCCTTAATCTAATAATACGGACGGAATGGTTAATGCTTAGTGTTACTACGGACCTCTGGTCAATACTGCCAGTAATTCACATTACTACGGACAGTCCAGTTAATACGGCTCGTGTACCATTACTACGGACATTAATCAACTTACTGCGGTTATTATTTGTTAATACTGCAATTCACCGTATTAAAAGGTTTCTTAAACAATAAGTATTCCTTAATTTATGGTGATTTGACAAGTCAAAATACAACTTGTAACTAACTTTTACACGTGGCACTTGGCTATTGGACCTATTTTTTAAAATTCAGGCGTGAGGTACAGCTATATTGACACGTGGCAATCTCCAATTGCACCGTTACTTTTAATCATCACCCGCGTCTAATCCAAATCACCAAGTTGTTACATTTTTCACAGTATAAATAGGGATCTTTTTAACCGTTTGAGAACTTACCTTTCTTAAAGAACCCTAAATCTTCTAAAAGTTACCGTTACAATCAAAATCCCAATTTTTTCTTTCAATCTTTGCTAAATCCTGCTTCTAATTGTTTGTTATAATCTAAAATCAATTATACATTCATTAACAATGGCTGAATTACAGTTTCACATAACACACAATATGGTGGCTTTCTTGTCTAAACATGATGACAATGTCGATTTCCATCCGATTATCGATTTCTTGAATCGATCCAACATTAAACTGGCGCTAACAATCAATCCCGAAATCAATGAAGCACACATAAGGGATTTTTGGACCTCCGCAGAACTCAATCTTGAGGGGGAGGTACCTGTCATCAATGCCACGGTGGATGGCAAAGCTATAAGTATTTCAGAGGCAACATTGCGCACACACTTACAACTCCGTGATGCGGCAGGTATAACACATCTTTCCAATGAAATTCTTATAGAAAACTTTGAAAGAATGGGGTATGAGGGGGACCTAAACATCTCAACTTTTCAAAAAGCAAAACTGTCCCCCCAATGGAAATTCTTGTTGCATACTTTGCAACAATGTCTATCCCAAAAGAGAACGGGTTGGCATGAAGGTAGCTCTTCTTTAGCTACTGCCATGGTATGTTTGGCCACCAACCTAACATATAATTTTTCAAACTTAATTTTTGAGGGAATGAGGTGGAACTTGGTCAATATTAAACACAAATTTCTAATGTATCCAAGATTCCTCCAACAAATTTTTAACTGTGAACTACAAGATCTTACTAGATCTGAAAATGTTTTCACTTCTCATGCACACACAAAGAAAGTTTTTACAAACATGAGAAAAGTTAATAAAGGTATTTCTTCCAATGTGACACCATTGTTCTCTACAATGATGGTGGTCACAGTTTCTCAAGATGAAGGACAAGTGACTGCACCTCTCTCCCAACCACCATCTTCTCTTGCATCAACCAGAAGCACCACTACAATTTGTGTTGCAAGTGCTGAGGTTAGAACCCCTGAGGTTACAACTACAGTTTCTACTGCAAGTGTACCTCCAGTTGCTACTGTGAGTTCTACTCCAGTTGCTACTGCCACAGTCACCACTATTGTGACTTCACCCACAGTTTCTACACCTCACACACCATTCACAGCTGCTTTCTCAAGAAGACCAAAGAGGGTTCCTCAGCCTCTTATGTCTCAAACTACCCCACTTACTCACACTCAGACATCATTACCTGAAACATCTTCAGGAATGACACCATCAGGGGAAAACATTGAGCATACCCCCTTGCTCACTGAGGTGGTCCATCAGGAGGGGGGTGACCATTTGGGGAGGGCTAATACTACTGCAGCACTCACTTCTCATAGTGAAGCTCAGGACAGTATTAACATCTTTAAGACCCAAACCAAGGCAACACTAACCTTTGATGATGACTGGTTCTTATCATTGGAAAGTGGTCCCTGGCGCCAAGAAACCATGGGAGAGATACATGTTCCTGCTAGGCAGGAGAGTGTCTCTACACCCTATGATCAACCACCTGTTGGTACCCAACAGGAAAGGGGTGAGGGTAGCTTTACTGTAAACAATGAATTGATGGACATGTACAAAACTGTCATAGCTAGGGTGGATAAACAAGAGGAAACTCTTGCCACTCTCACAGGTTTGGTGCAACAGTTGCTGGCTCAGCAGGCTCTTCTATCTGTTCAACTATTGCCCAAAAGAATCACCACACGCAGCATTGGAACATCCCCCAGGCCATCAAGCTCTTCGTCATCTGATGATACTCCTCCAGCTGACAAAAAGGGGGAGAAAGAACATGAGACTCATATTTTATCATCTGAGGAGAGCAGGGGAGAAGAAAGAAAGAGTGATGAAACTGTCATTACTGCAACCTCCCAACAAACTGAAGATATGGAGATTGATAGTACTCCTAAGAGGGAGACAGAAAGAGAAGATATGATGGTGGATGAAGAAGGAGAAAGAATGGTGGTAGATGAAACCACTGAGAAGGAACAAGTGCTTGAGGGGGAGCAAATATTTGAAGAAACAGTAGAGGGGGAACATACAATGGAAATAGAAATGGAAGACACAACAATTTCTACCAACCCTACTGAATCCATGGTTACTACGGCTTCCCAGACAGTTGTAATTGATACGGAGATAGTTTCTGCGGAGCAAGTTACTACGGAAGCTGAAATGGTTTCTACGGAGATAGTTACTACTGCCAGTATTCCAGTTGCTACGGAGAGCCCCGTAGATGATCAACCACCATTGTTTACAACAACTCCTCCAACGTTTTACCAAGCTTCTCACACTTTTCAAGTTATTCCATCTGAAGCTACAACAATCACTACCACAGCAACTGAAGCTCCTGCTCCTACTTTTGATCAACAAGTTGCTGCGGATGAGCTAATTCAACAAGAAATGGCAAGAACATTTGTCATGTCTGATGAATCCACATTAGCATCACACCTTGACAAGATCAAAGAAGTCAAGAAGCAACAAGAAAAAGAGGACGCAGAAGCTGAAAGAAAGAAAGTGATAGCTGAAGCAGTTGCTAGACAAAGAGCAGCAGCAGCTACAGTTCCAAAAGAAGGTCAACTTGCTATGTCTGAACAACAAGTTAGTGTGTTTGTGCCTGCATGTAGATCTGGATACATCACTGTGAAGGGAAAACTTCAAAAGGTGAACCTTGATGATCCAAAACACCATGATAAAGGCAAGGTGAAGGTTGTGGAGAAATCCAAAGAAGAGAAGAAAGAAGAAGAAAGGCTTAAAAGAGAGAAGGCTGCAGCAGAAAGAGATGAGAAAAACTTGAAAGCAGAGTTGGAAAGAGAAAGACTTGAACAAGAAAGAGCTTCTGCTGAGTTCTTAAAGAAGCTTGTTGCTGAAGAAAAACTGAATCAATCACCTACTCAGGCTGAAAGAGAAAAGCTAAGGAAGATTGCTGAGGAGGATGCAATTCATGCTCAACAGATGGCAGATGAGCAGATTCAAGAAGTTCTTCAACTTAAAGCTCAAGAAAAAGCTGATGCAGAGCTTGCCAAGAAAATGCTTGAAAGAGATGAACTCCTGTTGCAAAAGAAAGCCAAAACCAAGCCTGAGAAGAAGAAAGTATTTGGGAAGAAGGAGTCCACAAAAGCCAAACTAGTTGAAGATAGGCAGAAATTTGTCTCTTATCTCAAGACAAAGGGCTATAATGGTAGGTCTTTAGGACCTATGAAGATAGCTAGTTTATTGGAGCTGGTGGAGAAGGAAAAGAAGAAAGAAGTGCAAAGAAAAGCTGCACTTGCAAAGATTCAAGAGAAGAAAAAGCAAGAAATGGAGAAAGTTATGAAGCTTGCTCTTGAAACTGGAAGGAAAATTGTCCATGAACAAGGTAAGGAAGTACCAAATCCTATGGTTAGTACTGCTCCTGCTACAGATAAACCTACTGAGAAGCCAAAGAGGAAGAAGCTAGCATCCAAAAGAATTCCTCTTGCTAAGAAAAGAAGAGTAGAAACTTCTACTGCTCCAAATGCTTCTCAAGAAAGTCCTAACATTCCTTTTATGGATGTTAAGCAAGAACCAGTTAGTGTGGAAGAACAAGATCCTAAAGCTACTCAAGAAGATTGTTCACCATTCATTAATCATCTAGAAGGACTAAGGTTTACTCCTTTAGCTGTGAAGCCTCCTATGATCATTGACTGGAAATTTCTTGGTGGGCAACTGGGAACAGAATATGAGGTTACAAGACAAGACAAATCAAAAACAATAGTTCCAGCCTTCCACCGAGTGATAAGAGATTTCGCAAGAGATGACTTAGAGAGAATGTATCAAATAGGAAAAGTCAAATATTCTCATCGCCAAGGAGAATGCTCAGGTACTGGTCATGTTATGGACTGTCTATGTGGTTTGTTTGAACCAGGATATGAGAAGAAAAGCTCAGTATTCAAGAAGGGAGGTCCATTAAATCCAGTAGTCAAATGGTTTGTCTATGAACGAAGTGGTGTCTACTCAATAATAAGAAAGGAGGGAGCCATGGAAATATCCACATGGATTGAAGACTTTGGAAGAACTGATTAAAGTCAAGTTATATGGACTTCTTGATTCAAGAATAGCACATGAACTGGTCTGGAGCATTCTGGTACAAATCACAGAAGAAAGAACAAAAGGAAAGGAAGCTGAGTGGCAAGACAAGGAAGAAAGAAGGAATGTGTAATTAACTTGAAAGTAGTTAAACTTGTTTTGTAATGAAATAGTTAATACTGTTGAAGCATAGAGACTTGTACTTTTGATTGGATATAAAAGTTCAAGGTTAGGGGGAGATAGTTGGGTTATAACTTAGTCAAAATAGTTTAACTCCTAAACAATACTTCTAACTACGGATAAAGTAACTTACAAGATTAATACGGAAGCTATTAAGATGTTACTGCGGAAGACAAGTTAATGCGGCTGTTCAACAAGTTAATACGGACATCATCATTACTACGGAAGTATCAAGTTACTACGGCCAAGACTGGAAGTTTCTACGGAAGACCACCTTGTCATGCAAAAATAATCTAATAGATAGAGTTAGACTTAGATTATGTTTCCTTTTGTAATTAGATTATGTTTCCTTTCTAGATAACGATAGATGTGGATTTCTAGTTTATCTAGAACTAGCCTCAAGGTCTATAAATATAGATCCTTGTAGAATAGAAGAAACACGTTGTATTGATAATTGATTAATACGATTGAGGCTTAACGTTCGACAATATTATTGTTTGTTCTTATTCATATTCTTACGATATATTATTGTTCGACAACTTGTTAATATTAAAGTGTTCATCCGCTGCCGAACTTCTTTAATAGATCAAAATCTTAACGAAGGCAAACTATAAGTTATATTAGCTTATTCGATCCTGACAAACTTAATTTGTTACACCTTAAATAACATGTAAAACAACATACATAGCTAATAATTTAATCGTTATATCAACCGTAGACACCAATAAAATTTCGATTTAATCTATGACGTTGTTTATTGTAATAGTTGTTATGCATGTTTTAAATATTTTTAGTTTAGTTTTATTTTGGTCATTTTTAATGTGTTATAATAACACAAGTATAATGCTTGTATGCTAATTTGTATGGTTTGCAAGTTTTGCTCTTCTGTCACATTTGCTATGTAGTTTAAACATTAGGACAGTTTGAGACACAATTAATCTGATTTATGGTAAGAATCTGTGCTAATCTCTGATATTATATCTTTATTTGATTTCTAGGAAAAAGGATCATCAGAGATTGTGTTTAAAGCAATGGGTAGAGCCATTAACAAGACTGTCACAATCGTGGAATTCATAAAGGTTTGTCATTTTCTTTTTTTCTTTTACTTTGATTAAGTGCAGAGCTAATATACTGTTTGTAATGTAGAGGCGAATTGTTGGTCTTCATCAAATTACATCCATTGGATCCACAGACATAACCGACCCCTGGGAGCCTCTAGAGGAAGGATTACTTCCGTTTAACGTCTTTTGTACTCACGCATATGTAATAGGCCAGCACTTTAATATGTATTCTTAAGTATGTAATAGACTAGCACTTTCGTAACCACAAGAAACAATGTATCTACGTAACACCACACCTATCGACAAAAAAGTCCACTGCACGTACCTGCAGATACTCGGAACTCGTGCATCGCACGAGATCCAACTAGTTTATTATTATATTTTATGAGTAAATTTATTTAATGCATTGTGATTTATTACAAAAATTTATGATTAATCTCAATTTTTTATAACTAAACTCAACGTGTAAAGTATAATATATAGAAGATTATATGATAAAATTTATTGGCAATAATTAACATGATTAACAAAAAGTTTGTAATTATCCTCCTAATTAAAATAGAAGATTTCCTATGGAAGTGTGAAAAGTATTATATTTTAATGTTTTGGAATTTTGCATTTTAGTCCCTAGACTTTAAGGAATTAGCGGTTTCCCCCCCTAAACTTTAAAGACTTAGCGGTTTCCCCCCCTCAACTTTAAAAACTTTAACGCTTTTTCACCCTCAACTTTAAAAAATATAGCGCTTTTTCACCCTAAACTTTAAACGACTTTTAGCTTTTCCTGTCTGCACTTTATATGTTTTTGCGTTTTGCCCCCCTCAGCTTTAAATAATACTTTTACGCTTTCTACCCCTCGGAATTTTATTTGGTTTTAGCAAATGGCTACATTTATATTTCGATAAAAAAGTAAAAAAACAAAAACTCGAGTCAAACGACGTCCTCTCCTCTTCTCGCTTCGATCGATTAATAATAAATAACGGCATCGTTTTAGCAAATAGCTACATTTATATTTCGATAAAAAAGTAAAAAAACAAAAACTCGAGTCCTTTTATCCGGAGTAGGATAAACGACATCCTCTCCTCTTCTCGCTTCGATCAATGACTTGATCCGGACCTGATGGGATGGAATGTCGTAAACGTATTATTTAAAGTAAAAAAAAAAGTTACGATAAGTAAGAAATAAAAAAGACGTGGAAGTCCAACAATAATAAGCCCAAACGAAGCCCAAAAAACCCCTAAAAAACACCCTCAGCCCATACCCGGGCACGAAACATGGCCTGATCTTGCATGCGACGGAGGTTATGGGAAACAGGTTGCCATTTCCAGAAATACCGCAAAAAAAACGAACCCGTGCAACGCACGGGAAACCTCTAGTTTATATTAAATTTCATCATGACATGTCTTGTCTCATTTTCCAAATATAAAACTAAGAACATTAAGTAGTTGCTCTTATTTATAAAAACTTTTACTATTAGTCAGTGTTCTAAACAACCCGCCATGAAACCGCCATGTCTCGCCATTTCTCAAGGCTTGGAGTAGCCGCCATGGCGCCGCCATGTCTCGCCGTTTCTCAAGGCTTGGAGTAGCCGACACGAAATGATGGATAACTTCTTTGTAAAGCTTGGTTACTATATTTTACATTAGTTGTATATTGATATATGAAATTATTAACTTTTTATAATTTATTGGTGTTGATATAACTTAATAATAGTAAAAATATATATAAAAGTATATATAAAATTATAAAATATATTAATTTTTTGCCGCTTTTTCACGCCTTGAAAAACGCCATTTCTTGCATAGCTTGAGGCTTGCTCATCACGCCACGTCACGCCTTACGTTATCTATAACCTTGCTATTAGTGTAATTCTAATAGTTTATTTAAGATTATCAATTGAATTTTGCAAATGGAAGAGAATATTTTTGAATGCATTCAATCATTAAAAAGTAAAGCATATAACCTCTCTCCAACAACTTCCTTAGCGTTTTATTTTATAAATGAATTATGAAATAGTCTAAATAATTACAAGGTGGATAAGCGAATCTAAGCCACTCCTATTCATGTATTAGTTGAAGCATAGCTTTATAATTAATATTTAAATAATATTGAAAAATTTAATCCTGATTAACATTTCTTTCTTAAATAAAAGCTCGTTCGTCTTATCAAGACGTAAAGAGAAACATTGATAGCAACTGTACAACTTCATGTCTATAAAATTATGGATATTAAGTGGATCTGAATTTGACCATACGATATTGAGGTCTAGATAGAATACTAAATTTATAGTTTGGATTAGACTCTGTTCTTTAAACTAAATTCAACAACTATAAGTTATAAGGGCATCTTCAATATGTGTATGGAACTTCATTTTTACCCTAAATTTGATGTAAAACTTCAAAAAAGTTTTATCTAATGTATGCACTAGACATCACATAGTAATACCCAAATTACATCAAACTTAGTATAAAACTGTTTGTTATATCAAACCTTAAAACATTAGATTTAAACCTTTGAATCATTTTATATTTATTTCTAACCATTTTCAAGTTTAATTAACATATGTACTTGTTAAATAGTTAATATGAAAAAGTAAAATTATTTATAAAATTTATGATATAAAATTATAGTAAAAGGTAAAACAATAACTGATATAAATAAAACATATATAATTAGACTATATTAAACAAAAGAAAATCTCAAGCAAACTACGACAAAAGCAATAGTAAAAATTTTGTTGGCATTTCCTCTAAAATTCTAATACGAATTTAATATGTTGAATGAACACTCGAACACTTTACCTATATATATTTTTCTTGTTGACATACGTTTGCCCAAATTAACACTTGTTCACTTCACACATTCTTTACGTAAGTAATCAATATATTTCTTTTACTAGTGTTCTTATTCTTTTCAACTAGTTTTTGGACATCATATAATCATATTATTTTCAAAATCTTCAAGACAAAAAATGATTAGCCTATAATCATGTACTTCTTTTAAATGACCATGAACCTAGCCTTTTGTAGTTTCATACAACTTCTCTATATCTAATTTGTTTTAAAATGTAAAACATTTTTACTGTTATTTAATGATTTAATTGAAAGGTTAGTATAAAAGTTGGTATATATATATATATTGGTGTACTAATATATTTTTTGATGTAATAATATTGTATTATTTTTTTATATCAAATTTGATATAAAACAAGGTTAATCAAACTCGCGCTTTGCGACTGGGAGGATATTTTCATTTTGAGCCGGCTTTAATTTTTGTTATTTTATGTTCGTTATTTGCGAATTGCGGCAGATATTTTAAATTATATAATTTTGATTGTTGGTTAAAAGTTGCTAATATATTACTTAAAACAAAGAGTATATATATATGATAATATAAATAACACTCAAAAGGTTAAAGTGGAAAATAGATATTAAATTTTAAAATGGAAAAAGCTAAAAGAAAAATAGAAAACAAATTCTGACGTGGACAAGAGTCAATCTCCTAATTGACTTGTTTGGAAGCTAAGATGTTAACCACCATGTCAATATCATCTTTGCTATCTAATTTGGTAAATATCAATTATATATTAAAATAAATTAGATATTATTAGAACAACATTACTTTTTAAATTGAATATGTGTATAATATAATTAGTGTAAAAAATTGGAGATGTAGTAATACTCAATATAAGGTTATATGACTCGAATTTATTACGTCTTACAACTTTTTGTATTATCTTTATAGAAATTGAAGATATAGTTTTGTTTTAAAAATTAAAATGTGTTTGATGGAACGTTTTTAGATTTGGTTTTAATAGGTTATTAGATGGTAACCAAAGAGTATCACTCTCATTAAAGTTGAACTAGAATGTGTTTATATTTTATTTAGATTTTGCTAATGACAATTTTATAATAGAATTTTAATACGTTATGAAGCTTTTTGTTAATTTTTTCATTATTATATTTACGGTATCATCCAACATTAACGAAAATATGGCTCAAATCTTCTAATCCCCATAATTTTTTCAAAACAACTTTTATATAAACTTAATATTAAAATATGTTTAATCAATTCAGAAAACTCGTAATAATGTTATATTTAAGAACGATTATCTTTAAATAAGTGTTATTTAAATAAATAGATAATTATTTTTAATGTATAATATATTTAAGCATTTTCTAAAAACAATTTAGCATAAATTGAAGACAATATCTACTATTACTTATAATCTAAGGTTGTCAACCATCTAAGGTGTGAGTTATCCCCAATAGAGGAATGTGTGCATTTGAAACTCATAACTCTTTAGTTGCCCTATGTTTTAATTACCATAATGGAGAGTTTTACTATGTCCTAACTCTTTAGTTGTCCCATGTTAAACTGCTAACTCTTTAGTTACCCCATCTTTTAATATATGTTTTAATTACCATAATGGAGAGTTTTACTATGTCCTAACTCTTTAGTTGTCCCATGTTAAACTCTTAACTCTTTAGTTGCCCCATCTTTTAATATTTGAGTTTAAGTACCATAATTGAGAGTTTTACTATGTCCTAACTCTTTAGTTGCCCCATGTTAAACTTCTAACTCTTTTAATTACCATAATGGAGAGTTTTACTATGTCCTAACTCTTTAGTTGCCCCATGTTAAACTCCTAACTCTTTAGTTGCCCCATTTTTTAATATTTGAGTTTAAGTACCATAATGGAGAGATTTACTATGTCCTAACTCTTTAGTTGCCCCATGACCTATAAATAACGGCTTTGTATTCCTCTTGCAAAATGATCCAGGCGTTGGCTGCTATGCAAATTAGTATTGGCAAGTTGGTTGGCATGTCGTTGAGCGATGGCCTACAAGACCATGTTTTCACTGTTTTGGCAACACTTGATCGTCTATACTCAATCGGGTTGGTACTACATGAGTTGTGGAGAGTGCAACAAAGAGTTAGTTGTAAATGATGGTTTGTTTTTTTGTGGTCTTTGCAATGACTTTTGCAAGTACCCTATGATAAGGTTGTTGTTTTGAGTTTTTTATGTAGGGACTATGGTATTAACCTACCCAATTCCTGCCTTTTGTAATGTTTGTTTTCGTTGTTGCAGGTATAGGGTCCATGTGCATGTTGTTGATGAGACAAGTGATACAATATTTACCATTTTCAATTCCGTACGGAGAAGGTGTTTGATAGTTGTGCCAACAAACTGGATTTCGATTGGGCATTGGCAATGATGGTTTCCCTCCAGAGTTATTCAGTTTGGGTGGGCGGACTTTTGCATTTAAGGTTAGACTCCCAAATTACTTTACTCGGGACCTAGACTTCCACCATTACAGGGTTGTTGGTATGTACGAAATCTACATGACCCCGAATTATTGCATTCGTTCTCTGCGTAGGAAGAAGGTATGTGTCCTTATTGGCTACTCATATTTTAAATATGTCTAGAAATGTGTTTCCCTTACTTTGTATCCTTTTCTGTTGCCCCCATCGTAGCTCAAACAGTTTGCGAATTTCTATCACGTGGATCCACTGTTTCTGGTGGACACTGGTGAGGATGCTCCTCCAAAATCGGTTGGTTCTGTTGAAAATGTTGGGGTCGGTTTCCAAAGGTGGTGATGTCGCGGACATTTTCCTCCAAGAATTATTTTGATTTTATTTTCATTGTTCGTGACAAATCTCTTTAGAAATTGTCACCGCACAACGCGCGAAAATACGCCTAGTTTAACAAAAAAAACATTGTTTGTTTATATATCAAGAGGTCTTTACTCCTAAATAATGTATGAGATGAAAGGATATTTGATTAATTTATTCATATTTTAGTAAAAGAAATTTTAAGTGTGACAGGAGGCTTTATGAATACGGGTGGAAGAATCTATAGGAACATAATATATATTTGAGGTTCAAAAGTAAAAAGAAAAATAGAAAGTATTTTGGTGTCAAGTGTCCACAACTTATAACACATGATCAAAAATATGTTACAAAACCTTCCAACTATTACCAGTTCCTTAGCAGTACCAGACAACCCAATACTACTGCTTTACAGCACATACTTGCCCCCATCACACACACACACACATACTTTTTATTCTCTTCCTTTTATTACTCTAGTAGCAGCAGGCATTGTAATTAGTAAGTATGTGTTTTCACCTTTTGAGGTTGTGAATGGGAGGAGGAGGGACAGTAAAGATTCTTAAAATATTAATTTAATTTTAAATTGAATATTAAAAGAAAAATAAAAATAAATATATATATATACAAGTAGTAGTATTAGTATCGTCGGATTTCGAATGTGTGTTGTGTCTGTGTCGGCGCGAGGTCACTTTCTGTCGGCATTGTTTCTGGAGAGGATGCTCTCTCAATTCTAAATACATCTCCTTTACACAACAAGAATCAATTTGGGTATTTTCTTTTTCACATACATACATATATACATATACTATAAATGTATCTATAATTAATTCATTTTGTTATTATGTTTGTATGAAAAGAAAGACATTATTATTGGCAATGTGGTTGTGGTTTTAGATAAAAAGTGATGTCAAGAGCTGTTGTACCAATTGTTGGAGGTGTTGCAGGAGCTTTAGCTTTACTTGGTGTTGTTCTTTTAGTTACTTGGTTTTTCCTATGTAATAACAACAGAAGTCTTCCCAGAACTTCAGACACCGCTTCTTCTGATCCGTCTCAAGGTGCTATTGAATTCATTTTCATTTCATTTCATTAAATATTAGTAAGTAAGTAATTTTGAATTTTGATGTTGATGATGATGATGATGATGATGATGATGATATGTAATCCAGTTGGGAGACCTCAGGGCGCTGAAGAATTAGTTATTCGTGAAACCAGACGTTTTGAAATTGAGGAACTCTCTTTGGCTACTAATAATTTTAGTGATAAGAGTTTAATTGGGGAAGGAAAATTTGGAATGGTGTATAAAGGTTTACTTCATGATGGTATGCTAGTTGCAATCAAAAGACGACCCGCTCCTTCTCTCCCTACTCAAGACTTCATTCAAGAGGTATTCATTATATTATAATCTTACATTCTGATTCCACAACTTATGATTTTTACTTTTTATCAGGCTAGGTATCTGGCATCTATTCAGCACCGCAATATCGTCTCTCTTCTAGGTTACTGCCAGACAAATGGTCAACAGATTCTTGTATACGAGTATGTACCTAATGGAAGTGTTTCAATCCATTTGTATGGTAATTTTCTCGTTTTTTTCCTTTCTTTCGTTCTCGACATTCATGCATTTAGTTTTAATGTTAATCTATCAAATTTTATAATTACAACCTGCAGGGGCCGGTCATGTTACTAAAGAAAAACTTGAATTCAAGCATAGGCTTTCAATAGCTCTTGGTGCAGCTAAAGGTGATCTTCTGCAAAATCAGTGAGCATTTTTGGCTTTCCTGGTATTAGTTCATCTTTTTTATATAATGTAGACTCTTTTGTAAGTGATTTTTATTTTTATTTTTAAAAAACATTGAAGCCAATTTACTGTCATTGTATTATTATATTCAATGAAACCACTCCCATTAATATCCTCCATATGTTCAGGTTTGGCTCACCTCCACTCTCTAAGCCCACGTTTGGCCCACAAGGACTTCAAAACAGCAAATGTTCTTGTAGATGAGAACTTTATAGCCAAAGTTGCTGATGCAGGGGTCCGGAACTTTCTCGGAAGAACTGACACAGCAGGCCCGTCTTCTCAAGTTACAGCTGATGATATATTTCTTGCTCCTGAGTTATACCCTTTTCATGGCTTTGTTTTCGTGTTCATTATTTCTTACAAGTTTCAAGTCGTCTTCTTAACCTGCATATTTGTTTTATATAGGGTGAGAGAGTTCAGGCGGTTCTCAGAGAAAAGTGACATTTACAGCTTTGGTGTTTTCCTGCTCGAGTTGGTAAGTGGGCAGGAAGCAGTCGAATTGGTATCTTCAGAATCCAACCAAAATCTTGTTGAATGGGTGGGCATTCAGCTTATTCCCTTACTAGTTTCTATATCTTTGTGTTCTCAACTGTTCTATAACCCTGATTATTTTTTTATTTTTATTTTCTAATAAAGGTTCAAAACTATCAAGAAGCAGGAACCCTTTCAAGTATTATCGATCCACGTATTGGGAACAGCTTTACAACAGAAGGTATGGAAGAATATATCCACTTAATAGTTCGATGTGTCGAGGTTTCTAGTGAAAGAAGGCCTGCAATGAGTTATGTGGTCACGGAACTAGACCGGATACTTGAAAAAGAAATGAGCTTGACAACAATCATGGGGGAAGGAACCCCCGTTGTGACCCTTGGAAGTCAACTTTTCAGGGCTGTAAAATAAGCTCTCCATCTCCATCTGCATTGGAATTTATTTATTTAATTCGTCTCCAAATTGTTGTGTGTGCTATGTGAAATAACGGTGATTTTTTCTTATGTTTGGGAAGGAAAGATTCAGCTGTTTGATAAGTGTATAAAGAACAGCTGAGCTGGTTTATTTTTATTTCTCAATTTTTGTTTCCTCCAGAACAATCCAGAGTATTTATTGATTGCGAATATAAGAAGGTTGGTGTGCTATATTGTAAATGACATGATCCTTCTTTATTATTAACAGCTAGTGTTGTGGTACTTGTGAATGTTTCTCAACAGCTGGATTTCTTCAAACAGATGAAAATGCCAAATCTTCGGTACCATCGGGTAGAGGGGACAAGTGGGAACACAACCTCAAATGCATCGACTCTTATGGGGCTGTTCAGTATATACCATTATAAATTTTTTTTTTCTTCCGGTTTTCGTAATTTTGTTAGCATTTGTCGTTTTATGGGTAAGTACATTTTGTTAGAGTTTCATTAATTTGAGTATTCGAGCCAAAATATTGTACAAGAGCCTAGCATAAGGGGAAGCTTTCTGTCTCTACTCTACTGTACAGAGGACCAACTCTCACAACCTACAATAGGGACACTACATTTGGGTACCATCAACTCTCTTTTACAGATTGTTATCGTATATAGACTTTCAGTTTTATTTTCTTCTGTTTCCTGCTTATTTGACCTGTTGGTAAATCATGTAAAATTTGAAATTATTAAAAACACCAAATCGGTTCAAATAACTGTTTTTTTTCCCTACAATATGTTATTGCTGTCTTGAGCAAAGTTATTCGTGCTACTGAGAATAAGGGTGTTGCAAAACCTGCTAAACTGCCAAACAAAACTCTTGTATTTATCAAGTGAAATCCTTGATCTATATAAATTCTGTCGACGTCAGAGAGCGTTTACATCAGCCAAGTTGGTGGAAATATGGTAATGTAATTTTGTTGCAATTATGTTAAAAAATGTAGTGTTTCTCGATATAAATAAGGGAAACGTCTCATTAACATGAGCGTCTTACATGTAAGTACTCGTAAAGGTCTTGATAAAAGATTTCTTTTGACTTTTACTCTCTTTCACATAAAGGTCTTGCATGCAGGGTTCCCCTTGTATACAAAGGAGAAGGAACATGCTGAAGTTGCGTTTACTGTACGTTTCTATTATATTTATTCTATATAGATGTAGTAGTTTTCCGCCGACCAGTACATATCATCTAATTATGTCTTCTACTGTTTGGTACTAGATTGGACCTATCCCTATTGATGATGGTGTTGGGAAAGATATAACTACTCATATCATAACTGGCTTCAAGACAAAGAAAACATTATACACTGATTCAAATTGGGGAGACTTTATTAGAAGGGTATATAGATCTATACAACTATTTCTGTACTCTAATACTTCTCTCTTTCTTAACTGAACTATAGCACATTCTGTGTTTTTCAGAACAGACTGTGACTGGATGTGAAGGAACAAGTTGCTGGATATTATAACCGAGTCCTTGTTGGGAATTATGAATTCTTATCTTCAAAGCGTATAACTTGTTCGACTTATAGCTGGTTGATCTCAGTTCTTCCTATTTTTCCCGTTTGTATTGTACTCATGTTTGCTTAGATAAACCTTGGAACTTATGTGGGGGATGAAAGTATGGAACTCTGGGTGTTGGTATTTTCATTTTTATCACCGACTGGGGACTGCAAAATTCAGGCTATGATTCTCATGAATGTTTAAGATACACCTGGAATTGTATCTGAGAAGGAATGTAGTGAAACGTGTGTTTTCATTGGGGCTATTCCTGGATTAAGAAGGCACTGCTCAAGTTAAACATGTATTCTGTAAAACCGATAGATTACAGGTGGTGGTGTTATAATACGATACTCAAAAAAAGTTTTATTGGTAATGACATTCTGTTGCCGTAAAATGAAATCAAGTGCTACCATGGAATTAATAAGGAAATGAAAAAAGTAACAGGTTATATTGCTGAAACATAGTAGAATATACATTTATGAAATACCTTACATTGTTGGTATTAATTTTGATTTGCTAAGAAATAAATATTATGGTAGTTTAATAAAGAAGGTATGAAGATAAGATAAACATACTTTTAGTTGACTAAATAATAATTTCAAATATTTATTAGACTCTTTGGAGCATGGAAACGTTACCTTTACTTCAAAATTATTATTATGATACAAAAAAGAAAGAAAAAAAAGCCACGTGTCTCTTCTCCTCCTTGCTACACTACACTAACTATACTAATAAGAAGGAAGAAAAAAAGATAGCTTTTATTTTTATAAAGAGAGATCCGCCGATGAAGAACAAGTATCTGTGTGTTTTAGTTTTAATTTTGTTATGTCGTTACTGTGAGTGTAAATATAACACTTCACAAAGAGTATTTGAAGGTGATAAAATAAATGTTCATTTGGTACCTCATTCTCATGATGACGTTGGCTGGCTTAAAACTGTTGATCAATACTACACCGGTGCTAACAATTCAATTCGAGTCAGTTTTTTTTATTATTATTATTTACTTTACTTATTATATCATATGCTAATTCAGTTCCATTAGGGTGCCTGTGTTCAAAACGTATTGGATTCCGTCATTTCTGCTTTACTTGATGACAAAAATCGCAAGTTCATCTACGTCGAAATTGTAATATGCTATTCATTCTACTTTTACCTTTACTAAACTCAATCTGTTTTTAACTAGTACTAGTTACTTGTTTAGGCTTTTTTCGAGCGATGGTGGAACCAACAGAGTCAATTACTTAAGACTAAAGTCAAGGAACTCGTTACAACCGGTCAACTTGAATTCATGTATATTTACCTTACCAATTTAATTTACTATCCCCCCCCCCTAATTATTGTTATTTTTACTAGAAATGGGGCTATGTGCATGCATGATGAAGCAACACCACATTACATTGACTTGATTGATCAAACAACTTTGGGACATATGTTTATAAACCGCGAGTTTGGTCAAAAACCACGAGTTGGTTGGCAGATCGATCCTTTCGGTCATTCTTCTGTCCAAGCCTACTTGTTGGGTGCCGAGGTTACATACTCTTTCATCTCTGTGTTTCATATTCTCATATCCCATCTACTGAATTTCGATTTTCTTGCTGCAGCTGGGATTTGACTCTCTCTTCTTTGCTCGAATGGATTATCAAGACAGGGAAAAACGAAAAATTGACAAGACTCTTGAGTTTGTATGGCAGGCTTCTAAGTCTCTTGGTTCATCTTCACAGGTCAGTCACTCTATATATCAGATATCGGCAACTAGCTGAAACAAAACAACTAGCTTATCCATTACTTGCAGATATTTACGGGTATATTTCCCAGACATTATGATCCCCCTGATGGGTTTGTATTTGAAATAAATGATGTATCTGCTCCTATTCAGGTATCAACACATTAAAAACACACAGCTATTGTAATCTTTGATTTCGATGTTTTGACCATCTTCTTTTAATAATTGTATTTTTAAGGATGATGTTCTCCTATTTGACTACAACGTTCAAGAGCGGGTAAACGATTTTGTAGCTGCTGCCATGGCTCAGGTATGTACCTGTATCTCTATTTCATCACTTCAACTTAGATGAACTGAAACCTGCTTTTGTAGTTGAGACTTTTGATTTATTTTCAAAATAGTGACATAGTAGCGGTTGGATTCTAACTCTTTATTACTCCACAATTTTATCCTATAAGGATCTCGTCTTATTTTGATTTCTCCATTTGTCTCGAGCTAATATAAGGAAATGTAGTTAAGTTATTTCTGAATGCACCATGCAGCATATTTTCCCTGTACGTATTATACCTAATTATGTATCTTTTTCTTTGTCGAAGGCTAATGTTACAAGGACAAACCATTTAATGTGGACAATGGGAACCGATTTCCGGTATCAATATGCAGTTTCATGGTTCCGGCAGATGGACAAATTTATTCATTATGTTAATCTGGTATTGGCCTTTACATCTGTTTAAGTAATGGTGTTTTGATGTAATTCTAGACTACATCTGTGGTTTCACATATTTCTGTCAGTAATTTTTGTCAACTCTACTTGAGAAGAAACTAATCTGTTAGTTTTTATTATTTTGCGGTTTAGGATGGCCGTGTGAATGCCCTATATTCTACTCCATCCATTTACACGGATGCAAAGTATGCTGCTAAAGAAATATGGCCCCTGAAAACTGATGACTTCTTCCCGTAAGTACAATGATATCCCATAGTATACAACAAACTGATACCCTATCTATCCATCTTATGTCCTAAAAGACAAAATTAAAACTTTTAGATATGCAGATAAAGCAAATACGTATTGGACAGGATACTTTACTAGCAGGCCGACTTTTAAAGGTTATGTCCGGACAATGAGCGCTTACTATTTGGTAAGTTCACTTTATTGAAGATCATGCTCTATGCACATGCAGAAGATCATGTCCCATGGTGCATTTAATAAACGGTCATATGACCAAGTCTGAGGTTGTTTTTCATTTGAATAAGTAGTAGCTTTATTTCCTGAGATAGTTCCTAGTTTCTAGTTGTTAGTTAAGTAAGTCTGTTTCATTGTAAGCCTATAAAATGGCACGTTCAGTTCATGAATAAATCATCACATTTCAAGGTGAGTTAATCATTGTTATCACTTGGTTCCAACAAGTGGTATCAGAGCGAATTGTGTGATCCAATTAAAGCAAGATGGCTGAAGGGAATTCGTCACAAGGTTTTGCTATTCCCAAATTTGATGGCGATTATGACCACTGGAGTCTGGTCATGGAGAATTTACTTCGATCTAAGGAGTTCTGGCAGGCAGTAGAGGTTGGCTACGTTGAGCCAACTGAAGGTGAACAAGTTTCAGAGGCAAGAAGAAGAGAGTTAGCTGCCTTGAAGCTCATGGATTTGAAAGCCATGAACTATCTATTTTATTCGATAGATAAGAATATTCTCAAAACAATTTCGCAAAAGAATACAGCAAAGCATCTGTGGGATGCAATGAAGGCGAAATATAAAGGGAATACACGAGTAAAGAAGGCTCAGTTACAGCGGCTAAGAAGGGTTTTTGAGACTCTTGAAATGAAAAGTGGAGAAGCTGTTGTAGAGTACTTTGGTAGAGTTATGACTGTGTCAAACGAAATAAGCAATTATGGAGAAGAAATGACTGAAGTTAAAGTAGTTGAAAAGATCCTAAGGACACTCACACCTAACTTCAATTTTGTGGTATGCTCAATTGAAGAATCCAAGGATATAGACACACTCACCATTGATGAGTTGCAAAGCTCATTATTAGTGCATGAACAGAAGCTTACCAGGAAGGAACCAGAAGATCATGCCTTGAAGGTTGAAGATCAGAATTATGGTCGTGGGTCTGGTAGGGGCAATCGAGGAGGTTTCATGAGAGGAAGAGGACGTGGACGTGGCAGAGGACGTAATAGTTTTGACAAATCAACAATAGAATGCTATAGATGTCATCAGATGGGTCATTTCCAGTTTGAATGTCCCCAAGAAGATAAAGGTGCAAATTATGCAGAATTTGATGAAAATGAGGAACTGGTGCTTATGGCTCACATTGAGGAAGAAGATGTTGAAATTAAAGGTCTTTGGTTTTTGGATTCTGCATGCTCAAACCATATGACAGGCACAAAAGCATGGTTTACTAAGCTGAATGAAAATGTTGGTCACACTGTGAAATTGGGAAATGGCTTAAGGTTGCAAGTAACTGGTGTGGGAGATGTTCGTTTTGAAATTGGTGGTATCACTCAAGTGTTTACAAACGTTTATTATGTTCCTAAACTAACATCAAACCTACTTAGTGTAGGTCAGCTTCAAGAAAAGAAAGTAAAAGTCATTTTTGATGATGGAGCATGCCATGTCTATCACCCAAGGAGAGGTTTGATCATGAAGTCCACAATGGCTAAGAATAGAATGTTTATCGTCCATGGTCATCAAAAGAAGGCTATTAATCACTGTTTGCAAGTTACAGACACTAATACTACTGAAATATGGCACAAACGACTTGGGCATGTGAATCATAAGGCCATTCGAACGATGCAATATCATAACATGGTAAAGGGAATACCTCAAGTCTGTGGGAAAACCATGGTGTGTGAAACGTGCAACATAGGAAAGCAAAGCAGAATACCTTTTCCAAAGAAAGCTAACTGGAGGTCCAATCAAAGGCTTGAACTGGTACACACAGACCTGTGTGGTCAGATCACACCAACATCCCAAAGTGGGAAAAGGTATGTTCTTGTTTTTACTGATGATTATACACGAAAGACATGGGTGTATTTATTGGAAAATAAATGGGAATGTTTTGAATATTTTAAGAAATTTAAAACAAAGGTTGAAGCTGAAATAGGGACAAAAATAAAAACTTTAAGAAGTGATAGAGGGGGGGAGTTCACTTCACATCAATTTGCTGATTTTTGTGAAGTAAATGGAATTAAAAGACAAGTAACTACTGCCTACACCCCACAACAGAATGGGGTGGCAGAAAGAAGGAATAGAACAATCATGAATATGGTAAGGTGCTTGTTAACTGAAAGAAATGTGCCTAAGCGTTTCTGGCCAGAAGCAACCATTTGGGCGTGTCATATTATAAACAGGTGTGTTTCTAGAGCTCTAGACAAGAAAGTGCCTGAAGAATTGTGGACCGGAGAAAAGCCAAATGTTGATTACTTTCGGGTGTTTGGATGTGTTGGACACATTCATATACCTTCTCAAGTCAGAACCAAACTGGATGCAAGGAGTCAAAAAGGTGTGTTGTTTGGAATTAGTGTTGGATCAAAGGCTTACAGGCTTTATGATCCAATTCTAAATAAGATCATCATAAGTAGAGATGTCATATTTGAAGAAGATCAAGAATGGGATTGGGATAAAAGCAATGCAGAAAAGGAAGAACTAGTAATAGAAGATGAAGCAGATGGTTCAACTGAAAATGAAGGAGTTGCAGATACAATTCAAGATCAAGTACAAGGAAATGATACCAATACTTCAGTAGAAGAGCCAGAAACAAGCATTGCAAATCAAGAACAGGTGACCACCAGAACTTCTACAAGAACCAGAAAGCAATCAGTTTGGATGAAAGATTATGAAACTGGAAAGGGGCCATTAGAATCTGAAGAAAGGTTTGCTTTATATACTGAACAAGGAGATCCCACCACATTTGAAGAAGCAAGACAAGAAGCAAAGTGGGTAAAAGCCATGGAAGATGAGATAGACTCCATAGAGAAAAATGGAACATGGGAACTAGTGGAAATGCCAGCTGAAATTATACCCATTGGAGTCAAATGGGTATACAAGACAAAGTTGAACGAAGAAGGAAATGTGGATAAATATAAGGCAAGGCTGGTAGTTAAAGGGTATGCACAACAAAAGGGAGTGGACTATGAGGAGGTGTTTGCACCAGTGGCAAGGTGGGACACCATTCGAACCATGTTAGCCATATCTGCTCAAAGAAAGTGGAAAGTGTTTCAGATGGATGTGAAAAGCGCCTTCTTGAATGGAGAGCTGAAGGAAACTGTGTATGTCGAACAACCCCCTGGGTTCATCAAAAAGGGAGAAGAAGGGAAAGTTTACAAGTTGAAAAGGGCCTTATATGGATTGAAACAGGCCCCCAGAGCCTGGTTCAATAGAATAGAGAAGTATTTCAAGAGGGAGGGTTTCAAACAAAGTCAATTTGATCACACTTTGTTTATCAAGAAGGTATGGAACAATGTACTTGTGGTTAGCCTTTATGTGGATGATCTCATATATGCAGGAACAAATGCCATAATCTGTGAAAGCTTTAAGAAATCCATGCAAATGGAGTTTGAAATGACAGATCTTGGCATGATGAAGTATTTCTTAGGTGTGGAAATAAAACAAACTGAAAATGGAATTCATATCTGTCAACGAAAGTATGCCAAGGAGATTATTGAAAGGTTTCAAATGCAAGAAAGTCATCCAGTGAATAATCCAATTGTTCCAGGAGCTGTTCTTACCAAGTCAGAAGGAGGGGAGGAGATTGATTCGACAACATACAAGAAATTGATAGGCAGTCTTATGTATGTTACTGTGACAAGACCAGACTTAACATACGTGGTTTGTCTTTTGGCTAGGTTTATGTCACAACCAAGGCAAGAACACTTGAACGCAGCAAGAAGGGTATTAAGGTATTTAAAGGGAACAATTGAATATGGTATACTTTATGAAAAGAAGGAAAGTGGAACATTGCAAGTTTTTACTGATAGTGATTATGCAAGAGATGTGGAGGATAGAAAGTGCACTTCGGGGTATGTGTGCTTATACAATGGAGCTGCTATTAATTGGAGTTCACGAAAGCAAGAAATTGTTACACTTTCATCCACTGAGGCAGAATACATAGCAGCAACAAACTGTGCATGTCACTGCAAATGGCTCAAGGGTTTACTTGAAGATTTAGACGAAAAGCAAGAAGGGGCAATTGAAGTCTTGTGTGATAATACATCAACTATAAAGCTATCAGAAAATCCGGTTATGCACAGGAGAACAAAGCATATTGATGTACGCTATCATTACTTGAGGAATTTGGTTAACCAAGAAGAATTAAAGTTAACGTTCTGCAATACCAAGAATCAGCTAGCTGACGTGATGACGAAGCCAATCAAGTCAGAAGATTTTTGCAGAATAAGAGCATCCATGGGTGTGAAGGAGGTAAACTGTAAGTTGACCTAAGTTCAGTTTAAGGGAGGATATTGAAGATCATGCTCTATGCACATGCAGAAGATCATGTCCCATGGTGCATTTAATAAACGGTCATATGACCAAGTCTGAGGTTGTTTTTCATTTGAATAAGTAGTAGCTTTATTTCCTGAGATAGTTCCTAGTTTCTAGTTGTTAGTTAAGTAAGTCTGTTTCATTGTAAGCCTATAAAATGGCACGTTCAGTTCATGAATAAATCATCACATTTCAAGGTGAGTTAATCATTGTTATCACTTGGTTCCAACACACTTATCACCCTTTAGTCCCACTGCCCCTTCCACAGAACTACATTTGTATTGCTTCAATTTCAGGCAGCAAGGCAGTTAGAATTTTACAAGGGAAAGAGCCGTTCTGGACCAAATACAGATGCCCTGGCCAATGCTTTGGCAATTGCTCAACATCACGATGCAGTTAGTGGTACACAAAGACAACATGTGGCTGCTGATTATGCATTACGTATCTCAAAGGGTTATGCAGAAGTATGTGAATACACTCCATGAACATAGTATTTATATTATTTGAAATGAAATGTTTCAACACATGTTTGCAGGCCGAGGAAGTAGTTGCTTCATCTTTAGCACTTTTAACAGCTTCAGCGTCAAGTGCGAACTATGAAAAGTCAGTTGGCATGTTTCAGCAGGTAGTCTAAGTATACTTTGTTCATTTATTCAAATCTGATTACAGAATATCCGTTGGCTAATTGGTAATTTGATAAGTCAGTGTCCTCTCCTTAACATTAGCTACTGTCCACCATCAGAAGCTGTTTTGGCTGATGGAAAGAGTTTGGTAAGCATAATCTTCATCTCTGTTTTTTCCCTAATTTGTTTGATTAGTAGATCACTATCATATTAAGTCTTCTTATCTTTATAGGTAGTAGTTGTCTACAACGCCCTAGGATGGAAGAGAGAAGAAGTGGTCCGAATTCCTGTGAGTACTGCCACTGTTCCCTAATTATCTTTTTGGCCTTACATGTATTGAATGTTTAACTTGATGCAAAATTGCTGCAGGTTTCCTCCCATGAATTAATTGTTCTGGACTCGGGTGGGCAAGAAATTGAATCGCAGCTTCTTCCCGTTTTCAATGCGTCTTTGAACATGAGAAACTTCCATGTTAAAGCATATCTTGGTAAATCACCAAGCAGTACACCCCAATATTGGCTTGGATTTACAGCATCTGTACCGCCTCTTGGTTTCAGCACCTACATTATCTCAAAGGCCGAACACACAGGTCAACCCCTTGAACGTTTTGTAACAATTTGGAAATTGAGGTCACAAACATTAAAGATAATATGATATTTGTATTAATGATTAGCAGATACAAGTTCAACAATGTCAACAGTGTGGACTTCAGATACTACCAGTAATCAAACTGTAGTTGTTGGTAGAGGAAATTTAATGTTGCATTATGCTACTGAGGAGGGGAAGCTTTCACGTTATGTTAATAACAGAAACTTGGTATCTGCAATTCCTTAAATTTAAATACTCGTATATTGTTTATTTTTAGCTAATTTCTTTGTTTCCAATAATAGAAATGAATTAAACTTTCTTTAATGAGAGATAACATTAACATCCTTTTTCCTGGCACACTATTCAAGGTTGAAGAATTCGTGGAACACTCGTACAGCTTCTATTCTAGTCATAACGGCACCGATCAGGTACATACAACTTCTCAACTATAACGTGGAAGGGTATATTTTTGTTTGTGTGTAGGCTTACCAAAAATAGTTATTCGATTTCATTTTTTTGCATGCTTTAACGGGGATATTAGTTACACAAATATTTAATTATTCTCGTATGCTGTTCCTAATGTTTGAAGGCCTCTGGAGCTTATATCTTCCGTCCTAATGGTACATTTCCTATAAAATCTGAAGGCCAGGTAAGCCGTTCTCCTTTTGTTGTCCTGCTTTGGGGTTATTAGCATAAGAATATCACCAGATGCTGCAAGTGATTATTCAGTTCACGAGGATGTGTTTTGTTACAGAAAGCTTTTTCTATTCTAAGGGGTCCACTAATGGATGAAGTTCACCAACAGCTCAACTCCTGGATATATCAGGTATTTAGTAATGAAAGGTGTTTTCAAGTTTTAGCCATTTCTTCCATTGCACTTTGTCTAAAAAATATATGTGTTGCATGTTATTACTCGTTAATTCAATAGATATATCAGCTAGCAGTTATACACTATCAAGTATATTTTAGCACAAAACAACTGCCAGTTTTCATATATTTTTATTTGCCTTTGCTCTCACTGACATAAAGGTCTTGTATGCAGGTTACCCGTGTATACAAGGAGAAGGAACATGCTGAAGTGGAATTTTCTGTAAGTTTTGTATCCGATTTATTCTATGTAGATGTAGTAGTTTTCCGTTGACCAGAACATATCATCTAATTATGTATTCAACGATTTGGTACTAGATTGGACCTATCCCGATAGATGACGGTATTGGGAAAGAAATAACAACTCAGATCACAACTGGGTTCAAGACAAACAAGACATTCTATACTGATTCTAATGGGAGAGACTTCATTAAAAGGGTATGCAAATTTATATATTGATATTTCTGTGCTCTGATACTTCTCTTTCCTATGTCATATTGCTTTTTCAATCTAGTACAACAAAAGAATTCCGTTACAAGATTTTGAATTTGGGGTATCCGGTGCTTGCATTCTGATTAGAACCAGTGTTTTGCAGGTTTGTGATTTTAGAACAGATTGGGACCTGGAAGTGACCGAACCAGTTGCTGGAAATTATTACCCAGTACGTATTCATATTATATCTCAAAATACATTTGGCTAAAGTCATGTTGTGAATAGGCAGTTGTGAATTATAATCTTCACAACATATAACTTGTTTGACCTTTGTGTTGTACTTCCTATGGCTTGTTGATCTCGTTCCACTTATTGTTTTCATTGGTTTTCCATGTACTCATGTTTGCTTAGATAAACCTTGGAGCTTATGCTGGGGATGATAGTATGGAGCTCTCGGTGTTAGTAGATCGTGCAGTAGGTGGCTCGAGTTTGGTAGATGGTCAAATAGAACTAATGCTCCATAGGTATGTTTTTCACTGCCCTTGATGACGTGGCACTCCGCTGTTTCGGTTATCAACCATTTTTAACATTAAGTAGAAGTTAGAGCTTTGAACCGAAGTTAGGTTAATCTTGGAAAAGAATACCTGACACTTGTTATGAGTTTCAAGTACCGTATGATTCGAGGTCATAAGGACAATCTGATATTTAAGACAAGCTCTATTGACATATGATAAACTAATCTTTTTGCTTTCTACGTAATTTTTTTTGTAGGAGGATATTACATGATGATGCAAAAGGTGTTGGTGAGGTGCTAAATGAGACGATATGTGTCCACGATGATTGCAGAGGCTTGGTGGTAAGCATGCTGATTCATTGAGATATGTCTTTAAATAAGACAAGGGATAAAAAGGAAGTCAAATCTGCAGTCTTTTCCCGTTTTGCCGTTAGTTCTGGGATGTATATTCATGTGTGATGTTATGTTTTCCAGGTGCAAGGAAAATTCTATATTAGAATTGATCCCGTAGGAGATGGAGCCAAGTGGCGTCGCACATTCGGTCAAGAAATTTATTCTCCACTCCTTCTAGCATTTGCAGAACAAGTAAGTTGATTTTCTGTGGTGTAAGAAATATATAACCCTTGGGTGTCTACATGCGTATCTTTATGTATATATAACTGTTGCAGGATGGAGATGATTGGAAAAACTCGCATGTCTCATCCTTATCAATGATTGATGAATCCTATAGCTTGCCAAACAACACAGCAATTATAACTCTACAGGTATATAGTCAGTAATTAGCATGAGTCTTGACAGTTTTGAACATTATTCTTTTGTTTGAATTCTTGGAACTGCCAAGTAAAGGTCCTGAAATTGTTAGGAAAATAAGTATTTACAACGATATCATCATAAACTGCTTCATTTGCTTGTCAAAACTCAGGCTATGATTAACATGAACTCGGTTTTTGATTGGTTTTAAGTTCAGACAACCATGCCCTTGGAACATTTTAAGTAGCTTTGTTTTTATACCCAAAATCTTATTTCAAAAGAAAATTCCGTCGTCTTGTTTGTTCATTGGGGCTATTCCGAGATTTTAGAATTCACCGTGTTAAGAATTGGGTGTATTTGATCATTGTAGGAGCTTGAAAGTGGAAAAGTACTTGTTCGTTTAGCTCATCTTTACGAGGTTTGAACAGACTGCTCAACTTTTAACATGTAACTAATGCCTATAGATTATAAAATGATACTAAAAAGAGGTTTGTTATATGGTTGAAAAGGTGGGGGAGGACAAATATTATTCGGTAATGGCAAGTGTGGAGCTGAAGAAGCTGTTCCCAAATAGAAAGGTATTTATGAGTGACATATTTGGAGAGATTAATTTCGATTTGATTTGTTATAACATCTTTTATAACAGATAAGCAAGGTGACGGAGATGAATTTATCGGGTAATCAAGAAAGAGATGAGATGGAGAAGAAGAAACTAAACTGGAAGGTTGAAAATTCGTCTGAAGCAAAGATTGTAAGGGGAGGTGCTGTTGATCCTGAAAAGTTAGTGGTTGAACTTGGACCCATGGAAATACGGACGTTCTGCATCGACTTAAATCATCTCAACATGATTACTTCTGAATGATGATTTTACCACTTGTTGTTTTATTTGTTTCTTTCATCGTTCGATTTGTCTGCAGACATGGAATCAAAGAGTAGTGTGATTATCAAGGAATGAATGAAAAAAAAAAAAGAACAGTTCACCAATCAAATGGGAAATAGCTTGTTTAGCTTTCTTGCAAGTTGCAACGATTTTGCATTAGGCAATCCCATTGGTTCGAGAATTTTTTATCTGTACTACTCTGAAAAGTTGTGTTATAAACTGGTTAAGCTTTGTTGGGTGCATAAAAATATAATTAGGGGTGTTTCTTTTGAACTTATTTTGATGGCTTATTAACTTATTTATTTTAAAAAGAACTTAGGGCATGTTTGGTAGAGAGAAATTCAGTGAAAAGAAACGCAACGAAAAAAGAAATATAGAGAAATGAAATTGACATGAGAAATTTGAAAATTTTCCTTGTTTGGTACAACAAAGATTTGATATGTGAAATAAGCAATGAATTCAATTCTTACGTTTGGTAGACAAAACACACAAATGAAAATAAACTTTTTTTTGCGAATATAACACAAATCTAATATTTATTTTTAATACTTTCACAATTTCATTATAATCATATTTTGTTTAAACTCAACAGGTGGTGTTTGTGTAAGCTTATTTTTTTTAGGCTTAGGCTTATGTTTTATAAGTAGCTTATGACTTATAAAATATAAGCTTTTAAATTTTTGTGAAGTGTTTGGAGTAGCTTACGAGCTTATTAGCTTATGACAAGGTAAAAATGTTTGATAAGTCCATAAGCCACACAAAAGGAGCTTATGAAAACCCCCTTACATAAGCTCATAAGCCCAAGCTAATAAGCTGAAACAAACACCTAAAATGGGCTTATATCTCTTACATAAGCTAATAAGCTAATAAGCCCCTTCTATAAGCTTTAACAAACACCCCCTAAATATGTATCAAGAATTAAATGAAAAGGGTGTGGTTCAATATAGATGTTTGGATCAAGAATTAATATAAAACCTTGTCAAATATGTATTGATTTAATTTGACGAGAAGGGTGTGGTTCACAACCTTGACCAATAAGGACTGCTCGTCTTTTATGCTGTAACAAACCTACAAAATTAGCAATCACAAAATCACATCAGCAGCAACATCAAACTGTTGAAACACATGTTGCAAATCATGATGATAAACATGTATTAAACGAAATAAATCACGTTTTTTTAACCTAAAAAACTACACATTATACTGCATGTATTAACACAAAAAAAAAACATATATTTAGAGCATTTATTAACAGTAAAAACATCACATTTTACAGCAAAAATGACATGATTTAACAGCTTAAACAATGAATTTGCCATGTCTACACCAAAGATATTCATATTTAATAGTTAACAATGACTACAAAAAATGTCTAAAAGTAATTCGTTTTAGGAAATTAAAATTCAAAGGATAGCATTTCTCTAGAGAACAAATTTCTCGACTCTTTTATTTATTTTCCAACCAAACAATGGAAATGAAATCATTTTTATTTGAATGATTTCATTTTCCCTAACCAAACATGTGTTTGGAAGCTTAGGTATGTGAGTGTTTATAAAGTGCCACAAAACTCAATCACGAAACACAACCGACTCAAACCCTTAACCATGAAAACGAACCAAATGACCTAATCTACACAATACACCATATTTCTATGATGATAAACTACAACACTTAAATAAACCCACATGCCACACAAAAAGCTTATCAATGTTAAATTCATTTTTTTTCTTTCTTGTTGGTTTTTTTAATCTTCTTATTAAGGTAAATGCTAACAATCTTTCTCGGAATAATGACTAAGAGTTTCATTTTTAGTTTTATTCTTTAAAAAATTTATCATCTCTATTTTGTAAGGAATGTCAATCTTTTGGTGTGTTTGTTTGGACTTATATGGCTTATTTTCATTTCGCCTTATGATTCTTAAGCCCGAATTTTTCGACTTATGTAACTAATTATGAGCTTATTACTGTTTATTACGTCACAAGAAACAGTAATAAGCCCATAAACGGTTACATAAGCCGAAAAATATGGGCTTATAAAACATAAACAGAAATGTCAATACGCCATAAACTTCTTATATAAATTTAAACAAACATTAATATTATATAATTAAAGAATGATTCTAGTAACCTAATAAGATACAATAAATATTATATTTTAATTCACCATTATTATTAACATATATAATGAAGGGTTTATATGCTAATATTCAACGAAATTTTGACCAGTAGACAACGGAATATTAAACTATCAAATCTATACTACTATATAATATGAGCTTTTCACTTAATGTTAGAAATTTTAAATAGTATTGAATTACTATTTAATAGGAAGTATAATATTTCAACTCACATTTCTTTTTAAATTTTATGACTTGTTATAGCAAGTGTAGTCTTGACAACCATGTTATCTGACTTATTATAGTAAGTTTATGGTATCATCAATTTTAAATTTATAAAGGTTTTGAATAGTTAATTAGTTTCAAAGCTTTATCATATTATATATATTTTAATTCAATTTCTTGACAACCAATAATCAAAAATATTATAAAACATTTGATTTTTAATTAAAGTTAATGTTTTTAAAAGGATTAATATTAGTAAATATTATAAAACATTTGATACTATTATGAGTCAAAATTCAAAGTAAATATTATATTTTCTAGCACATATTAACTTTTATTTTAAAGCGATTAACATTAATAAATATTATATTTTCATTTTCACATTGTAAGCTACCATATGATTTATTGGAACTTTTTTTCCCTTAACATTATATTTTAAACGTTTATAAAGATATTAACATTAGAGCCTTTAGCGATTATTGTAAACTAATTAATAAATGTAAAATATAAAAGATAAAGTTTGATTAGAAATCAAGCATATATAAAGACCTATATATGTGTGTGTTTATTTTGAACCAATCGAAGATTTGCTTTTCGTAGACTTTACTTTTTTAAAAGTGCAATTCATCACAAATTCTAATTATATGCATAAGGCCACAAAATATCATATTTATAAGTTAAAGAGCAATTGTTAATTTCATAAATTCTAAATAAAACTTAGTAAGCATAAATTTAAAAGATATATTGTGTTGGTAAATAGTTTTCCAATATCTATCACACTGGCTAAAATCTTCGACTATTATTATTATATGTAAATAGTATCGATTTTTTTTTTTATCTGTACATATCATATACAAATAATATGTCACATACAAACATCATTTACACATAAATGTTAATTAATATATATAATTCTACGTGGCGTTGTGAATAAGGATATCACGGGGAAATTCAAAGGTAAGGTGAAGCCTATCAAAGATTTTAAACGAGACAAATTATACACCTGAATTTTCGTTTGTCGAGAAGTTTTAAGTGATGAACGAAATTCAAGTGTCAGTACAAAAAAATGTTTATTTGATTGCATTTTATTCTACGCTCTTTTTTAAAATTGCGTAAGTGTTGGGTTATAACTTAGTCAAACTAGTTTAACTCCTAAACAATACGCTTAACAAAGGATAAAGTAACTTACAAGATTAATGCGGAAGTCATTAAGAAGATACTGCGGAAGACAAGTTAATGCGGCCGTTCAACCAAGTTTCTACTGACGCTAGTATTGCTACTGATGAAGTCAAGTTGCTGCGGTCATACCAAGTTACTACGGAAGACCAACTTGCCGTGCAAGAATAATCTAATTAATAGAGTTATAATTAGATTATGTTTCCTTTTGTAATTAGATAAGGTTTATCTTATTTTAGATAAAGATAGATGTAGATTTCTAGTTTATCTAGAACTAGCCTCAAGGTCTATAAATATAGATCGTTGTAGAATAGAAGAAACACGTTGTATTAATATTCTGGTTTAATACGATTGAGGCTTAACATTCGACAATATTATTGTTTGTTCTTATTATTATTATTCTTACGATATTATATTGTTCGATAACTCGTAAATATTGAAGTGTTCATCCGCTGCTGAACTTCTTCAATAGATCAAGATCTTAACGAAGGGAAACTATAAGTTTACATTAGCTTATTCGATCCTGGCAAGTCATTAAGAAGTTACTGCGGAAGACAAGTTAATGCGACTGTTCAACCAAGTTACTACTGACGCTAGTATTGCTACTGATGAAGTCAAGTTGCTGCGGTCATACCAAGTTACTACGGAAGACCAACTTGCCGTGCAAGAATAATCTAATTAATAGAGTTATAATTAGATTATGTTTCCTTTTGTAATTAGATAAGGTTTATCTTATTTTAGATAAAGATAGATGTAGATTTCTAGTTTATCTAGAACTAGCCTCAAGGTCTATAAATATAGATCCTTGTAGAATAGAAGAAACACGTTGTATTAATATTCTGGTTTAATACGATTGAGGCTTAACATTCGACAATATTATTGTTTGTTCTTATTATTATTATTCTTACGATATTATATTGTTCGATAACTCGTAAATATTGAAGTGTTCATCCGCTGCTGAACTTCTTCAATAGATCAAGATCTTAACGAAGGGAAAATAAAAGTTTACATTAGCTTATTCGATCCTGACAAGTGGTATCAGAGCACAGGAGGTGCTTTAGATCCATTGATCAACGAGTTGATAATCCTCATACACAAGAATCACGATAAACATCATGACTGAAGTTGCAATCGGCAAAGTTCCCGTTCTGAATAGCAACAAATTCGACTTATGGAAGCTACAAATCAAGCAACACATCCTATTGTCCGACTATACAGTTTGGGATGTGATCATCAATGGTAACAAGCATGCTACCAATCAAGGAGCTGATGGACAGCCTGGAATCCTTACTCGTCCAACATTGTCTGACCTGGAAAGAAGAGAAAAACAAACGGAAATCAAGGCTCGCAATATTCTTTTAATCGCCATCCCCAACGAATACTAATCACAATTCGAAGAATATCAAGATGCAAAACCTCTATGGGACGCGTTGGAGAAAAGATTCAGCGGAACAAAGAATACAAAGAAGAACAAGAAAGCTCTTCTTAAACAGGAATACGAAAATTTCAATTCCCTGAATGGCGAACGAATGACTCAGACATTTGATCAATACAAAAAGCTCACAGGAGAGATGATCAGCGCAGGAATTAAGTATGAGAAAGATGACCTCAATCGAAAGTTCATAAGAGCTCTAAGTAAGGAATGGAAAACCTACACGGTTTCCTATAGACAAGGAGACACATTAGAAGAACTGGAGTTGGATGATCTTTACAACGACTTACGAGTCTTTGAGTCAGAGGTGGAAGCAGAAAAATCTAGCAATAGCAGCCACAGTACTACCAATGTCAATACTGCCCTTGTCACTACCTCTGGAGGAACAAAACATGAAAGTGGAGAAGAGATGTATTTCGAAGCATTCATCTCACAAAGCTCAAATCTCACTAGTGATGACGTGAAGCAAATCCATCAAGATGACTGGGAAGAGATGGACTTAAAGTGGCAATCTGCCATGCTGGCTCTACGTGCAAGAAGATTTGTGAATCGAACCGGAAGAAGATTCAATCCAAGGAACAATGAAGGAATTGCCTTCGATAAGAGCAAGGTGAAGTGCTACGAATGTAATGAACTAGGACACTTTGCAAGGGAATGTCCAAAGAAGTCAAAATCCAATAATTCACGACCCACTCAAGACAACAATCAAAGTGCACTCATGTCACATGACATATTTGGATACGATTGGAATGACTTAGCCGAAGAAACTAGTCAAAACAGGGCATTGATTTCCGAAGAACAAAATCCTGTTTACGTGGAAGATACTACTACTGTTCACCATGCATGCATAGCAGTAGTAATGGATGCGGATGACAATGTTTCTACGGAGGACACAGTTACTGCGGAGCTAGTTTATACTGACCTGGGAATTACAGAAATTGGCAACAATGTTCTTGGATATGACTGGACTGATGATGATCAAGGAGTAACTCAGACGATGCTCTAATGGCTATTGACTCATCCTCAACAGATCCTGAAACTCCATCTCTCATGGCCGAGGTAAATTCTAAACTATGTTCTTCTGAGTGTAAAGCTATAATTGTTAAATATAAAAATCACAATCAATTAATGAGTGATTCGATCAAAATCTTAGAAGAACAAAGACGGTCAGCTGCTAGGGTAATTGATAACTTAGAAAACCAAATTAAGTCACACAAAATAAATGAACAAAGTTATCAAGAGAAAATTAGTTTAGTTGAATGGCAAAGAGAGGATCTACTAGTTAAACTTAAGATGGCTAGGGAAGAAATCAAAAGATTAGAACAAGAACATGATAAAGTTGAGTTAGATGTAGGGAAACTAGAACATGCTTCAAAATCAGTTAATGACCTAATCCAACATCAAATACATGGAAAGGTAAAAGCTGGTTTAGGTTACAAAGAAGTTGCCCCTCCATTTAACCAAAACTATATCCCTCCATCCGTAGATGAACCTAGGATTCCCATCTCTCAGACACCTCCAAAAGAATCATTCAATGTTGATCCAATCAACTATGATGACGTTCTGATTGAGGACTTAGTTGAAGAGAGTAAGATAAACATTGTGAAAAATAAGGACATTCCTTTAGAAAATCACCTAATCACAATAGAAGGTATTACTCAACAGTCTTCACAAAGTCTAGTGTCCATGCCACGTAACGATCCCATCAATAAGGTAAAAACACCCACTGAAAGTAAGACCAAAACAGTCCCCAAAGAAAACGAAAAGACTTGGAAACATATAGGTAAAAGAAGAAACCAACGCAACATGAACCAAGTAAAAACTCAAAAAGGTCAAATTATCAAAAGTTCAGCGAAGGGATGTTTTATATGTGGTAAATTAAATCACTATGCAAAAATTTGCTATCACAATTCTCAAAATCAATTGCAAGTGATTCAAAAACCACATCATGGGTTGGGATATACAAGAAAGGTTGCACAAAAAAAACAAATCCATGAACAATAGTAACAAAACAAATCAAGCAAATCATAACTTTGTTACTAAGAATTCAGGAAGAAATAGTGTGAACAAAAGTAAAGTATTTTCTAACAATAAGAATAGAGATCCTACTGCCAGACAAAATTTTGTTTCTACTGGAAAACTTAATACGGCCAAATATAATGGTGTTAATACTGCTCGTATTAATATTGTGAAAAATAACCGTGTTAATACTGCTAGGGTTAATACTGCCAATGGTAACTTCGTTACTACGGCTCCTATCAGTACTAGGAAACAAAAGCATGTCAAACCAGTATCTGCTCCTATTGTTAAATCAAAAACTGTTAACACTAAAATTGTTTCAAAAGCTAAAACATTCAAACAAGTGTGGCAACCAAAGATCCAAGTAACTCAACCACCTGTCCCTATTGATTTTTCAAAACTAGTCCAAAGGAAGGTGAGTTACTTTGATGAAATGGGCAAACCCAAGTCAGCTTTGGCTTGGGTTCCCAACAGAAACTAACTTCTATCGTTTATGTGCAGGTTCAGCCAACCAATGAAAGTGAGGGCAGTTGGCATGTAGATAGTGGCTGTTCCAGGCACATGACAGGCAACATGTCATGTCTTCAGGACTTTGAAAAGCTCAATGGAGGATATGTTGCATTTGGAGGAAATCCAAAAGGAGGAAGAATTTCTGGGAAAGGAACAATAAGCAATGGTACACTACATTTCAAAGATGTGTACTATGTGCAACAGCTGCAATACAATATGTTGAGTGTCTCTCAAGTCTGTGATGAGAAACACACAACCATATTCACTGCATCTGAATGTATCATTATGAAGCCTGGATATGTCATAGATGAGAGTATGATCTTACTCGGAACACCACGAAGAGACAATGTCTATTGTCTTGACATGTCAAAGGTTCAACTCAATTCATCTGAAGCATGCTTTCTCTCAAAAGCTACTCTAGATGAATCCACCTTATGGCATAGAAGAATGTGCCACATGAACCTGAAGAACATCAACAAACTAGTTAAATCTGGCTTGGTTAGAGGTCTCCCCAACAAGCAGTTTAATCTTGAGGACAACTGCTTAGCATGTTTGAAGGGCAAGCAACACAAATCTTCTCACAAGACAAAGGAGATCAACACTAACACCACACCTTTACATTTACTCCACATGGATCTATTTGGTCCTACCAATGTAAAGAGCATTGCAAAGAAGTCATATTGCCTTGTCATCACTGATGACTTTTCAAGATACACATGGGTGTACTTTCTTGGTACCAAGGATGAAACAAGTCAGCTACTTATCACTTTCATCACCAAGATTGAACATCAAATTAACCTCAAAGTCAAGAAAATTCGATGTGATAATGGCACAGAATTCAAGAACCAAGTGATGGATGACTTTTGTGATACGAAAGGAATAGAGAGACAATTCAGTGCTGCTAGAACTCCTCAACAAAATGGAGTTGCTGAAAGAAGAAATAGAACATTGATCGAAGCGGCTAGAAGCATGTTGGCAGACTCCAATCTACCCATCTTTTTCTGGGCAGAAGCAGTTAACACTACCTGCTATGTTCAGAATAGGGTCCTTCTAGTCAAGTCTTACAACAAAACTCCATATGAACTCCTTCACAAGAGACAGCCTTTGATCAGTTTCTTAAGAGCATTTGGATGTCCATGTACAGTCTTAAACTCTAAAGACTATCTTGGTAAGTTTGCGAACAAAGCTGATGAAGGAACTTTCGTTGGATACTCGTCACAAAGCAAGGCATATCGTGTTTATAATCACAAAACAAAGATAATAGAAGAAAGCTCCAACGTGACCTTCAATGAACATACTTACACCAAGAAGGGTCAAGGACCAGATTGGGTTTTCGATTTGGAAGCATAAACCAAATCATTGAACTCTAACTTTGAATTTTCATCTTCTTCAGTTCCTTCGGATCATGTTACTACGGCACCCTCTATTCCTATGGATCCACCTACTACGGAGCCAGTTACTACGGCTCCTATCATTGGTACTGCTCGATTAGATGTTATGGACTACATCAATCTTCCTGTTTCTATGGAGGATCCCATTCAACTTTTTGATCCCATATCCCCAGATGAAACAGAAGATTCTTCTCATGAACCTACACATGAAGATGAAGCAACTCCTGCTAAGGATGATACAACACGCCCCGATGGCGTTCCACACTTAGTTCAAGAGGATGAAAATGGAGTTGAACAAATTGTCACTGGAGAATTTGAGCCATATACTGATGTCATACCATCTTCAGTTACTACTCCTCCATCTACTGCTTACTATCCAACCAATGATATGCCCGATTTGAATGACACAAACTTAGGCGCTGAATTAAGACTTGAGAAGATTCCATCTTCTCGTGTTGCAAAGAACCACCCACCTTCTCAAATCATTGGTGATTTTGACCTCTCAATAGAGACTAGAAGTCAAACCAAGTCCAAGAAGGATCCTGTGAAAGCTCTCCTTAACACATGTCTATTTGCCTGTTTTCTTTCTCAAATGGAACCAAAGAAAATCCAAGAGGCATTACTGGATCCACATTGGATAGAGGCATGTCAAGCTGAGCTCCTACAATTCAAGATCCAAGGAGTATGGGATTTAGTGGAAGTCCCATACGGCAAGAAGGTGATAGGTACAAGATGGATCTTTAGAAACAAGAAGGATGAAAGAGGTATTGTGGTCAAGAATAAAGCAAGACTGGTTGCACAAGGCTACACACAAGAAGAGGGAATTGACTATGAAGAGGTCTTTGCTCCAGTGGCTAGGATTGAAGCTATCAGACTATTTCTAGCATTTGCTTCATTCATGGGCTTCAAAGTTTATCAAATGGATGTAAAGAGTGCATTTCTCTATGGTGTCATTGAGGAAGAGGTGTATGTCAAACAGCCCCCTGGCTTTGAGGACCCTCAACATCCTCACAAGGTGTACAAATTGGTAAAAGCTCTCTATGGGCTTCATCAAGCACCAAGGGCTTGGTATGACACACTTTCTGATTACCTTCTACAAAACAACTTTCAAAGAGGTACAATTGACAAGACACTATTCTTCAAGAAATCTCACCCAGATATTCTTCTTGTTCAAATTTACGTTGATGACATCATATTTGGCTCTACCAAAGATGCTTTGTGCAAAGAGTTTGAAGAATTAATGCACACTAAGTTTCAAATGAGTTCAATGGGAGAACTTACGTTCTTCTTGGGTCTACAAGTCAAGCAAAGGAGGATGGCCTCTTTATCAGCCAATCCAAGTATGTCAAGGACATTCTAACTAAATTTGGCCTCATGGATTCCAAGGTTGCAAACACCCCCGTTGAAACTCACAAACAACTGACGGCTGATCTTGAGGGGGAGGATGTGGATATACATAACTACAGATCAATGATTGGCTCTTTAATGTATCTCAGAGCTTCAAGACCAGACATCATGTTTGGAGTTTGTGTGTGTGCAAGATATCAAACAAGGCCCAAGATGTCACACCTTATTGCAGTCAAGAGAATCTTTTGTTACCTAAAGGGCAAGCCTAACTTAGGCTTATGGTATCCTAAAGACTCTCCTTTTGATTTAATTTCTTATACTGACAGTGACTATGGTGGTGAAAACTTAGACAGGAAATCAACAACTGGAGGATGCCAATTTATTGGTTCAAGGCTGGTGTCATGGCAATGCAAGAAGCAAACAACGGTGTCCACCTCTTCCACAGAAGCTGAATACATTGCCGCAGCTAGTTGTTGTGCTCAAGTGCTATGGATACAAATCCAAATGATGGATTATGGCTATTCATTTATGAACACACCAATTCACATTGACAACCAAAGCACGATAAGCATCATCAACTATCCAGTCAAGCACTCCAAGACAAAGCATATAGAGATACGCTACCACTTCATAAGAGATTGTAACGAAAAGAAATTGATCAATGTTGAGAAAATCCACACTGACAATCAGCTTCCTGACCTTCTCACAAAAGCTTTTGATGTGGGAAGATTCACATTCTTGATTACAAGTATTGGAATGATCAATATGGATTGATATCAACATTATTTATCTCTTAGTATTTCTATTTTTAAAGTCCCTTCGAGAAGCAGTAGTAACCTTATGATAAGCATCAAGTGCCTTACTTTTTAGTATTGTACTATGTTTCTACTGCAACATTAATAGTAAAGACAAATTTTGACCAAAGTATGATTAGTACGGCCAAAATTGCCAGTATTAAGGGAAGGTTTAACTACTACTGCCCTTAATCTAATAATACGGACGGAATGGTTAATGCTGTTTAGTATTGTGTTACTACGGACCTCTGGTTAATACTGACAGTAATTCACGTTACTACGGACAGTCCAGTTAATACGGCTCGTGTACCATTACTACGGACATTAATCAACTTACTATGGCCATTATTTGTTAATACTGCAAATTACCGTATTAAAAGGTTTCTTAAACAATAAGTATTCCTTAATTAATGGTGATTTGACAAGTCAAAATACAACTTGTAACTAACTTTTACACGTGGCACTTGGTGATTGGACCAATTTTTAAAAATTCAGGCGCGAGGTACAGCTACTATTGACACGTGGCAATTTTCTATTGCACCGTTACTTTTAATCATCACCCGCGTCTAATCCCAATCGTCACGTTGTTACAATTTTCACAGTATAAATAGGGCTATTTTTAACCGTTTGAGTACTTATCTTGCTTAAAGAACCCTAATCGTCTAAAAAGTTACCGTTACAATTGAAATCCCAAATTTTTCTTTCAATCTTTGCTAAATCCTACTTCTATTTGTTTGTTATCATCTAAATCGATCATACATTTATTGACAATGGATCAATTACAGTTTCACGTAACACACAGTATGGTGGCATTCTTGATTAAATGTGGTGACAATGCAGATTTTCATCCGATTATCGATTTCTTGAATCGATCCAAAATTAAAACGGCGCTCACAATCAATCCCTAAATCAATGAAACACATATAAGGGATTTTTGGACCTCCGCGGAACTCAATCTTGAGGGGGAGGTACCTGTTATCAATGCCACGGTGGATGGCAAAGAAATAAGCGTTTCAGAGGCAACTTTGCGCACACACTTACAACTCGGTGATGCGGCAGGTATAACAACTCTTACCAATGAAATTCTTATTGCAAACTTTGAAAGAATGGGGTACGAGGGGGACTTAAACATTTCAACTTTTTCAAAAGCAAAACTGTCCCCCAATGGAAATTTTTGTTGCATACTTTGCAACAATGTTTGTCTCAAAAACGAACGGGTTGGCATAAAGGTAGCTCTTCTTTAGCTACTGCCATGGTATGTTTGGCCACCAACCGAACATATAATTTTTCAAACTTAATTTTTGAGGGAATGAAGTGGAACTTGGTTAATATCAAACACAAATTTTTAATGTACCCAAGATTCCTACAACAAATTTTTAATGTACCCAAGATTCCTACAACATATGCTTGTTGGGGAGACCTCTAACCAAGCCAGATTTAACTAGTTTGTTGATGTTCTTCAGGTTCATGTGGCACATTCTTCTATGCCATAAGGTGGATTCATCTAGAGTAGCTTTTGAGAGAAAGCATTCTTTCGATGAATTGAGTTGAACCTTTGACATGTCAAGACAATAGACATTGTCTCTTCGTGGTGTTCCGAGTAAGATCATACTCTCATCTATGACATATCCAGGCTTCATAATGATACATTCAGATGCAGTGAATATGGTTGTGTGTTTCTCATCACAGACTTGAGAGACACTCAACATATTGTATTGCAGCTGTTGCACATAGTACACATCTTTGAAATGTAGTGTACCATTGCTTATTGTTCCTTTCCCAGAAATTCTTCCTCCTTTTGGATTTCCTCCAAATGCAACATATCCTCCATTGAACTTTTCAAAGTCCTGAAGACATGACATGTTGCCTGTCATGTGCCTGGAACAGCCACTATCTACATGCCAACTGCTCTCACTTTCTTTGGTTGGCTGAACCTGCACATAAACGATAGAAGTTAGTTTCTGGTGGGAACCCAAGCCAAAGCTGCCTTGGGTTTTCCCATTTCATCAAAGTAACTCACCTTCCTTTGGACAAGTTTTGAAAAATCAATGGGCACAGGTGGTTGAGTTACTTGGATCTTTGGTTGCCACACTTGTTTGAATGTTTTAGCTTTTGAAACAATTTTAGTGTTAACAGTTTTTGATTTAACAATAGGAAAAGATACTGGTTTGACATGCTTTTGTTTCCTAGTATTGATAGGAGCCGTAGTAACGAAGTTACCTTTGGCAGTATTAACCCTATCAGGATTAACACGGTTATTTTTCATAGTATTAATACGAGCAGTATTAACACCATTATATTTGGCCGTATTAAGTTTTGTAGTAGAAACAAAATTTTGTCTGGCAGTAGGAACTCTATTCTTATTGTTAGAAAATACTTTACTTTTGTTCACACTATTTCTTCTTGAATTCATAGTAACAAAGTTATGATTTGCTTGATTTGTTTTGTTACTATTGTTCATGGATTTGTTTTTATGTGCAGCCTTTCTTGTATATCCCAACCCATGATGTGGTTTTTGAATCACTTGCAATTGATTTTGAGGATTGTGATAACAAACTTTTGCATAGTGATTTAATTTACCACATATAAAACATCCCTTCGCTGAACTTTTGATAATTTGACCTTTTTGAGTTTTTACTTGGTTCATGTTGCGTTGGTTTCCTCTTTCACCTATATGTTTCCAAGTCTTTTCGTTTTCTTTGGGGACTGTTTTGGTCTTACTTTCAGTGGGTGTTTTTACCTTATTGATGTGATCGTGACGTGGCATGGACACTAGACTTTGTGAAGACTGTTGATTAATACCTTCTATTGTGATTAGGTGATTTTCTAAAGGAATGTCCTTATTTTTCACAATGTTTATCTTACTCTCTTCAACTAAGTCCTCAATCAGAACGTCATCATAGTTGATTGGATCAACATTGAATGATTCTTTTGGAGGTGTCTGAGAGATGGGAATCCTAGGTTCATCTACGGATGGACGGATATAGTTTTGGTTAAATGGAGGGGCAACTTCTTTGTAACCTAAACCAACTTTTACCTTTCCATGTATTTGATGTTGGATTAGGTCATTAACTGATTTTGAAGCATGTTCTAGTTTCCCTACATCTAACTCAACTTTATCATGTTCTTGTTCTAATCTTTTGATTTCTTCCCTAGCCATCTTAAGTTTAACTAGTAGATCCTCTCTTTGCCATTCAACTAAACTAATTTTCTCTTGATAACTTTGTTCATTTATTTTGTGTGACTTAATTTGGTTTTCTAAGTTATCAATTACCCTAGCAGCTGACCGTCTTTGTTCTTCTAAGATTTTGATCGAATCACTTATTAATTGATTGTGATTTTTATATTTAACAATTATAGCTTTACACTCAGAAGAACATAGTTTAGAATTTACCTCGGCCATGAGAGATGGAGTTTCAGGATCTGTTGAGGATGAGTCAATAGCCATTAGAGCATCGTATTGAGTTACTCCTTGATCATCATCAGTCCAGTCATATCCAAGAACATTGTTGCCAATTTATGTAATTCCCAGGTCAGTATAAACTAGCTCCGCAGTAACTGTGTCCTCCGTAGAAACACGGTCATCCGCATCCATTACTACTGCTATGCATGCATGGTGAACAGTAGTAGTATCTTCCACGTAAACAGGATTTTGTTCTTCAGAAATCAATGCCCTGTTTTGACTAGTTTCTTCGGCTAAGTCATTCCAATCGTATCCAAATATGTCATGTGACATGAGTGCACTTTGATTGTTGTCTTGAGTGGGTCGTGAATTATTGGATTTTGACTTCTTTGGACATTCCCTTGCAAAGTGTCATGGTTCATTACATTCGTAGCACTTCACCTTGCTCTTATCGAAGGCAATTCGTCCATTGTTCCTTGGATTGAATCTTCTTCCGGTTCGATTCACAAATCTCCTTGCACGTAGAGCCAGCATGGCAGATTGCCACTTTAAGTCCATCTCTTCCCAGTCATCTTGATGGATTTGCTTCACGTCATCACTAGTGAGATTTGAGCTTTGTGAGATGAATGCTTCGAAAGACATCTCTTCTCCACTTTCATGTTTTGTTCCTCCAGAGGTAGTGACAAGGGCAGTATTAACATTGTTAGTACTGTGGCTGCTATTGCTAGATTTTTCTGCTTCCACCTCTGACTCAAAGACTCGTAAGTCGTTGTAAAGATCATCCAACTCCAGTTCTTCTAATGTGTCTCCTTGTCTATAGGACGTCCGTGTAGGTTTTCCATTCCTTACTTAGAGCTCTTATGAACTTTCGATTGAGGTCATCTTTCTCATACTTAATTCCTGCGCTGATCATCTCTCCTGTGAGCTTTTTGTATTGATCGAATGTCTGAGTCATTCGTTCGCCATTCAGGGAATTGAAATTTTCGTATTCCTGTTTAAGAAGAGCTTTCTTGTTCTTCTTTGTATTCTTTGTTCCGCTGAATCTTTTCTCCAACGCGTCCCATAGAGGTTTTGCATCTTGATATTCTTCGAATTGTGATTGGTATTCGTTGGGGATGGCGATTAAAAGAATACTGAGAGCCTTGATTTCCGTTTGTTTTTCTCTTCTTTCCAGGTCAGGCAATGTTGGACGAGTAAGGATTCCAGGCTGTCCATCAGCTCCTTGATTGGTAGCATGCTTGTTACCATTGATGATCACATCCCAAACTGTATAGTCGGACAATAAGATGTGTTGCTTGATTCGTAGCTTCCATAAGTCGAATTTGTTGCTATTCAGAACGGGAACTTTGCCGATTGCAACTTCAGTCATGATGTTTATCGTGATTCTTGTGTATGAGGATTATCAACTCGTTGATCAATGGATCTAAAGCACCTCCTGTGCTCTGATACCACTTGTCAGGATCGAATAAGCTAATGTAAACTTATAGTTTCCCTTCGTTAAGATCTTGATCTATTGAAGAAGTTCAGCAGCGGATGAACACTTCAATATTTACGAGTTATCGAACAATATAATATCGTAAGAATAATAATAATAAGAACAAACAATAATATTGTCGAATGTTAAGCCTCAATCGTATTAAACCAGAATATTAATACAACGTGTTTCTTCTATTCTACAAGGATCTATATTTATAGACCTTGAGGCTACTTCTAGATAAACTAGAAATCTACATCTATCTTTATCTAAAATAAAATAACCTTATCTAATTACAAAAGGAAACATAATCTAATTATAACTCTATCAATTAGATTATTCTTGCACGGCAAGTTGGTCTTCCGTAGTAACTTGGTATGACCGCAGCAACTTGACTTCATCAGTAGCAATACTAGCGTCAGTAGTAACTTGGTTGAACAGTCGCATTAACTTGTCTTCCGCAGTAACTTCTTAATGACTTCCGCATTAATCTTGTAAGTTACTTTATCCTTTGTTAAGCGTATTGTTTAGGAGTTAAACTAGTTTGACTAAGTTATAACCCAACAATCTCCCCCTAACCTTGAACTTTTATAACTAATCAAAAGTACAAGTTTCAATGCTTCAACCGTATTAACTACTCTATTACAAAACAAGTTTAACTACCTCAAGTTAATTACATTTTTCTTCGTTCTTCCTTGTCTTGCCAATCAGCATCCTTTCCTTTTGTTCTTTCGTCTGTGATTTGTTCCAGAATTCTCCAAACTAGTTCATGTGCTATTCTTGAATCAAGAAGTCCATTTAGCTTGATTTGTATCATTTCTTCCAAAGTCTTCAAGCCATGTGGATATCGTTTATCCACCAAGTAAAACTCCATAGCTCCCTCCTTTCTTACTAGCGAGTAGACACCACTTCGTTCATAAACGAACCATTTGACTACTGGATTCGATGGACCTCCCTTCTTGAATACTGAACTCTTCTTCTCGTATCCTGGTTCAAACAAACCACACAAAACGTCCATTGCATGATCAGTACCTGAGCATTCTCCTCTCTGATGAGAATATTTGAATTTGCCTATTTGGTACATTCTCTCTAAGTCATCTCTGTCGAAATCTCTTATTGCTCGGTGGAAGGCTGGAATGACTGTTTTCGATTTGTCTTGCCTTGTAATTTCATATTCTGTTCTCATTTGCCCACCAAGAAATTTCCAGTCAATGATCATAGGAGGCTTCATAGCTAAAGGAGTAAACCTTAGTCCTTCTTCATGATTAATGTATGATGAACAATCATCTTGAGTAGCTTTAGGAGCTTGTTCTTCCACACTAACAGGTTCTTGTTTAACATTCACAAAAGGAATGTTAGGACTTTCTTTAGAGGCATTTGAAGCAGTAGAAGTTTCTACTCTTTGTTTCTTAGCTAGAGCATGAATCCTTTTGGATGCTAGCTTCTTCCTCTTTGGCTTCTCAATGGGTTTATCCGTAGCAGGAGCAGTACTAACAGGTTCTTGCTCATTAATGATCTTCCTGCCAGTTTCAAGAGCAGCTTTCATGGTCTTTTCCATGTCTTGCTTCTTCTTTTCTTGAATCTTGGCAAGAGCAGCCTTTCTCTGTGCATCCTTCTTCTTTTCCTTCTCCACCAATTCCAAAATGCTAGCCATCTTCATAGGTCCTAAAGACCTACCACTGTAACCTTTTATCTTAAGATAGGAGACAAATTTCTGCCTATCATCAGCTAGCTTTGCCTTTGTGGACTCTTTCTTTCCAAACACTTTCTTCTTCTCAGGCTTGGCTTTGGCTTTGGCTTGCTTTTTGAGCATAAGTTCATCTTCTTCAAGCATCTTTCTGGCAAGCTCAGCATCAGCGTTTTCTTGACCTTTAAGGAAAAGGTCTTCCAGAATCTCTTCATTACCCATCTCTTGAGCACGGATTGCATCCTCCTCAACACTCTTTCTTAGGTTTTCTTTTTTAGACTGAGTAGGTGATTGATTTAGTTTAGCATGAGTTTCATCCTCCTCAGCTATTCCCCTTAGTCTTTCTCTATCAGCCTGTTCTTCTTCAGCAGCCAGATTCTTCAAGAACTCAACAAAAGCTCTTTCTTGTTCAAGTCTTTCTATCTCCAACTCTGCTAGCAGATTCTTAGCATCCCTTTCTGCTGCAGCCTTCTCTCTTGCAAGCCTTTCTTCTTCCTTATTCTCTTCCTTTGATTTCTCCACAACCTTCACCTTGCCTTTATCTTTGTGTTCTGGATCATCAAGGTTGACTTTGACAAGCTTTCCATTCACAGTGATGTATCCAAATCTACCTGCAGGCACAGAAGTATCAACTTGTTTTTCAGGTAAAGTAAGTTGACCTTCATTAGGTTGAGAATCAGCAGCTGCTGCTTTGGCTTTTTGTCTAGCAACTGCTGCAGCTATGACTTTCTTTCTTTCAGCTTCAGCTCTTTCCCTTTCTTGTTTCAACTTGTCTTCCTTAATCTTGTCAAGTTGTGATGCTAATGTATCCTCATCAGACATAACAGTTGTTCTTGTCATTTCTTGATGAATTAGCTCATCCGTAACAACTTGTTGGTCAAGGGTAGGAGCAGGAGCTTCAGATGTTGTGGTAGTAAGTGTTGTAGCTTCAGAAGGAATAGCTTGAAAAGTGTGAGAAGCTTGATAAAAGTTGGAGGAGTTGTTGTGGACAATGGTGGTTGATCATCTACGGGGCCTCCGTAGCAACTGGAATGCTGACAGTAGTAATGGTATCCGTAGGAACCATCTCAACATCCGTAGTAACTAGGTCAGTAGCAACTGGGTCCGCAGTAACAGCAACTGACTGAGGAGCAGTAGTAACCATGAAGTCAGTAGAAACCATGGATTCAGTAGGGTTGGTAGAAACTGCTGTGTCTTCTAATTCCATTTCCCTTGTATGCTCTCCCTCTACTGTTTCTTCAACCATTGGCTCCCCCTCAAGCAATTGTTCCTTTTCAGTGGTTTCATCTACCACCATTCTTTCTCCTTCTTCATCCACCATCATGTCTTCTCTTTCTGTCTCCCCCTGAAGAGTACTATCAATCTCCATATCTTCATTTTGTTGGGAGGTCGCAGTAATGACAGTTTCATCACTCTTTCTTTCTTCTCCCCTGCTCTCCTCAGATGATAAAATGTGTGTTTCATGTTCTTTCTCCCCCTTTTTTTCAGTTGGAGGAGTATCATCAGATGATGAGGAGCTTGATGGTCTGGGGGAAGTTACAATGCTGCGTGTGGTGGTTCTTTTGGGCAATAGTTGAGAAGATAGAAGTGCCTGCTGAGCCAGCAACTGTTGCACCAAACCTGTGAGAGTGGCAAGAGTTTCCTCTTGTTTATCCACCCTAGCTATGACATTTTTGTATATATCCATCAATTCATTGGTTAAAGTAGATCTACCCTCACCCCTTTCCTGTTGGGTACCAACATGTGGTTGATCATAGGGTGTAGAGACACTCTCCTTCCTAGCAGGAACAGGTATCTATCCCATGGTCTCTTGGCGCCAGGGACCACCTTCCAATGATGAGAGCCAGTCATCATCAAAGGTTAGTGTTGCCGTGGTTTGGGTCTTAAAGATGTTGATACTGTCCTGAGCTTCACTATGAGAAGTGAATGCTGCAGTAGTATCAGCCCTCTCCACATGGTCACCCCCCTCCTGATGGACCACCTCAGTGAGCAAGGGGGTATGCTCAATGTTTTCCCCTAAAGATGGTGTCATTCCTGAAGATGTTTCAGGTATTGATATTTGAGTGTAAGTATGTGGGATAGTTTGAGACACAAGAGGCTGAGGAACCCTCTTTGGTCTTCTTGAAAAAGCAACAGTGGTTAGTGTGTGAGGTGTAGAAACTGTGGGTGAAGTCATAATAGTGGTGACTGTGGCGGTAGCAACTGGAGTAGAACTCACAGTAGCAACTGGAGGTACACTTGCAGTAGAAACTGTAGTTGTAACCTCATGGGTTGATGCAAGAGAAGATGGTGTGTTGGTGCAAGAATGCAATGACTGGATGTTCTATTGTGTTATGTTTACTTATCACTGTATTAGTTTGTATAGTTTTAGCTTAATGGGCTGCTCACGGACTTGCATGTCCGTGAGGCCCAGTAGAGCCCAAGCCCAAACTGGCTGGACATGTTACTCTATAAATAGAGATGTTCAGATCAGTTTAGGGTTGTTGGTTTAGAGAGAATTCGGAGTTAATGCTTTTGGATTGTAACAGTGTTTGTTAATCAAAGTATTAAGAATTCGGTAATTGTGTTCTTGTGTTTATTGCTTTAGATTATAACCTGCGTGTTCTATTGATTACGAGATTCCGCCTCGTAATTGGTATAGTTTAATCCTGTAGATCGGACCACTGGGACCTACAATTGGTATCAGAGCAAACGCATTGTTTGCTCTCTATCGCGATTTGGTTTAGGGTTAAATTCAGGTTTTAATCGATTCTGGAAATTAGGGTTCTTAGTCTTCGGCGGCTGTTTGTGAGAATTAGGGTTAGTTATTATTACATCTTCGGCGGCGGTCTGTTAAGGATTAGGGTTTCTGCTTATTCGTGGATTTAATTCGTGAGACATCTTCGTGGATTTTCTCGTGAAACATTTTCGTGGATTTTTTCGTGGAGCATCTTCGTGGAGACATCTTCGTGGATTTTCTCGTGAAACATTTTCGTGGATTTTTTCGTGGAGCATCTTCGTGGAGCATCTTCGTGAACATCTTCGTTAGTGGATCTTCTAAGTCTGCGAACAACATCTTCGTGACTGACACCCTTCTTCGCCGAACAACATCTTCGTGACTGACACCCATCTTCGCCGAATAACATCTTCGTTGCACCATCTTCGTGACCTTACATCTTCGTGACCTTACATCTTCGTGCCCTTACGTCTTCGTGACCTTACATCTTCGTGACCTTACATTTTCGCCAAACATCTTCGTGACCTTACATCTTCGCTGATTTCTTTTAAAATGGATTCAAGACAATCAACTAACACCCCTCCCAAGTTAATCAACTCTTTACAATATTACGAATGGGCCGATAAATTCGAATCTTTCTGTCGGTATAATGACGTACAAATGTGGCTATGTATCGAAACAAAATACACACGTCCAACACAGACCACAAATGGTACAAATGCTATTGTTCCAATCTCTTCCTTCTCAGCTGAGCATAGAAGAGTATTTGATGCTGAAAATCGAGTATGGGCAAGTCTGAAAATGGATCTGCCTATTGAAACGATACACATTTGTTAGGATCACAAAACTGCTTATGAACTTTGGAAAGCAATCGAGACTCAGTATGTTGGAAGTGCTGCTCAACAAAGAAGTAGAGGAAGTATTTTTAAAAGACAATTCGATACGTTCAGAGCAGGTATAAATGAAAATTTTGAAGACACTGTCAATAGATTTCACAATCTGCTATCTGACCTTGCCAGAGCTCGCATAACCATTGGAGACGAAAAAGTAGAACAATTTTTGGATGCTTTACCCAAGCGTTGGGAGGTTTACCTGAACTTACTAAAAGATGAATACTATCAGACAAAAGATGACGATACCAAATTAACTCTAACAAAGGTAATTGAGAGATTTAGAGGTTATGAACAAACACGTTTAACTATCGATGCTGTCTCAGATCAAACACCTTATGGACAACCCTCATAATCTAATGCCTCTGTAAATGCAACTACGTTCATGTCTGAAAATGGTCAAGCAACTCCTGACACTCATTCCTTTACTGGTACAACTACAACTACAGCAGTACCAAATGCTGCTAATACTCATCAAAAAATGCCAATGAGTGTTAAATCAGCAGAAGAAAGTCTAGAAATCCTATCATGTTTTTTGTCTGCTTACGGTAATCAAGTTCAAGGTAAAATTACTGATCCAGGATTGTGGGATGAAGATTTTAGTCAAGTCGATCAGGATGACCTAGAGGAAATGGACTTACAATAGCAAACAACCATGATTACCAACAGGATCAAGCGATTTATGTCTAGAACAGGACGCAGTCCTAGAACCGGAAAAGCAGGTTTCGACAAATCCAAGGTACGCTGTTACAACTGTCAAGGTCATGGCCATTTCGCTAGAGAATATCAACAGCCTAAGGTGGAATATACTCCAAATCAAGACAAAACCAGGACCACCTCCTCGCAACCACAACGCAGCTTAGCGTTACAGGCCATGATAGTTCAACACGATGATCGAACATACGATTGGCAAATTTGTACTGATGAAAGAAATCAAGCTCTCATGGCATCTATCGAAGAAATTCGCAGTGAAGTCAGTAACACAGAAGAAGCGTCAGGTACTGACAGTGATTTAAGCTCCAGTGAAGAATATGCTGAAGAGGTTGAAGATATTCAAGACACCTCTAAAGTCTGTAGCTGTACCGTCGATCTATCCAATGAGAACCTTATTGCTAAAATGGCTGACCTCGACTCGGACAAGACAAAGGTACTTCTTGACTCTCAATCTATGAAGGAGTTCTGCAAATCTTACACTGTTTTAACTCTCCAAAACGATAACCTGACTAGATCAGTATCCAATTTGGAATCTCAGCAAACTGAACTCGAACAAACCATCTCAATCTTAACTTATTAAAAAGATGACTTTGCAACAAAATATTATAAAAACGAGAAGGATCGAACGGAACTTTTATCAAATGTCGGTCTTTTTACACATAAAATTGACACACTATATGAATGTCTTGAAACTGAAAAGAAAAAGTTTGCTGAAAAAGTCCAAGAGTTAAACATTTGTGAAATACAACTAACTGAGCAGGAAAGGAAGTTCGAGCAATTCCGTACTTCTTCAAGTACTTTGAACTCTATCTTGAGTCGTCAACGCACAAGTGGAAAATCAGAAGGCCTAGGATATAACGAAACACCACCCCCATATAATAACAACTTTAGTTTCTTCAAAAACGGGCCTCCACAGTGTGAAAAATGTGAATCTTCAAGCTCTATGGATCAGGAAAACACGCAATTTCAAGAGAAACAACCCACAAGTGTTCAGCCTCAAAACTCAACATGTGAACCTTTGCTCAAAACATTCATCTCAAGTAAAGATATCAAATCTAAGCAAAGTATATCCTCTGATGCTGAACCCGATCAATCAAATAAGATGGAAACTTTAAACTGTTTGAAATGTCGTGAACGTGGACACGTGGCCTCAGTTTGCACTAACAAGCGAAAAGAATCTCAAGTTAAACCCACGCCCCCACAGTTAGCTAAATCCACTCCAACGAAACCAGTTCAAATTCTACGAAACCCACACCACGAACGTACAGACACAAATTCACGAAATTATGGGCACAGTAAATCAAACACGGGAAGCTTTTCTCAACGTCCTCACCAGCGGCCACAACAACCTTTCGTTCCATCTTATCGCCAACACCATTATGACCAACGCTCCCACAGTCCTCCACGATATCACCATCATAATCATTATCCAAGTCCTCCACAACACTATCATGGAAATTATAATCATAGTCCTCCACGTCCTCATTATGAACCACGTCATTACACTCATCCCCGTTACAGTTCCCCACCAATGAGTCATAGAGTTCCTTACAACTCTAACATTCATTACTCTACACGTCACACATCTCCGATTTCTCACCAAAATAAGGGAGTTTACAAAAGAGTCACATATGTGACTGAGAACGGTCAATCCAGGTCTGTCATGGCCTGGGTTCCCCATGAGAACTAATAATTTTATCTTGTGTGCAGGAACCGGGTCACCGCCTCGTCAACAGCTGGTATGTTGACAGTGGCTGTTCCAGGCACATGACAGGAGAACGAAGTCTGCTTAACAACTTCGAATCTGGAAAGAAAGGTCGAGTAAATTTTGCTGGAAAAAAAGGTGGAGAAATAACTGGAATTGGATCAGTTACAAACGGAAAAATCACAGTGAAGGATGTATTTTACGTCAGGCAGCTAGAACACAATTTGCTTAGTGTCTCTCAAATCTGCGACAATGATAATCCCGTGTATTTTACCAAGAAGGAGGTTTTGATTCTCAAATCCGGAATTGATATTCCTGAGGATCTGATACTGATGCGTGCACCAAGAACGAAAAACACGTACATTATGGATATGAACAACACTGAACTCACTACCGATTCAACATGTCTATTGTCCAAGTCAACTAGTGAAGAAGCCACGATTTGGCACAGAAAGATGGCACATTTACACTTTCGGAAAATGAATGAAATCACAAAGAAAGGGCTAGTCAATGGAGTTCCACTCAAACGTTTTGAGTATGAAGATAAATGTATTCCATGCAAACTCGGAAAGCAACACAAGCAACATCACAAGTCCAAGGCCATCAACATAATCGAGACACCATTCGAGCTAATGCACACTGATCTTTTCGGTCCTATTGCACAAAGAAGCTTCGGAGGGAAATACTACTGTCTAGTGATCACCGATGATTACACTCGCTACTCTTGGGTTTACTTTTTAGCCACTAAGAGTGAGACAGCTGGCACGCTAATCCACTTCTTTGACATGCTCAAAAACGTATACAAAGCCAATGTCAAGCGTCTGCGCAGCGATAACGGGACAAAATTCAAAAATTCCACGATGACCTTCTATTGTCTTGCAAATGGAATAGTTCAACAACATAGCGCTCCATATGAACCACAACAAAACGGAGTCGCTGAGAGGAAAAACAGAACCTTGATAGAAGCCGCACGTACCATGCTCGCTGACTCACTTCTCCCCGTTACATTCTGGGGGGAGGCAGTGAATACAGCTTGTTACGTCCTTAATCGAGTGTTGACGGTGAAACGGTTTGATAAAACAAGTTATGAACTGCTTAATAGTCGTAAGCCTAATCTTGCTGGATTGGAACCCTTTGGGGCTCCTTGCACTGTTTTGAAAACAAATTACACCACCAAGTTCCCACCCAAAGCCGTCCAGGGATACTTTCTTGGATATGTTGAGGGTTGCGCTAACAAAAGAGTTTTCCTAAAACCTTCACGTACTGTGGAAATTGTTTTTAACTTGGAAATAACTAGCTACACTTTTGAAAAACAAAACGGTCCAGATATCGCTTTCGACTATGATGCATTATTTAAATCATTTAACCTTTCTCCTAGTGTGACTCATAAAGGAACAGAGAACCCGAGTTTCTCTTCTGATGATGAAGATTCAGTCTTTCCTCGTACCCAAGTCATTCAAGAAATTATTGTTGAACCTGCAGACACCGATGCTCAAGCAGATGATCAAGACGTTGTGGCAGAACCACTCGTCGACGAAGATCCAACCGACGATCAAGAAAATGTGGCAGAACCACATACTGCAACCGCTCAAGACGATGCGGCAGAACCGCACGTTGTGTCTCGAATTCACCAGGATCACCCATTCGGAAACATTATTGGCGATCCCAACGCACCCGTTCAAACTCGAACGCAACTAGAGGATCTACAAGGCATGTATGCCTTTGTCACGACTTCCAAGGATTTCAATAACTGTCGCTATTTTTGCTTCGTTTCCCAAGACGTTCCTGCCAACATTCATATGGCCCTTAAAGACGCAAACTGGGTACACGCATGTCAAGAAGAATTAGCTCAGTTTGAGAAACTAGGGGTCTGGGTACTCGTGATCCTACCCGACGACGCCTACGCTATAGGCACTAAATGGGTTTTCCGATGCAAACGGGATGACCGTGGAATTATCACTCGAAACAAAGCTCGCTTAGTGGTACAAGGTTTTTATCAGGAAGAAAGATTGGATTTTCAGGATGTCTTTGCCCCAGTCGCTCGCCTCGAGGCTGTTCGTCTCTTCTTAGCCTATGCCTCTCACATGGGACTTACCGTTTACCAACTTGATGTTAAAAGTGCTTTCCTATATGGTAAAATCGACGACACCGTCTATGTTCAGCAACCCCCCGGCTTCGAAGACCCACAACACCATGATAGGGTTTACAAGCTCAACAAAGCTTTATACGGTCTTCATCAAGCCCCTCGTCTGTGGTATGGAACATTATCAACTTTTCTCTTAGAATCCGGTTTCAAGAGAGGTCGTATCGATAGCACCCTTTTCATCAAAGATTCACCCAAGGCTAAACTATTCGTTCAAGTCTACGTGGATGACATTAACTTCGGTTCCACTGATAATCAAATGTGTAAGGATTTTGAAAAACTAATGAAAGACAAATTCGAGATGAGCGTCATGGGTGAACTCAAGCTATTTCTAGGGTTACAAGTCGAGCAACTACCAGACGGGATGTTTGTCCATCAATCAAACTACGTCACTGAAATGCTAAAGAAATTCAACATGACAGACGCCAAGTCCATTGCTACTCCCATTCCTCAGCAGCACAATCTGGAACCAAACGCACAAAATGATCCTGACGTGGATCCAACTGTTTATCACGGCATTATAGGCTCATTAATGTATCTTACTGCATCTCGTCCTGACATAATGTTTGCTGTCTGTTTATGTGCCAGGTTTCAAGCTTGTCCTAAGATGTCTCATCACTCTGCTGTCAAGAGGATTCTTCGCTACCTCAAAGGCCGACCGCTGTTGGGTCTCTGGTATCCCAAAGGAAGCGATCTCTTTCTCGAAGCATTTACCGACTCGGATTTGGGTGGATGCAATATTGATCGAAAGTCAACCTCCGGTGGTTGTCAATTTTTGGGAGGACGCCTCGTGTCTTGGCAATGCAAGAAACAGACAACTGTTTCCGTCTCTTCGTGTGAAGCCGAATATATCGCTGCGGGTAGTTGTGTGTCACAGGTTCTTTGGATACAACAACCGATGCTGGATTACGGTTTATCCTATACCTCTACTCCTATTAATATAGATAATGAGGCTGCCGTTTCCGTTATTAAAAATCCTGTTAAGCATAGCAAGACCCGTCACATAGATTTTAAGCATCACTTTATTAGAGACTATTATGAAAAGAAACTGATAGATATAATTCGTGTCTCTTCCGAAAACAATTTGGCCGATCTCTTTACTAAAGCCTTTGACAAATCTCGCTTTGAATCACTCATTCACCGTATTGGACTTCGCAACTTAGATTAACCAACGTTTTCATTAAATTAAAAAAAAAAAAATTTAGTGTCACTTAGTTTGGAATCTAAAATTCGAGATGAAGATAACTTTTGCTTATGATTCTTAGTCTTAGATCGGGTTATTGCTATTACATGCACTTATAATTCTCCACAGTATTTTAGTTTAACCTCTAGTGTCTTGTGGCCTTTCGTCTTTTAGTTGTTTCCGATAGTGTGGTTTGTCTGTTTTAAATACCTCTACTTCTTACATTAAACGACTTAATTCTGTATGCCACAATAAAGGTTGAGATTAGATTTTTGTTACGAGTCATATGTTGCGCTTATAGATGGGATTTGCTCACATTGAATTACATATAATGAGTGTGCTCATAAGTTCCTGAATTCATATAAGAGGCCTTTGAAATCTGAGTCAGTATACCCTCGGGGTGCCCTCTTTCACCTAGCCACCTAAGGCCGTTACGGTTTGTGATCGGTTGGTGGAAAGCTTGCCATAGGATTTCATAGAAAGTCAGCAGAATTCTTTAATCTTATCAACCTTCATTGAAGTTAGTCTTTGACTTGCGCTAAAACAGCTGTTTTAATATTCACTACGAGCTATCCCTTCGCCAGTTTCATATGCTGCCCTTGTCTAGGTTGGTAACCACTCCATACCACTCGTAACTTAAAATACTTCACAAACACCTTGAGTGCTCTCCGAATTTTGTCGAATGTCTGATTTACGTGGGTGCATTTTCAGCTTAAACTTTAAACCAGCTTACTTGTAATTAAAACACTATCTTATGATTATAAGACTGAATGGTTAAATTGGACAACTACACAAACATGGATTTGAATTAATTTATCTTTGGAACCCCGATAAGCAATCTGATCGAATTACGTTTCATAAATGTATACTACCATTGTTCGCTTAGTTAACGTTTTTCCCGTTTCTCAAGTTTCTTTTGTTTATTTTATTTTTGTAATTTCTTTCTCTAAAACGTTGGTTAAACAATTTATCACAGTCCATCGGACCCAAAATTCTTGGCCCAGTTCTTCTACATGGCCCACAGGCCCACTCATGGCCTATAAATACTCAAAAAAAAGGTGAATCACCTTTTCACTTTTCCCTTTTTACTTGGAGCCTTAGAAATTTTCTTAACTCTTCTCTCACGAAGTTCATCGTTCGATCATTCATACTCATGTATGTTTCTTATGTTCTTTAAAACTTCGTTAATATTCGTCCATAACTGCTATACTTTGCCCATCATTGATCAGTTAGTTCGTGTTAATGTTCTTAATCTGGGAATAACCCTTAATGTTTCGTGCTAAACTTGTTCGTATTCATGTTGTGTTCGTCCATAATTTGCCATAATCTGCTACGATGATCTTCTTCGTTAGTGTTATTGCTTGCTCTGTTCGTGTGTTCATCTTCGTCCTCATAGGTGCCCAGAATATAAATGCCTTAGGATTTTTAATGATGCCAAGAACGAACATGCTTGTTCGTCAAGAACAAACTTGTTCGTCAACCTGGACGAACATACTTGTTCGTCCCCATCTTCGTGATCTTAGACGAACATACTTGCTCGTCAACTTGGACACACTTGTTCGTCCTCTTGCTAAGAACTTAGACGAACATACTTGTTCGTCTTGTTGGACGAACAACTTGTTCGTCCCCATGCTTGTGTCTTAGACGAACATCTTGCTCATTGTCTTGGACGAACAACTTGTTCGTCCCCATGCTTGTGCCTTAGACGAACATCTTGCTTATTGTCTTGGACGAACATCTTGTTCGTCACCATACATGTTCGTGCTTTCTATCTACGAACACACATATTCGTTATACATGGATTATTTGCTTATCTATTCCACGAACATGCATGCTCGCCAACTTTCATGTTCGGCATACATGTTCGTGACTATCAAATCTAACGTGTTCGTTTTTGCAGATCTTACAGATGGCGAAATATTTTGATAAAAGGCATAATCAGGCTGTTAGCTTTGCACTGAACGAGGCTTCATCACTTCGTTTTCGAGAGACGATTATATTTCTTCAACACTCTAGGATGGCCTATATCCTGAGCGAAGATCCTCCCATCAATATTCCGTTGGTCAACGAGTTTCTCAGAAATCTCACACATATCGATCTCATACCTCCGGATTCCGATAAGATCAAAGATGGTTTGCCCACAGTTGTAAATGGTCGTGAAATCACTTTTAGTAGCACGACTCTCCGACAGATCTTTCAACTTGGGAGTAGCTCCAACGAACATGCACCATCTTCATTCGGCCCCAGATTTCTAGCCCGCAAACTGCCACTACTGGGCTATGTCGGGCCTGTTTTCACTACTACTACTTCCTTTGCTAAGGGTAAATTCTTCGGTCCATGGCGTTATTTGGTTCACGTGTTTGTCTCGGTTTTCAAGCATTCCAAGACCGCTCATGATACGATTGATAATCTGCTTCTCTCCATGATGCTCAGTTTGGTTCTGAACAGACCATATCCAGTGGTGGAGTACGTTTTCCAAATGATGCAAAACGATCTGATCAAACCTAAGGATCTTATGTTGTACCCGCGCTTCATTATGATTATTCTCAGGCACTTCATCCCTGATCTTCCTCGGAATTCCGTTACAAGAGTAAATCAGATCGGTGGGCCTAAGTTGTTTCATAGATGTCTTACGATTCACTCCACCAAGGCAGGGGAGGCTCAAGCATTGGACACCCCACTTTTCGGGGTGATTGTAGATCTAAATTTTGTTGATAACGACGTTGATGAGGTTGCCGATGCTCTAGATGGGGAACCGCAGACTGAAAATACTGCCTCTTCTACTGGTCCTCCAGCACCTCGCAGGCCAAAATCTCGCCCAAAGCGCAAGGCCAGGATTCCCATCTGTGTGGATTCTACCTCTAGTGATACTACGTTTAGACATATCGACAACTATCCAGGGAGTCCTCCATTATCTGTTATTCATGAGCAACCGCATCTTACTCCACCTGGGAGTCATCAGACTATTGCCACCGAGGTTGTAGTCACCTCTCCTGCTCCTGCTACTGAGGCTGCTACTAATCCCACTCAGGTCAACGATGCTGCTACTGAGGAGCTTAACATTGATCTTAATGAAGCTACTTCTTCGTTTCATCCCATTGATCCTCGCACATCCAACCGTGGGAAACGCCCCTTCATCAGTGGTGAGGAGTCTGGGTCTTCTACCGCAACTGAGAACCCGCACAAGAAACGGGCCGCGGAGACTGTACCCCCCACTGGAACTCCTAATCTTAATGACTTACATTTACTTGTTTTGCAGCTCTCTTCTCAGGTTGCCACTCTTCAGCAGTCTGACGCTGAAAAGTCACACCGCATTTCCACTCTTGAAGCCCAGGTTCAGATGCTCTCCAATCGACTATCTGCTCAGGGGGAGGAAACGTGCAAAGCAACTACTATCAGACAGCAACGAAGAGATGATCCCGATGATCCAAGTGCTGCACGACAAAGAGAGCAGATCACATCCACTTCTCGAGCCTTGGTTCTTTATCAGTCTGCAGACCAGGGGGAGCAACCGCAACAGCAAAAACAAGGTGACAATCAACAACAGGAGTTCGGGGAAAGCAATGATGATACATGGCTACTTGAAGACAAAATAGAAGAAAATCAAGACGAACAAGATGATTATATTTTTCAGGAACCAGCAAGTACAGAAGAAGGTAATGCAGAAGAACAAGGTGAAAGCAGGGCGAAGCCAAGCCTTGAAGAACGACAAGGGTGGTTTCGAAAGCTTGATCCAAAGAAGCAGACACCGCTGATTAGAAAGTTCTTTATTAGAGAACGCCAGCCGCATTTGGGCATCATTAGCTGGTTATATGATTCAGAATTGCAGGCATTTGTAATTAAGAGATTTGATGGTGTGCAATATCTGAGTAAGAAACGGGAAAACTTTAACTCATTCCCGAAGTCAGAACTTATTTGCTTGTCTAAGCTTCATCTGATAAATAGAGACAAGGACGAATACGCAAGTTGGGTTGCACGAGTGATTAAAGAAGAAGGAAGAGCAGGGTTATTCAAGGAATTCACACCGGCGACAGGAAAAAATATGATTCACAGAAAGAAGATCAATCCTGACACCGGCAGAGCATCAACGCGAATGCTATATCCACCGATAGCCTGCATGACAAAGATCCCCATGAAGAATTTTGGTCGAGACATTCTTGGTGACATGCATATATGGGCAGTTGATACCGCAACTGGCGAGGCCGTGATATACAAGAAAGATGATGAAGTCGAAGACGGTATGACAGAGATACTGAGAGTGATCGATGCTACTCAATTGGCAAATCTGACAGAAAAAGACTTGAAGATATTGAAGAAAAATCACATCATTTCTCTTGAAGGCTGGGGAGATATTGGTAGAGATTACCAAAGGATAGTTGACGGTTGTGTAACTTTGCAGGTTAATGCTGATAGTGATATTTTGATCAGAGAATAGAAGCATCAGTCAAGGGGGAGTTTGTTGGTGCAAGAATGCAATGACTGGATGTTCTATTGTGTTATGTTTACTTATCACTGTATTAGTTTGTATAGTTTTAGCTTAATGGGCTGCTCACGGACTTGCATGTCCGTGAGGCCCAGTAGAGCCCAAGCCCAAACTGGCTGGACATGTTACTCTATAAATAGAGGTGTTCAGATCAGTTTAGGGTTGTTGGTTTAGAGAGAATTCGGAGTTAATGCTTTTGGATTGTAACAGTGTTTGTTAATCAAAGTATTAAGAATTCGGTAATTGTGTTCTTGTGTTTATTGCTTTAGATTATAACCTGCGTGTTCTATTGATTACGAGATTCCGCCTCGTAATTGGTATAGTTTAATCCTGTAGATCGGACCACTGGGACCTACATGGTGGTTGGGACAGAGGTGCAGTCACTTGTCCTTCATCTTGAGAAACTGTGACCACCATCATTGTAGAGAACAATGGTGTCACATTGGAAGAACTACCTATGTTAACTTTTCTCATGTTTGTAAAAACTTTCTTTGTGTGTGCATGAGAAAAGAAAACATTTTCAGATGGAGAAAGGTTTTGTAGTTCACAATTAAAAATATGTTGTAGGAATCTTTGGTACATTAAAAATTTGTGTTTGATATTAACCAAGTTCCATTTCATTCCCTTAAAAATTAAGTTTGAAAAATTATATGTTCGGTTGGTGGCCAAACATACCATGGCAGTAGCTAAAGAAGAGCTACCTTCATGCCAACCCGTTCGTTTTTGAGACAAACATTGTTGCAAAGTATGCAACAAAAATTTCCATTGGGGGGACAGTTTTGCTTTTGAAAAAGTTGAAATGTTTAGGTCCCCCTCGTACCCCATTCTTTCAAAGTTTGCAATAAGAATTTCATTGGTAAGAGTTGTTATACCTGCCGCATCACCGAGTTGTAAGTGTGTGCGCAAAGTTGCCTCTGAAACGCTTATTTCTTTGCCATCCACCGTGACATTGATAACAGGTACCTCCCCCTCAAGATTGAGTTCCGCGGAGGTCCAAAAATCCCTTATATGTGTTTCATTGATTTCAGGATTGATTGTGAGCGCCGTTTTAATTTTGGATCGATTCAAGAAATCGATAATCGGATGAAAAACTGCATTGTCACCACGTTTAATCAAGAATGCCACCATATTGTGTGTTACGTGAAACTGTAATTGATCCATTGTCAATAAATGTATGATCGATTTAGATGATAACAAACAAATAGAAGTAGGATTTAGCAAAGATTGAAAGAAAAATTTGGGATTTCAATTGTAACGGTAACTTTTTAGACGATTAGGGTTCTTTAAGCAAGATAAGTACTCAAACGTTTAAAAATAGCCCTATTTATACTGTGAAAATTGTAACAACTTGACGATTGGGATTAGACGCGGGTGATGATTAAAAGTAACGGTGCAATAGAAAATGGCCACGTGTTAATAGTAGCTGTACCTCGCGCCTGAATTTTTAAAAATTGGTCCAATCACCAAGTGCCACGTGTAAAAGTTAGTTACAAGTTGTATTTTGACTTGTCAAATCACCATTAATTAAGGAATACTTATTGTTTAAGAAACCTTTTAATACGGTAATTTGCAGTATTAACAAATAATGGCCGTAGTAAGTTGATTAATGTCCGTAGTAATGGTACACGAGCCGTATTAACTGGACTGTCCGTAGTAACGTGAATTACTGTCAGTATTAACCAGAGGTCCGTAGTAACACAATACTAAACAGCATTAACCATTCCGTCCGTATTATTAGATTAAGGACAGTAGTAGTTAAACCTTCCCTTAATACTGACAATTTTGGCCGTACTAATCATACTTTGGTCAAAATTTGTCTTTACTATTAATGTTGCAGTAGTAACATAGTACAATACTAAAAAGTAAGGCACTTGATGCTTATCATAAGGTTACTACTGCTTCTCGAAGGGACTTTAAAAATAGAAATACTAAGAGATAAAGAATGTTGATATCAATCCATATTGATCATTCCAATACTTGTAATCAAGAATGTGAATCTTCCCACATCAAAAGCTTTTGTGAGAAGGTCAGGAAGCTGATTGTCAGTGTGGATTTTCTCAACATTGATCAATTTCTTTTCGTTACAATCGCTTATGAAGTGGTAGCATATCTCTATATGCTTTGTCTTGGAGTGCTTGACTGGATTGTTGATGATGCTTATCGTGCTTTGGTTGTCAATGTGAATTGGTGTGTTCATAAATGAATAGCCATAATCCATCATTTGGATTTGTATCCATAGCACTTGAGCACAACAACTAGCTGCGGCAATGTATTCAGCTTCTGTGGAAGAGGTGGACACCGTTGTTTGCTTCTTGCATTGCCATGACAAAAGCCTTGAACCAATAAATTGGCATCATCCAGTTGTTGATTTCCTGTCTAAGTTTTCACCACCATAGTCAGTGTTAGTATAAGCAATTAAATCACAAGGAGAGTCTTTAGAATACCATAAGCCTAAGTTAGGCTTGCCCTTTAGGTAACGAAAGATTCTCTTGACTGCAATAAGGTGTGACATCTAGGGCCTTGTTTGATATCTTGCACACACACAAACTCTAAACATGATGTCTGGTCTTGAAGCTGTGAGATACATTAAAGAGCCAATCATTGATTTGTAGTTATGTATATCCACATCCTCCCCCTCAAGATCAGCCGTCAGTTGTTTGTGAGTTTCAACGCGGGTGTTTGCAACGTTGGCATCCATGAGGCCAAATTTAGTTAGAATGTCCTTGACATACTTGGATTGGCTGATAAAGAGGCCATCCTCCTTTTGCTTGACTTGTAGACCCAAGAAGAACGTAAGTTCTCCCATTGAACTCATTTGAAACTTAGCGTGCATTAATTCTTCAAACTCTTTGCACAAAGCATCTTTGGTAGAGCTAAAGATGATGTCATCAACGTAAATTTGAACAAGAAGAATATCTGAGTGAGATTTCTTGAAGAATAGTGTCTTGTCAAATGTACCTCTTTGAAAGTTGTTTTGTAGAAGGTAATCAGAAAGTGTGTCATTCCAAGCCCTTGGTGCTTGATGAAGCCCATAGAGAGCTTTTACCAATTTGTACACCTTGTGAGGATGTTGAGGGTCCTCAAAGCCAGGGGGCTGTTTTACATACACCTCTTCCTCAATGACACCATAGAGAAATGCACTCTTTACATCCATTTGATAAACTTTGAAGCCCATGAATGAAGCAAATGCTAGAAATAGTCTGATAGCTTCAATCCTAGCCACTGGAGCAAAGACCTCTTCATAGTCAATTCCCTCTTCTTGTGTGTAGCCTTGTGCAACCAGTCTTGCTTTATTCTTGACCAAAATACCTCTTTCATCCTTCTTGTTTCTAAAGATCCATCTTGTACCTATCACCTTCTTGCCGTATGGGACTTCCAATAAATCCCATACTCCTTGGATCTTGAATTGTAGGAGCTCAGCTTGACATGCCTCTATCCAATGTGGATCCAGTAATTCCTCTTGGATTTTCTTTGGTTCCATTTGAGAAAGAAAACAGGCAAATAGACATGTGTTAAGGAGAGCTTTCACAGGATCCTTCTTGGACTTGGTTTGACTTCTAGTCTCTATTGAGAGGTCAAAATCACCAATGATTTGAGAAGGTGGGTGGTTCTTTGAAACACGAGAAGATGGAATCTTCTCAAGTCTTAATTCAGCGCCTAAGTTTGTGTCATTCAAATCGGGCATATCATTGGTTGGATAGTAAGCAGTAGATGGAGGAGTAGTAACTGAAGATGGTATGACATCAGTATATGGCTCAAATTCTTACGTAACAATTTGTTCAACTCCATTTTCATCCTCTTGAACTAAGTGTGGAACGCCATCGGGGCGTGTTGTATCATCCTTAGCAGGAGTTGCTTCATCTTCATGAGTAGGTTCATGAGAAGAATCTTCTGTTTCATCTGGGGATATGGGATCAAAAAGTTGAATGGGATCCTCCATAGAAACAGGAAGATTGACGTACTCTATAAAATCTAATCGAGCAGTACCAATGATAGGAGCCGTAGTAACTGGCTCTGTAGTAGGTGGATCCGTAGGAATAGAGGGTGCCGTAGTAACATGATCCGAAGGAACTGAAGAAGATGAAAATTCAAAGTTAGAGTTCAATGATTTGGTTAATGCTTCCAAATCGAAAACCCAATCTGGTCCTTGACCCTTCTTGGTGTAAGTATGTTCATTGAAGGTCACGTTGGAGCTTTCTTCTATTATCTTTGTTTTGTGATTATAAACACGATATGCCTTGCTTTGTGATGAGTATCCAACGAAAGTTCCTTCATCATCTTTGCTCTCAAATTTACCAAGATAGTCTTTAGAGTTTAAGACTGTACATGGACATCCAAATGCTCTTAAGAAACTGATCAAAGGCTGTCTCTTGTGAAGGAGTTCATATGCGCATGACAATGTTTCTTCTTGATTCAAGAATAGCGCATGAACTAGTTTGGAGAATTTTGGAACAAATCACAGACAAAAGAACAAAAGGAAAGGATGCTGATTGGCAAGACAAGGAAGAACGAAGAAAAATGTAATTAATTGAAGTAGTTAAACTTGTTTTGTAATGGAGTAGTTAATACGATTGAAGCATTGAAACTTGTACTTTTGATTAGTTATAAAAGTTCAAGGTTAGGGGGAGATTGTTGGGTTATAACTTAGTCAAACTAGTTTAACTCCTAAACAATACGCTTAACAAAGGATAAAGTAACTTACAAGATTAATGCGGAAGTCATTAAGAAGTTACTGCGGAAGACAAGTTAATGCGGCTGTTCAACCAAGTTACTACTGACGCTAGTATTGCTACTGATGAAGTCAAGTTGCTGCGGTCATACCAAGTTACTACGGAAGACCAACTTGCCGTGCAAGAATAATCTAATTAATAGAGTTATAATTAGATTATGTTTCCTTTTGTAATTAGATAAGGTTTATCTTATTTTAGATAAAGATAGATGTAGATTTCTAGTTTATCTAGAACTAGCCTCAAGGTCTATAAATATAGATCCTTGTAGAATATAAGAAACACGTTGTATTAATATTCTGGTTTAATACGATTGAGGTTTAACATTCGACAATATTATTGTTTGTTCATATTATTATTATTCTTACGATATTATATTGTTCGATAACTCGTAAATATTGAAGTGTTCATCCGCTGCAGAACTTCTTCAATAGATCAAGATCTTAACGAAGGGAAACTATAAGTTTACATTAGCTTATTCGATCCTAACAGTAAGATTTGTCAATTATTCAAGTTTCAGTACAAAAAAATGGTTATTTGCTTGCATTTTATTCTACGCTATTTTTTAAAATTGCGTAAGATTTGTCAATTTATTCGTACTTGTAAATGTGTACAAATTTTATACATCGATAAATGCGAAGAAATTTAAAAGCTTCGCACTAACAAATGTGTAATCAATTTGCGTCTTACTATTACCCCAACATCCTAAATGAACCATCACTGTAAAAATGTACTTTAGGCTTGGCAAACCATGACGTCATCCTATTACCCCAACATACCCATATGAGCTTTGTATTTCATCGTAATATATATACTTTAGGCTTGGAAAAACCATGGCTATTACTAAAGGAACTTAATGAAATATTTAATGTATATAGTGGTTTTTATAGCTCGAAATTGAACCAAAACAATTATCTCCTAATTCTTTATATGTCATGAAAGGAGAAGGTTAATAAATAATTCCCTTTATAACTTGAAGGGATAAACCAATAAATATTAGAATTTACATATATATATCAAGAGATGAATCGAAAACTGTCTCTAACCGTTTCCGCATAATATTATATGGCCCGTAGGGACGAATCGCAAACCGTTACTAAATATTTTTTTATTTGAAGGGCCAAAACATAAGCAATTACACTCAACAAAATATTACGAGACCAATGAGAAACTACCACAAACCATCGGTATATATAAATAATTTTTTTTGTGCCCCGGGGACTAATCAAAATTCCAAACATCGGTATTGTAAATTATTTCTTTATGTCGTTAAGGGTCGAAACAAAAATTTCAACACCCAATATATTAGGATATGATTGAGAAACAACACAAACCATTACCGCACATTGATAATGGTTTTACGTCCGAAGGGCCGAACAAGACACGATTACCCTAAAGTCATTTTACTGAGTTTAATATGTCGTCGCCGGTGCATCGCACGAGTACGGAGAAAAAAACCCCATTGTAGTATCAATAATTCGAAATCATGAAACATAAAACGTAAACCCAAAACATGTAACGGAAAAATAATCTGCAAACTAAACACCCATGTCTAGTACTTCAAAGTGAATACCAGATTAAACCCTATTCACCAGGTGAACATTTTTTTCGTGAAATATTAGAGGAACTTGTTTCCGCAAGAACCATATTCTCTTTATTGTCACATGTAAGTTTTGTATAACCACTTTCTTTGCATATAGAGCATCTCTTACTTTTTTAATTCACCAATTCTTTCTCACCTTTGAGACGTCTTTTCTTGGATGCCCTTTTGCAGTTGATTTCGAAGGATACAAAACCTCATATTCTTCCGATATATTGTCAACGATATTAAGTTGGTTATTCGCTAATGTCTCTTCAAATGACCCATCTTCAAACACACTTCCAATTTGCAATGAAATAGAACACCCAACGTAGAGGCGAGTACATCATTGGAATATTAAAGCAATCCTTGTGATTAATTACCCAAAATATATGTCAGCAAAGTATACGCCAAAATTTTAAGTTGTTGCAACTACATAATGTTATATTTCCATCCCAAAATACCTTATATTTTTTGTGATTCCTTTCGCTAAAATACCGTAAAATAAAGTCATTACCTTCAACATGGTCCGCCAAATATTGATATGCATTTTGAAACTCTTCTTGAAATTTATTAAAAGCAAACTGTGTGAGAATGTTAAAAGCTTGTTCCTCCAAAGACGATTTGGTCTTTAAAGTACCACGTTTAAGTGTAGACAACACTATGTTTTGTGATTCTCCTTTTCTTATTTCTTCTACTGTTAGATCCACCTAAAGATTGTAAATATGTTTATTTTCAACATAGTGAAAAGTTTTAATAATAATAATAATAATAACAATAATAATAATAATAATAATAATAATAAGGAAAAGTGTAAAACACTAACCTGACTAACAAAGTCTTTCAAGCCTGTCTCAGAAAACAATTTCTTGATAAACGTATTTATACTTTCCGGTCTATTCATAGATGTCATCCTTCCGAAAAAATAGTTACGTAAATAAGCCAATATCCAAAATTTCCTAAAATCGTACAACCCCACAATATGTTTGTTTATACTTTTCAACTATTGATTGCCAACTATTTTCGAATTCTTCAACACAACACATCCAATAAAGCATATAAAAATCGCTACACCAACTTCAGTAGTCACCACGAAGAAAAGCCGTAAACCATGAACTAAACTTTACGATAATATGCCATATTCAATAGCTATGTTTTGTGGTTGACAATTCGGTCTCAATTGACTTAGACATCCACGGATCTTGCTCGTTTGTAATGGTCTTGGGTGGGTTTTATATAATTAAAACAAAATTTTATATCACAAAGTAAGTGCAACAAGAATGTTGTTGGTGCAATATATGTGACAGTTGTTCTAGATAGGTTTAAGTCTGTATTTATAGTCTATGTAAATGAACATGAAACGAACATGATGTTCGTATGTATAAACGAACATCATTAATGCTCATGTTCGTGTCTATTAGGTCCAACGAACATTGTATTGTTCGTGGGCTAAGTCTGTTATGGGTATTAATGAACATTGCATTGTTCATAAGCTCATTAGTAGCCCAAGCCCGATAAACATGTTATACTAATATAATAGGATTTATATAAACCAGAAAATAAGTTTATAGAGAGAAAAAGTTTTCGACACTGAAGAATATTGATTGTATTAGGTTTGAGTGATTCAATATATAATACAAGTATTCGTGTTTGGTAAGTAATTATAATCTTTCTAGTAATTCTTATTGTGTATTAACTATTGATTATTGAGATTCCGTCTCATAATCAATAGATGTAATCTTGTTGATCCAATAGCTGGGACCTACAATTGGTATCAGAGCAAACAACAATTGTTTGCTCTTGTTTATGGTTCAAGATTAAACCTACACAATAAAGTTTGTTGAGGAATTTTGTTATTAAAATTTTTGGATTTGGTGGCACTTAAAAAATCTAGGGTTTCTTAATTTTTTTAGGATTTGTGAGGGCTTCAATTTTAGGGTTTAAGAAATATTTTTCTTACTCAACAAATTTTGTTAACGACCATTAAAAATTTTGTTCACTTTATTGGACCTACAAACTTTGTTCACATTAAATTTTTAATTGGGCCTCAATATACGTTGTCATTTTAGGTCTGGGCTTCAAGTGGTATTCAAAATAAAGAAAAGGGATTCGGTTGGAGGGGTTTTCTAACTGTGGGTGAACAAAAGGAAAAAGGGGGCGAATACAATCAATTAGTTGGCTATCCAAATTAAATCAAGTTTCGGAAAATCACAGATTGGAAAGCAATTAAAGATCGAAAAGTGAAATTAATTGAATGATATTCGTGTTGGCTGAGGCGAACATCCAAATTTCAACGAACGAAATTTATGTTTGGTGTGTTTGTGGTTTGTTCATGAAAGTCGACTTCTGTGTTCGTAAGCAGATTGTTCGTAAGTAGATTGTTTGGCAGATTTGTGGCTGAATTATTCGTGGTTGTATGTTCGTGTTTTATTTTGGAAAATCAAGTTCGTTTCAGATTCATGTTCGTTGTAATCAGCTGATGTTCGTGGATTGATTTTGATTTTGATATTCGTTTGAAGTTCGTGGATTGATTTTGATATGCGTGGGCATTCGTTAGACTGATTTTGATCTTCATGGGGTTCAAACATCTTCGGCGATTAGTCAGATTAGTATGTGTGTTTGTAAAATTAAAAGCAAATCAGATTAAGTCTGTGTGTTTGTGAAATTAAATAAAGAAAGGATTTAGTTATTAGAGATTATACCAACTTAAAGCCCATTTGACAAAATTTTGTTTAACAATTATCTTTAATTTATAAGTTCGACATTTAACTTGTTTGTGAGACGTGGCAAGTAATTTAAATTCGGTGATTAATTTTTATTCGTGTTTGGATTTAGTATAGTTCGTGGATTAAGTTTTTGTTTTAGATAGTGTTCGTAAAATTAATTCAAGAGATGGCATCATTTAAATCAGACAGTCCACTTAAACTTCTTAACGCTTCTCATTATTATTAATGGATTGACAAATTTGAGTCTTATTGTAGATTCAATGATGTTCAGATGTGGCTATGTATTCAAACAGAATACGTCCATCCAATGGTGACTGAAGACGGTATAGTGCGAAAATCTCCTATCAACACTATGCCAGCTGAATTCAGAAAAGTGTTTGATGCTGAAAAGAAAGTTTGGGCAAGTTTGAAAATGTCTCTTCCTAACGAACTGCTACATCTCACTAGGGCACACAAGTTAGCAAATGCCTTATGGAGAGAAATTGAGAAAAGGTGCGCTAGTTCAGCTAAACAACGAAAAGCCAAAGGAAATATGTTGAAACGACAGTTTTCTATCTTCAAAGCAACTGCGAATGAATCTTTAGAAGATACAATAAACATATACTATCATTTTCTTGCTGAACTTGATAACTCCGGAATAGACGTTGAAGACGAGAAGAGAGAGAGAGAGACTGTTGGATGCTATACCAAAGAGATGGGAGGTATACGCAAATCTCATGAGAGATGAGATAGACAAGGAGACTGAAGATACTGAAGATCCTCTAACACTGGAGAAAATTATTAAAAGATTAAAAGGATATGAAACAACCAGCACGAGTGTTGATGTGTCACAAGAGTATATTCATAATCCAGCACTTTATGGATTTACTGTTCTGCAATCTGATACAGGTAAAACTACAAAAGGAAAATCATGTTCTTCATCTGGAAAAACTTCCAAGGAAACTCATGCTCCTCACAACATGCCAATGAGTGTGAAATAGCCGAGGAATCATTAGAAATTTTGTCTTGCTTCATGACAGTTTATGAAAATCACATCCAAGGAAAGATAACTAACCCAAGACTTTGGGATCTAGATTATGATCAAGTGGATAGTGATGCCATGGAGGAGATGGATATTTAATGCTATATGGAAATGCTTACTTATAGAGTCAAGAAGTTCATAGCAAGAACCGGAGGGAGTCCTCGCACTGGCAAAACAGGTTTTGACAAATCTAAAGTATGATGCTTTGATTGTCAGAAATTGGGACACTTTCGAGAGAGTGTCAGCAGTCGAAGATTCCAAAAGTTGAGCAAAATGAGAATCAAGAAAGTTTCAGCTCAAAGGCTATGCTTGTTCAAGAGGATGATCAAACTTATGAGTGGACAGAGTGTTTTTGAAGTTCAGGAAACTCAAATCATGCATTCAAGGCTTCAGTTAGTGATCAAGATACTGTGAGTACATGTTCTGACAAAGAAGATTTTAGTAAGGAGGAACAATCTGTTTTAACTTTAACCAAGGAAAATGAACGTTTAAACGAATCCTTGGACACCCTGATGGCTCAACATAAAGATTTGAAATTTGAATTGGCTGCTTAGGTTAATTTGAAAAATGATTTTTCCAACAAGCTTCGACAAGATTCCAAAGATAGAAGTGAGTTCTTATCTACTATCGGTGAACAATCATTAAAGATCGATATGCTTTATGGGAGTTTGGAAAAACAAAAGAAGTTGTACATTAAAAAGGAGAAGGAACTCAGAGACAGTGAGGTCAAAATCTTGGAGCTAACTAGAAAAATTGAGCAATTTCAGAATTCATCTAGCACCCTTACTTCCATTTTGAGTCGTCAAAGGCCAAGTGGAAATGTTACTGGTCTGGGATATCATGAAACACCTCCACCTTCTAATAATAATTTCAGTTTTCTTAAAGCTGAATTTGAATTGAAGGAAAACAGTGTTGACTCTTCATGTGAATCTTCCTCTACAAGGGACTATCAGACTAAGTCAAGTGTTTCTGAGACAAGAATGAGTACATTAGCTGAAAACTCAAAACTCAAACAGGCTATGGATGATTTAGATTGTTTTAAATGCCGTGAATGGTCATGTTTCTTCTGTATGTCCAAACAAAAAGAAAGTTAGAATATCGTCTTCCCAAAAGACTAAACCTATGGCTCGATCACTTTCACCTGTTCGGAAACCAGTGAAACAAAACTGGATTATAAAATAGGAGCGTCCAAGTGTTTCACATGATCATCCATTTCAACCGTCATTTTGAACTTCAAATCCATATAGCCCAAGTCAAAGAGTAAATTCTTTTTGTTGGCAATCGAGATGTTTCAGTCCACCAAGCAAATACCTGAATTCTAACGTTCATGCTACTGTTTCCGAAAAGGATGGTTTCTTCTCATAGTAGGTCTATGTGAACGAGAACGGAAAATCAAGACGTGTTATGGCTTGGGTTCCCATCATAACTGATTTTTCTTGCTAGCTTAGCTGAAATTTATGTAACATTGTGTCTTTATCGAATCGACATGAAAAGATCAAAGTTATCAGGTCAAAATAGCAAAAAAAAAAAAAATTATTTTTTTTTTTTTTTTTTTACTAACTATTGATTTTAGGTTGCGGAGTTTGTACGAGACTCTACTCGTGAAGCTGCTGTTTGAGACGTTCAGCGTCACATAGCTCAAAGGGAGTTTGTTGACATTTGTTGGAGTTTGTTGGAGGCTCGGAGGTTACATGCAAAAATGATGAACTTAGTTGAGTCAATTCGTGATGAAGACTCCGATAAACAAAATTCACAACAACAAAGGGAGCTGATTGACTATTCAAAAAGGGAGCTGACTGACTCTTCACAAGCGCAAAGGGAGAAAACAGAAGAGCAACAATTCAGGGGGAGTCATTCAAGTTAGCGATGAGTTAGAAGAACTTGCTGTGAGTACAAGACTATAAAGACTTTGAGTGTATTACAAAATCTAGAAGCAAAAGTCAAGGGGGAGTTAGTTGGTGCAATATATGTGACAGTTGTTGTAGATAGGTTTAAGTCTGTATTTATAGCCTATGTAAATGAACATGAAACGAACATGATGTTCGTATGTATAAACGAACATCATTAATGTTCTTGTTCGTATATATTAGGTCCACCGAACATTGTATTGTTCGTGGGCTAAGTCTGTTATATGTATGAATGAACATTGCATTGTTCATAAGCCAATTAGTAGCCCAAGCTAGATAAATATGTTATACTATATAATAGGATAACATGTTTAGGTTTAGGGTTAATCAGAAATCATAGTTTAGAGAGAAAATGTTTTAGACACTGAGAGTATTGATTGTATTAGGTTTGAGTGATTCAATCCATAATACAAGTATTCGTGTTTGGTAAGTAATCGATTATTGTTTCTACGTAATTCTTATTGTGTACTAACTATTGATTATTGATTATTAATAAAAAATCATACATGTTGGAGATATCAAGTCAAATGGTGAAGTTTCCAAAATAACCAGGTCATAGATTAGAGTAGATTTGTGTCAATCCGGACTCTCCGAATTGTTTAATAAAGTGTAAAGTTTAGGAAGGTTTCAGTTCGGGGGAACTAATTCTTTACCGAATTAGTTCAAGTTCCACGGAACTGAACCAACTAAACTATAAGTTTATGTCACCTCCGAATTTTTTTTTAATAAACATAAGGATGGTATTTATGTAATTGTAAGACAGCATAAGTCTATAAATAGTGGATAACAATCATGTATTATGCATGCGTTTTGAACAGAATATTACATGTAACTGAATTTCCCGCCCAAATACAATTTTCATTTTACTTTTCCATTCATCGTTGATTACTATCTCTAAATCACTTGTTCAATCAATTATGTGTAATTCCGCTAGACATAATTGAGATCTTACACTTGTTGATAGCTGTTGAAGATCTACGAGACCTGACAAGTGGTATCTTGAACAGCTATCAACAAGTGTAAGATCTCAATTATGTCTAGCGAAATTAGACATAATTGATTGAACAAATGATTTAGAGATAGTAATCAACGATGAATGGAAAAGTAAAATGAAAATTGTATTTGGGCGGGAAATTCAGTTACATGTAATATTCTGTTCAAACGCATGCATAATACATGATTGTTATCTACTATTTATAGACCTATGCTATCTAACAATTACATAAATGCCATCCTTATGTTTATTAAAAAACATTTCGGAGGTGACATAAACTTATAGTTTAGTTGGTTCAGTTCGGAGGAACTTGAACTAATTCGGTAAAGAATTAGTTCCCCCGAACTGAAACCTTCCTAAACTTTACTCTTTATTAAACAATTCGAAGAGTCCGAATTGACACAAATCTACTCTAATCTATGACTTGGTTATTTTGGAAGGTTCACCTTTTGACTTGATATCTCCAACAATCTCCCCCTTGGATGATGCTTCCAAAACCCCAGTCTTTCTCAATAAGCTCCCATCCCATCTTCATGTTCATCACTGGTTATCTTTCATCTCTTCGACCACATCTTATTTTGTTTATTTCAATCATTACACATTCCAATGCCATTCTACCCTCTGTGTCATCTTGCTTCAATCCTTTTAGAGGTAGATTAGAAAGTGTAATGATATCTTCATTCGTCAGCTCACTTATATCAGCAACTTCATACAACCTTTCTTTTTCTCCATCTTCTCTGTTCAGGACCCATTCATTGGATGAGTAGTCTGCCCACCATCTTAAAATCTTAGCCTTTTGTTTGATCACTTTCACCCTTTTTATAGTTTCTGTATGCATAGTAACTCTCTTCCTCTTAGCTCTGAACTTCTTGCCAAAATTAGGAAATCCAATTCTAGCTCATTCTTTGATGAAGTTCTCATATTCATGCCCTAGAGGGTGGTCACCATGATTGATCAATTTTAGTTGGCTAAGTTGAATGGCATCCTCCACAGAGATCTCTCTTAATTGTTTAGTGGTTCTGTATTGTCTGATCATTACTCATATTAAGCTCTTCCTTTTGATGACAATTGCACCCGAACAATGATCGAACCTCCATCCTTCTATAGGTGGAAGAATGCCTCTTTTCATCTTCATAATCTCCTCCATTTTTGCCTTCAGCTCTTCTGCAGATAAATCCTTTATCCTTGAACCAGAATTATTGTCATGAATGTCTTCATCAATAGGGAAACCATATTTGTCAAGTTCCCCTCCATCATCAGCAGTTTTCTCTATCCAATCTGAAAGATCTTCTATCATATCAGTGACAGTTGGATCATTGACATAGTAGTCCTCAGGAAGAGGAGATGATTGAGTTTTGGCAGTCTTGACAAACATTATGTCATTTCCTTGAATATCTTGTTTATCTTGAATGTGGACTATTGGTATAAATGATTGGGATTGAATGAATTCTTTCCTTAATGATGACTCAGAATACCATGGTTGTTTCTCTATGTGTTGAGCAATTTCTTCTATCTTCATTTTTGATATGGAGGTAACATCCTGTCTTTGTTTTTCACTCAAAGACTTCATTGTTACTCTATCAAGTTGTGAAGGTTGATTAGTTTCAATGGTAGAAGCTTCTCCAACACTTGGTTCTTTGGGATTAGTTTCAGTTTCCCTTTTCTTCAGGATCTCCTGAACCATTTGTTCTTTCTTTTATTGCATGGTTCTAAACATCAACTTTGTTTTAACATCCATCCAATTCTTTTCAAGCGTTTCAATCTTCATTTGACCAACAGATTTTGCATTCATGCTCCCAGCAGTTACAAGATAATTCTTTAAATGAACTTTGTATTCCCTCTCTGTCTTGTATTGTTTGAACCTCAACAATTTCTTCTTTAGACTCATCACCTTAGAAGGTACCAAGGGTGGTGTCAAGGCAATAGTTTTTACTCTTCTATTTCCTTTGCTAGCACTTGCTTCAACTTCAGGCTCCTTTTCTTTTATCATTTCAGCTTCCTTCTCAGCTTCTGTTTCCTCCTCTACTTGATTTTTATCATCATCATCCTCACTTTCAATATAAATAATGACTTTTTCTCCACCAATCTCTTCATCCCATTTATCATAGGTATGTGCAGTCTTTGGCTCTCTATCTTTAATTGTGATAGTGAATGTTTCCTCAGCCAATTCGTCAAATAAACCTTCATACATATCTTCAAAATGTTTGTCAAATGTTGCTTGGTCAACTGGTTCGCCATATTGATCCACTACTCTAAATCTTCTTTCAGGTTCCTTATCTTGAGCGGTTTCCTCCTCCGAAGCTATCAGTTCCTCAACACTGGTATCTTCCTCTTCTTCAGCCTTCTCCTTTCCCTTTTTGCTTGCAGCATTCATGGATACCCTTTCAACAGTCTTTTCAACTGTTTTACTCCCCCTTTCAACAATCTCTCCTTCTTTATTCAGTATATCTTCTCCCCCTATTTTGGAGGCATCATGCAATGACCCTGTTCGGTAGCCTTCAACTTCTTCATTTTAACTTCATTCAACACCACTTTCCACCTCAATTGATATATGAGAGTTTGCTGTTTCTTTGCTAGAAGCTCCAAATCCTTTGTTCTCTTGGTGAGTTCTGCAATTTTCTTCAGATTTCCTTTATTTCTTGTATATACTAAATGTATATGTTTGGGTTCTTGATGCACAATTGGTCTTGACGGAGTAGAAGACATAGGAATCTGAGGAGAAACAGGACGTTCCAATTGTTCCTCTAGAACTTGTGGCTCTAGTTCAGCTTGTTCATTTTGGACAATAGTATCTTGTTGTTGTTCCTGTATAACATTCCCAACTACCTCTTCTTGAAACTCAAGAAAATCATTCATAGCTACTCTTGCTTGCTCAATCATGTGAGCAAAGAAAGGTGTAAAATGCCCAGAAAATACTACTCTTGCTTTTGGGAATGCCTTCTTCATGTTTGCCATAATTTTCCAGTTCATGTTTTTGTCTTTAAGAGTTGTACCTTCATGCATTAATCTTTGTATATCTGAGTTAAGGGTCATTTTGATAAATCTGGGATATAGCAAGAATTGTGTTGCTGTGTCTTCAAGCATTTTCAGCACACTATCCATGATGAAGCTGGTGAAGTTGAAACTTCTTTGTGTAATGAGACAAACAAAAGTAGAGGCTAGGGTTTGATTGAGGTCATCAAATCCTCGGGACCTCCCAAATATGCAACACAGTAAAACATGGATTAAGTATCTCCAGTTGAAGGACACCTTTGCCTTCTTGACCATTTTATCAGGAAAATCTCCTTCATAACCAATGTCTCTGCACACTGTTTGTATTTCTTCCATACTTAATCGTTCAATCCCTTCAGCATCATTCAATTTTACGACCCTCCTTATCACATCCTCCGTGACAGTCACATCTTCTCTCTGTACTGATGATGTAATAGTCCTTATTCCATCAATGACCTCAAACCTTGCTTTTTCCCAGAATTCTTGTAATTGGTCATTGTACATAACGGGACTTTCTGAGATAGCTTCACGTAGGTTTGAGCTGATTAAGAAGCCAAATACCAGCTTCCATTGATCATCCACCTCTGAGTGGTTCATGTCTAGAAAAGCAGCTACATTATGCTTGGATTTGAAATTTAAAGCCATCTGTTACACATAATTTAGGTTAGAAATGTTGAGTAAACAAGAAAACATCATTAATACATATATAAGACAGTGTAAAGATACCTTAAAGAAAACAGAAACTAGTAGAAATGAGAGAATCAGTAAAAAATCAGCAACCGCTAAATGAAAATGTAGGGAGAATGAACCGGCAGTGCTAAAGCTTAAACTTTTAGGGAAAAATAATTAAAAACTATATTGGGATTAGATATGTGGAATCAATTTAGAGAACTGCTATTTTGATAAAAAAAATGATTTAAATTTAAATGAATAAAATAATGAGTTAGAAAACTAATATATTTAATTTCCCACCAAAAGTTCCCCGATCCATATATAAACTTCCCGACATAGAAGACTCTGAATTGAAATTAATACTCCGAATTTTTTTAACATTCAGTCAACAAAGTCATGTTCCCTGAATAAAAAAAATAATTCCAAAATGAAAATAATGTTACGAATTGAAATTTTACTCCGAAATTTATTTACAAATAACAGTTCTCTAGAAATAGTTTTCATAGCAAAATTTTCAATATCAAAATCAGAAACTTATATTCCAGAATTTCATAACATAGTTCATAACAACAAATTTTCAAAAGAAAGAAAATGTTTTATAGAATGCTGAAATCTGTATTTCTATTAGCGTTCATCCTGTGTCAAAAATTCATTTACTGCAAGTTTTAATAGTTTAAAAAAGGACCTGATACACAATCAAACTTTTCAATTCTTGACAAGAAGAAATAAATTAAACTGATATTTTACTAAAATATGGCATTTATATCATATTTATTTTAAAACACAGTAGTTTGTGACATATTATATTCAAAGAATTTTGACTGAACTCATGACTAATCTTCAACCTTTATTGAGAGTCCCTAGAGTATGATTTCTCAACCTTATAAACTGCTTCTTCTCTCAAGGTATTTTTGATTAAATGCATGATTTATGTGTTCAAATTAGACTTAGTACAATTATTCAACTCTTTCCCCTGTCTTTTCCGTTTATCAAGTAAGCATTAAGGATCTTAGAGGACAAAAGACTAGTTTGTTAAAGCTTTGGACTTATTCACCAGTCTCTGCCGTTTATCAAGTTAGCATCAAGGATCTCAAAGTCAATAAATAATTAAAAAGTCACTTTTAAACACTTCAAAGTTTATAGAATAAATAGATGTATATGCTCATATTTGCTGAAAATATGATATTCTTTTCTTTTTCTTCTTGACAATCACTGAACTCTCATTTGAAAGATATTAATTTTTAGTGATCTTATGCAATGAATAAACCACAGGGTGTTAAGATTTTCAAAATACAGAAATATGTGCATTTGTTAAAAACATATTGTTTTATGAAATTCTTTAAATACTGAACTATGATAAATAACTTTGGAATTTATGTAAGATTCTTTTCAAAGAGAATTATGTTTTTGTAAAGCATTTTTTTTTTTTTATAGAAAATTCATAACCCTGCAAATAGAATAGAAATGAAATCTTTTTGAGATTATACTGTACAAATTTGAAAGAACATATTTTTGGATTTTTTTTTTTTTGGATTTTATCTATACAATTTTGACAGAAAGAGACTCCGAATTGTAAAAGAAATAAGTACAAAAATATTTTTGAGAATCACTTGATCAAGATTTATAAGACCAATAGCTTGAACAAGAAAATTGAATCTTGTTAAATCAAATGCCTTTGTGAAAAGGTCTGCTAGTTGGAGGTCTGTATGAATCTTTACTAAGTGAATCAAATGTTTTTCAAAGCCGTCTTTAATAAAATGATGTCTAATTTCAATATGCTTAGTTTTAGAATGTTGGACTGGGTTCTTAGTAATAAACATGGAAGCTGTGTTGTCTATGTGTATAGGAGTGTTAATGAAGTTAAGGCCATAATCTAGCATCTGATTCTGAATCCATAACACTTGAGATGTGCAAGAACCAGCAGCAATATATTCAGCTTCAGCAGAAGACTGAGAAACAAAAGTTTGCTTTTTGCATAGCCATTATACTAGCCTATTTCCTAAGAATTGACAACCCATGTGGTAGATTTTCTATTTAAGTTGCATCCCCATAGTCACTATCAGTATAGGCATAAAAGTCAAAACTGGAATTCCTAGGATACCAAAGGCCTAATGAAGGTTGTCCCTTAAGATATCTAAAGATTCTCTTGACAGCAACTAAGTGAGACACCTAGGGGCAGCTTGAAACCTAGCACACAGACACACTCCAAACATTATATCAGGTCTACTGGCAGTAAGATACATTAAAGAACCTATCATAGACCTATATAAATGTTGGTCAACACTCTCTCCATCTGAATCTGGATGTAACTTAGCCCTAGTGTCAACAGGAGTTGAAACAGATTTACAATCAGAATACCCAAATTTGATTAATAGTTCCTTGACATACTTTCCCTGATTAATAAAAATGCCATGTTCTAATTGCTGAACTTGAAGTCCTTAGAAAAAGGACATTTCACCCATTGAGCTCATTTGAAATTTAGATTTCATCACACACTCAAAGTCCTTGCAAAGCTCTTTACAAGTTGATCCAAAAATGATGTCATCAACATAGATTTGAACAAAAATGGATTCCTTGTCAACTGATTTGATGACTAAAGTTTTATCTATTGTTCCTCTTAAATATCCATTTTCAGTCAAGTACTTGGACAATGTCTCATACCATGCTCTGGGAGCTTGATGTAATCCATACAAAGCTTTGTCCTATTTGACTACATGATCAGGGAATTGAGGATCCAGAAACCCAGGAGGCTGACTAACATAAACTGTTTCTTCAATAATTCCATACAGAAATGCAGATTTTACATCCATTTGATATACCTTGAAGTTCTTAAAAGCAGCAAATGCAAGAAATAGTCTTATAGCCTCTATCCTAGCAACTGGAGCAAAAACATCATTATAATCAATACCCTCTTCTTGAGTATATCATTTTACAACTAGTCTTGCCTTATTCCTCACTATTATTCCCCCATCATCTTTCTTAACCTTAAAGATCCATTTAACACCAAGCACATATTCTCCTACAGGTCTTTCTACCAATGTACCTACTTCCTGAACCTTAAATTTCAATAGTTCCTCTTGCATGGCTTCTACCCAACTATTTATGGTTAAAGCAATATCAACATTATTAGGTTCTAGATGAGACAGAAAGCAAGAAAATAAGCAAATATTGATTAAACCAGAGCTACTTCTAGTTTTGACCCCATCATGCAAATTTCCTATAATATTACTTAGAGGATGAGTCTTGTGAACTTTTTAAAATGAGTTAATTTCCTCAGTAATATTTGTAGAAAGGTTTGTATGATTTGGGACAAAATTATCCAAAAGTGAGGGGTCAGAAGTTGCTTCACTGGTTTGTTCATGGATTGGTTCAGTAGGTAGAGTCTGCATATGTTCATCAGTATGGAGGTGTGCTTCATCATGAATATTTCCTTCTTCCGAATTATTCTAAATATTCTCCGGATTTTCTTCCATATCTCTTTGAGCACTTGAATTTTCTTGTAATCCATCCAAATTTTCTTGAAGTTCTGAATTGACTTGCGGATTACTGGAATTGAGTTCTTCATTAACTTGATCAACTGAAATATCTTCAGATATATGTTGTGCACCTATATCATCATGATTTTCAACATCCTGCATTTCTTGATCTTGAGCAATATTGCCTTGATCTTCAGAGTTTACTGGAATGTCTTCTTCTTGTAAAATATCTGCATCAGTTTGACTCTCATGAAGATCTTCAGTTACAATATCATCATTAGCATTGCTGTGATCTTGATTCAAATTGGATGAGTTTGCAGTTGCATTTTGTGGTCTTCCTAGAACAAAGTCATCTTTTTCTTCAGCATTTGCTAAATTCTCTGTTGATATCTGCATTTGTTTTACAACATCTTGGAAAACACTATTAAATGAATTCACAAATGTGTCTAAATCAAACAGCCATTCAGCACCTGAATTCCTAACATTTTGTGTATATTCATTGAATATCACATTGATTGATTCTTCTATGATTCTAGATCTTCTATTAAAGATTCTATAAGCTTTAGAAACACTAGAATATCCAAGGAAGTAACCATCATCTGTTTTGGAATCAAATTTTCCTAGTTGGTGTTTGGTGTTTAAAATGGAACATTGACAGCCAAACGCTTTGAAAAATCCTACAAATGGTTTTCTACCCGAAAACAGTTCATAAGATGTTTTTCCTAATCATTTAACTATGTGAATTATGTTATTGACAAAGCACATAGTTTTTATTGCCTCAGCCCAAAATGTGACAGGTAATGAAGATTCTCCTAACATGGATCTAGCTCCCTCAATTAATGTTATGTTTTTCCTTTCTGCAACTCCATTTTGCTGTGGAGTTCTTGGGGAGCTATATTGCCTAAAAATTCCTTAAAGGGTGCAAAATTCATTCAGAATAACATTCTTAAATTTTGTGCCGTTGTCACATCTAATAATCTTAACTTTCTTATCACAAAAATTTTAGTGACAAAGTCTTTTATTAGCTCAGCTGTTTTACTTTTATGAGGTAAGAAAAAGACCCATGAAAATCTTGAATAGTCATATGTGATAACTAAACAATATGATTTCATGCCAAGAATTTTCACAGTGACATGACCAAATAGATCCATATGTAAAAGGTGAAGGACTATATCCACTGAAGTTTGAGTCTTTAGTTTGAAACTTGATTTATGCTGTTTTCCTTTAAGACATGAATTACAATGATCATTTAAATGAAAACTCTTTTTAGGCAATGCAGAAACTAGATTCTCTGAAACCAGTTTATTCATGCACTTAAGATTTACATGACAAATTCTTCTATGCCATAAATCAGACTCTTTTTCAGTAGTTTTAGATATGAAACAACTTGATGACTCATTTGACTGAGCAGTGTTCATATCTATAATATACAAGTCTTTACATCTTGGTGTTTGAGTAACAATCATGTCCTTAGGAATGACAAATTCTTCTTTAAGAATGTAAAAGGAATCTTTTGAGAAAAGAGCATAAAAATTATTGTCACATACCTGAGACACTGAAAGTAGTTTATAGTTTAATTCTTTAACATAATTCACTTGTCCCAGAGTCAAGGATCCATTTGTCACATTTCCCTTTCCAGTTATCAAACCACCAATATCACCACCAAAAGAAACATCTCCACCTCTAAAAGCACTGAAATCATGTAATAATTTGATATTTTCTGTCATGTGTCTTGAGCACCCACTATCAACTACCCATGTGTTTGCTTCTAACGGATTTGTGAACTTCCTCCGCAAGAGTTAGAACTTAGTGAGATTTTGGAATCCAAATTTTTCCGAATTTTGTTCACAATCCTTTGAATTTGTTAAATTTAAAATAATTATTCACTTTTCTTTTAGAATCAAACATGGAAAATTCTAAATCATATTTGGAATTATCCGAACTAATGCTATCTACATCCGAATTCTTATTGTTCAACCGAATTGGTTTTGACAATGTGTTTTTCCGAATTAACTTTCATTTTATCCAAGGCCTACTTATCCACGAGTTCATTGACAAAACCACCAAATCTGAGAAAGGGCTTTTTTTATGGAATGTCCTGGGAAAATTCCAGCTCATATCTCAATCCAAGACTTTTCTCTTAATAAATTACCTTATTAGTAGCGGTCATTGGGCTTCTTCTTCTTTTCCTTCTTTTTCTTTTTTTTCTTCTCAAGCTGGGGAAATGGTTGAATTTGCCAGCGGTGTGAAAGGAATAGCCTTGAATCTTGAGAATGAGAATGTACGAATGTTGTCAAAGTTACTAAGGAAGAAAAAACCCCAGAAATTTAGTTCTGAATTCAACACATTATCATCTAAATTTAACTCTTTTAATTTGGACAAGGAATATTTTAATTTGGATGATTTCAAATCAATTAGCAATGTTGGATTTATTTTACCAAACTTCAACTCATTTACATTCTTTTGAATTTGTTTTTTTCTCATCCATGTATTTCTAGAAGTCAATTTTACCAAATTTCAGTTTCATAGAAGATAACTTATCATCAGAAACAATATCCTTTTTAGACTTTAGCCAACATTCTTCTACCTTATGTTTCTTTTTGCAAGTTAAACATCTTGGTTTTCTTTTTGATTTATTCCGTTTAGTCTTTTGATACGGACGGAATGATTAATATTGTTTAGTATTGTTGTTACTACGGACCTCTGGTTAATACTGACAGTAATTCACATTACTACGGACAATCCAGTTAATACGGCTCGTGTACCATTACTACGGTCATTAATCAAATTACTACGGTTATTATTTGTTAATACTGCAACTCACCGTATTAAAAGGTTTCTTAATTAATAAGTTTTCCTTAATTAATGGTGAGTTGACAAGTAAAAATACAACTTGTAACTAACTTTTACACCTGGCGATAAAACATTGGACCAAATTTTTAAAATTCAGGCGCGAGGTACAGCTACAATTGACACGTGGCAACTTCCAATTGCACCGTTACTTTTAATCATCACCCGCGTCTAATCCAAATTGTCAAGTTGTTACAAATTTTGAGTATAAATAGGGATCTTTCTAACCGTTTCATTACTTACCTTTCTTAAGAACCCTAAAAACCTCTAAAAGTTACCATTACAATCAAATCCCTAAATTTTTCTTTCACTATTTGATCAATTTCTTGTTTCATTGTTTCTCTAATCTGAATCGTTTATACATTACTAACAATGGATGAACTCCAATTTCATATGACACATAACATGGTGGCCTACTTAGTCAAGCACGATGACAATGAAGACTTTCATCCCATAATCGATTTCTTGCAGCAATCTCATATAAAACTGGCTTTAACCATTAGCCCTGAAATCCATGAAACACACATACGGTACTTTTGGACCTCTGCAGAACTCAACACCGATGGAGATGTACCGATCATTAATGCCACCGTAGATGGCAAAGAAATAACCGTTTCAGAGGCCACATTATGCACACATCTTAACCTACAGGATGGGGAAGGTATAACTGAACTTCCTAATGAAACTCTTATTTCAAATTTTGAAAGAATGGGATATGAGGGGGACTAAAATATTTCAACTTTTTTAAAAGCAAAGTTGTCCCCCCAATGGAAATACCTGTTGCACACTTTGCAACAGTGTCTTTCTCAAAAGAGAACGGGTTGGCATGAAGGTAGCTCTGCTTTGGCAACTACCATGGTATGTTTGGCTACAAACCAAACATATAACTTTTCAAATCTTATTTTTGAAGGAATGAAATGGAACTTGACAAACTTAAAACATAAATTTCTAATGTATCCAAGATTCCTCCAACATCTTTTTAACTGTGAAATCAAAGATCTTACTAGATCTCCAAATGTTTTCTCATCCCATGCTCATACAAAGAAAGTTTTTGTTAATATGAGGAGGGTAAACAAAGGTTTTTCAGCTACTGTGACCCCATTGTTCTCAACAATGATGGTGGGCACAAGTTCACAAGATGAGAGACAAGTGACTTCACCTCTGTCTCAGCCACCATCTACTATTGTTACAACCATAAGCACCACTGCGATTTCTGTTGCAAGTGCTGAGGTTATCTTACCCGAGGTTACAACTACAGTTTCTACTGCAAGTGTACCTCCAGTTAATACTGTGAGTTCTTCTCCAGTAAATACTGCTACAGTCACCACTATTGTGACTTCACCCACAGTTTCTACACCTCATTCACCACCACTAGTTGCTTTTTCAAGAAGAGTCAAGAGGGTTCCTCAGCCTCTTGAGCTTCAAACTTCCCCATTCTCACTTTTCAAAAAGTCTTTACCTGGATCATCTTCAGGAAAGACACCTTCAAGGGAAAACATTGAGCAATCCCCCATGCTCACTGAGGTGGTCCATAAGGAGGGGGGTGACCATTTGGGGAGGGCTAATACTACTGCAACCACTTCTCATAGTGATGCTCAGGACAGTATTAACATAATTAAGACCCAAACCAAGGCAACACTGTCCTCGGATGATGATTTCTTCACGTATTTGGATAGTGGTCCCTGGTGCCAAGAAACCACAGGGGAGATACCCGTTTCTGCTAGGCAGGAAGGTATCTTTACATCCTATGATCCACCACCTGTTGGTACTCAACAGGAAAGGAGTGAGGATAGACTGACTTTAAACTCTGAATTGATGGACATGTACAAAGCTGTCATGGTTAAGGTGGATAAATAAGGGGAGGCCCTTGCCACTTTAACAAACTTGGTGCATCAGCTGCTGGGTCAACAAGCTCTACTTTCAGCACAACTTTTGCCCAAAAGCACTTCCACTAGGAGCATTGGAACCTCTCCTAAGCCCTCCAGCTCTTCCTCCTCAGATGATACTCCTCTAGCTGACAAAAAGGGGGAGAAAGAAAAAGATACACATATTTTATCATCTGAAGAAAGTAAGGGGGAGGAAAGAAAAAGTGATGAAACCGTGATCACTGCAACCTCAGAGCCAAGTGAAGATATGGAGGTTGAAACAGAAGACATGGAGATGGAGATAGACAGTAAACCTAAGGGGGAGAAAGAAAAAGAAGGTGAAGATATGATGATTGATGAAGAGGGTGAGAAGATGGTGGTGGATGAAACCACTGAGAAAGAACAAACAGTTGAGGGGGAGCAGAATATGGATGAAACAGTTGAGGGGGAGCAAGAGATGGAGATAGAAATTGATGAAGTTATAATTTCTACGGCTGAATTTCTTACTACGAACATCTCTTTTGTAATTAAATCTATTACATTATGTATATTGTCGTTTATATATGTATTTGAGCGGGAAAGTGGATATAAAAATTGGACCAAATTTTAAAGCACGGAAGCGCTGCCCAAATTTTATTGGAACATATATTTAAACTTCAGTAACGAACAAATAATGTAACTAAACCTTATTGACTTTATCGAACATTTTGGACATATTTGGACTAAACGGAAATTAGACGTAATATGACAATGTCGTGACATATAAGTTTTTGATATTAACACTTTTTGGACAGAAGTTAAGTATAAAAGTCTAATCTCTAAAATGTTAAAATAGAACTTTAACATAAATTAAATCATAATACTTATACGAGACTTGATTGTTTTAGGATCTCCTTGATTCCGACGTGTCCCGATCTTCTTTCCGCACAAGACTTTATCTTCGCAATCCGTGAGTTACATCCCCTACTATTATTTTTCTTTAAATACTCTTTTTGATGGAAACATGAGATCTAAATGCTTTTGAACATTTTATGAAGTATTGGACGTTTTATGAACTTATATGCGTAAAACTATTTTATTTGACCCTGTTCGGCACTCTTTGACTTTATGGGTTGCCCCCGATCGGCATTTGTTCGAAACTATGATTGATTGTATATGCTTCCAACCCTTGATGAGAATATAACATGCTTCGTAAGTGACTACTATCATTTTGACAAAATTGCATAAGTGCCCCGTTTTTCAGACTTACACACTATTAGCTATAAGTCGTTAGTATTTATGGGTATCGATACTTAGGAGAGGATCACTCCTTACTTATATAGCAGCCTAAGTACATATTACTAAGTTCAGACATACACTTCGTTGATAGTGCGAGGTGGGGGCTGTTCACGATCAGGTTTAATCGGTTTAGTGTGAACACTTACATTATATTATGCCAAGTGGTTGATACAATGTTTTAATCATTAGTTACTTTTATTTACGCATATTTTCTCTGCGCTTGATCCGCAACTAGTCTTTTTCCAAGTATTGTTCTACTTGACTATGATCTTCTTTAAAGTATATATATTTTAAGCGTATGTTCCGCTTCATTTCTTTTGAGAAACCTTTATTATATAAACTATCCTAATAAACTTCATAATAAACAAAATAAACTATCTAAACTTCTTTACAAACCAAAATGTTGTTTATTATGAAGTTTATTAGGAAAACCTCTATTTTCAAAACATCTTTACCTGAAACATCTTCAGGAAAGACACAAACAAGGGAAAACATTGAGCAAACCCCCAAGCTCACTGAAGTGGTCCATAAGGAGGGGGGTGACCATGTGGAAAGGGCTAATACTACTGATGTCATTACTTCTCATAGTGATGCTCAGGACAGTATTAACATCACTAAGACCCAATTCACGACAACACTACCCTTGGATGCTGAGTTTTTGGCATCTTTGGAAAGTGGTCCCTAGTGCCAAGAAACCACAGGGGAGATACATGTTTCTGCTTGGCAGGAAGGTATCTTTACATCCTATGATCCACCACCTGTTGGTACTCAACAGGAAAGCAGTGAGGATAGATATAACATTAACTTGGAATTGATGGAAATGTACAAAATTGTCATTGATAGGGTGGACAAACAAGGGGAGGCCCTTGCCACTTTAACTAATTTGGTGCAACAGTTGATAGCTCAACAAGCATTACTCTCAGCCCAACTGATACCAAGAAGCAAATCCACAAGAAGCATTGGTACCTCTCCAGTCCCATCAAGCTCTTCTTCTTCCTCAGATGACGATTCTTCTGTTGACAAAAAGGGGGAGAATGAACCTGAAGATATTTTATCTACAGAAGATGAGGCTAAACTCAAGGGGGAGGAGAATGAAAGAAAAAGTGATGAAACAGTGATCACAGCTACATCTCTAACTGAAGAAGATGAAGGTGAAAAGATGGAGGTAGACAAAGAAGCTGAGAAGGAACAAGGAATTGAGGGGGAGCTGGAGATAATAATTGATGTAGTTATTGATAATGTTCATATTTTTGCTGCAGAGTTTGTGATTACTACGGAGGAATTTGTTACTACGGATGCTCCATTTAATACGGCCCCTCAAATAGAAGTTGTTACTACGGATGATGAGATAGTTTCTACTGAAACTGTTACTACTGTCAGTCATCCAGTTACTACGGTCAGTTCAGTTACTACGGACAGTGTCATTAATACGGAAGCACATGTTTCTACCGAAGGAAGTTTGATTAAAGATCCAGTTTCTATTGCTTCACAAGTTACTACGGATCTTCATGTTTATACTGAAACATCTCCAACAGTATCACTTCCAATAGTATCTGAAGCAAATTAAGGCAGTGAACCATTGAACGCAATTCTTTCTGAAGCAACATCAGTTACAACAGTATCAATGAGTACAACTACAACTTCCACTGTTGATGAAGAAGCAGCTGCTGCTGAACTGCTAAAACTTGAAATGGCAAGAATCATTGCATAAAGAAGAATTGAAGCAGCTTCACTTCCAAAGGCAAAGGCTTTGACAATACCTGCAGCTTCACAAAGCACAAATGAAGGAATAGACTATGTTACAGATCCTTCAAGACCTTCAGGTATAAGGCCAATCATCCTTCCTCCTTACAGATCATATGTTCCCAAAGCAGTTACAGAAATAAAGCCTGAAGAGAAGGCTAAAGGGAAGAAGATAGCAGAGGATCTAAGTGAGAAAGAGAAGATGAAGAAAAAGAAGGAAAGGGAAGAAAAGTTAGCTGATTTTGCTGCTTACAAGATAGCTGCTGAAGAATTGGATGTTGGTGATGATCCAACAATCATTGTGGATATCCATACTAAGCTCCAAATACAAGAGATGGAGAAAATTCAAAAGCTAAGGGAAGATGAACTAGCTATAAAAGCTATGGTAGAACAAGAGTTGGGTGATCTAGCCAAAGAAGAAAGAGCAAAGAAAAAAGAAAGTGCAAAAGAAACAATCCACACAAGACAAACTTACTGAAGACAGAAAGCAATTCATATCATATCTCAAGTCCAAAAACTACAGTGGTAGATCATTCGGACCAATGAAGATGGGAAGTTTGCTTGAGCTTGTGGAAAAAGAAAGAAAGAGGGATGCTCAAAGAAAGATAGCTCTCACCAAGCTGCAAGATAAAAAGCAATATGAGCTTGAGAGATCTTTGAAAAGAGCACATGAGTTGGGAAGGAAAATGTTTGATGCCCACGGCAAAGAAATTGAAAACCCTTTTGTTAGTACTGCTCCAGTTAAGCCCAATCCTCCTGAGAATTTGAAGAGAAAGAAGTCAGTATCAACAAGAGTTGTTCAAAAGAGACAAAGAGTAGAAGACATTTCTGCTTCAACTACTTCTCAAGGAAGTCCCATTATACCATTTGTGCAAATCAAGAAAGAGACAGTCAACATTGAAGAAAAAGATGATGACATAGAGATATCACAAGATGGTTGCTTTGCTCTCATTATTCATGAAGAAGGCTTGAGGATTGCACCTTTAGCTGTTGAGCCCCTAGAGATTGTGGATTGGGAATATACTGGTGGACAAATGAAGACTGAATATGTGGTGACCAGAAAAGACAAGCCCAAGATAGTTATTCCAGCATTTCACAGAATGGTAAGAGATTTTTCAAGAGCTGATCTTGAACGCGTATACAACATTGGAAAGATCAAGTTTGCCAATTACAAAGGGAAAGTTTCAGGTATAGACATGGCCATGGATTGGTTAAGTGGCATGTTTGAGCCAGGATATGTGAGAATCAATCCTGCTTTCAAAAAGGAAGGTCCAAACAACCCTGTTGTTAAGTGGTTTATGTATGAAAGAAGTGGCACATATTCTATAGCTAGAACTCATGGTGCAATGGAGTTCTATCTAGTAGACAGAAGATATCCACATGGGTTAAGGACTCTAAAAGAGCTGATCAAGGTTAGATTATTTGGAATTATGACTTCAAGGATGGCTCATGAACTGGTCTGGAACATCATGATGCAACTCACTGAAGAGTTGGCAAAAGAAGGAGAAGAGGAAGTGGCAAGGCAAGAAGATGAAAGAAACAAATGATCATGTTTTATAATAATAGTAGTTAAAAGTTGATGTATGAAACTTGTACTTTTGATATTCTATAAAAGTTCAAGGTTAGGGGGAGATTGTTGGGTTTATAACTTAGTTAAAATAAGTTTTAACTCATTAATACTGCTTCTAGATAATGAGAGTACTTAATACGGAAGTCAATTAATACCGAAGACTGAAGAGGTATAAGTTACTGCAGAAGATCAAGTTAATACGGCTGTTCAACTATTACTACTAAAGACTCATTACTACGGATCATCATTGTTACTACTGCTTGAAGTTACTACGGAAGAACTTCTTGTCATGAACGTTTAAGAGTTTCAATTGTAATTAAAATATGTTTCCTTCTAGATAAAGATGTAGTTTCCTAGTTTATCTAGGTTAGCCTCAAGGTCTATAAATATAGATCCTTGTAAGATAGAAAACACGTTGTATTGATTATCAAAGTTAATGCAATTGAGGCTTAATATTCGACAATAATATTGTTCGTTCATATTCATACTTTTGCAATATTCATTGTTAGATAACTTGTTAATATTAAAGTGTTCATCCGCTGCTGAACTTCTTTAATAGATCAAGATCTTATAGACGGCAAACTGTAAGTTATATTAGCTTATTCGAGCCCGACAAAAACCCTAATTCTGAAAATCCATAGGTACTTTAAAAACCCTAATATTACAAAACCCTATCGTACATTACCATTTCTAGTCGACACTCCCACACTACCCTAATAAACTTCATAATAAACAAAATAAACTATCTAAACCACTTTATACACACCAAAATGTTGTTTTCCTTGTAAAACCGAGATTTCAACCGGTACGCGTTACAATCACGATTTAGGTGTGTAATATTTATGTTTCACAATCCCCTAGGTCACAATAGCATTAAGAATGTCTTAAGAACGCTATTAGAAGAAATTTCATCCATCAAAAACTCAATCAAACCCCAAATACCATTTTAAAATCAAAACCCTAATTCTGAAAATCCATAGGTACTTTAACAACCCTAATATTACAAAACCCTATCCTACATTACCATTTCTAGTCGATACTCCTACACTACCAAAATAAACTTCTTAATAAACAAAAGAAACTATCTAAACCACTTTATACACACAAAAATGTTGTTTTTCTTGTAAAACCGAGATTTCAACCGGTACGCGTTACAATCACGGTTTAGATGTGTAATATTTATGTTTCACAATCCCCTAGGTCACAATAGCATTAAGAATGTCTAAAGAACGCTATTAGAAGCCATTTCATCCATCAAAAACTCAATAAAAACCCAAATGCCATTTTAAAATTAAAACCCTAATTCTGAAAATCCATAGGTACTTTAAAAACCCTAATATTACAAAACCCTATCCTACATTAAAATACCTAGTCGATACTCCTACACTACCCTAATAAACTTCTTACTAAACAAAATAAACAATCTAAACCACTTTATACCCACCAAAATGTTGTTTTCCTTGTAAAACCGAGATTTCAACCGGTACGCGTGTTGGGTTATAACTCAGTCAAACTAGTTTAACTCCTAAACAATACGCTTAACAAAGGATAAAGTAACTTACAAGACTAATACGGAAGCTATTAAGAAGTTACTACTGCAGAACAAGTTAATGCAGCTTTTCAACAAAGTTACTACGGACATGTGTGTTGCTACAGATGAATCAAGTTGATGCGGTCAGACTGATAGTTACTACGGAAGACCAACTTGCCGTGCAAGAATAATCTAATTGATAGAGTTAGAATTAGATTATGTTTCCTTTTGTAATTAGATTAGGTTATCTTATTTTAGATAAAGATAGATGTAGATTTCTAGGTTATCTAGAACTAGCCTCAAGGTCTATAAATATAGATCCTTGTAGAATAGAAGAAACATGTTGTATTGATATTCTGGTTTAATACAATTGAGGCTTAACATTCGACAATATTATTGTTTGTTCTTATTCTTATTCTTACGATATTCTATTGTTCGATAACTCGTAAATATTGAAGTGTTCATCCGCTGCTGAACTTCTTCAATAGATCAAGATATTAACGAAAGGAAACTATAAGTTTACATTAGCTTATTCGATCCTGACAAGTGGTATCAGAGCACAGGAGGTGATTTAGATCCATTGATCAACGAGTTGATAATCCTCATACGCAAGAATCACGCCAAAGATCATGACTGAAGTTGCAATCGGCAAAGTTCCCGTTCTGAATAGCAACGAATTCTTACTCGACCAACGCTGACGGACCTGGAAAGAAGAGAAAAACAAACGGAGATCAAGGCTCTCAGTATTCTTTTAATTGCCATCCCCAACGAATACCAATCACAATTCGAAGAATATCAAGATGCCACATCTCTATGGGAAGCATTGGAGAAAAGATTCAGTGGAACAAAGAATACCAAGAAGAACAAGAAAGCTCTTCTTAAACAGGAGTATGAAAACTTCAATGCCCTGAAAGACGAACGAATGACTCAGACGTTTGATTGATACAAAAAGCTCAAAGGAGAGATGATCAGCGCAGGAATTAAGTATGAGAAAGATGACCTCAACCGAAAGTTCATAAGAGCTCTAGGAAAGGAATGGAAAATCTACACGGTTTCCTATAGACAAGGAGACACATTGGAAGAATTGGATTTGGATGATCTCTACAATGACTTACGAGTCTTTGAGGCAGAAGGGGAAGCAGACAAACCTAACAGTAGCAGCCACAGTATTAACAACGTTAATACTGCCCTTGTCACAACCTATGGAGGAACAAAACATGAAAGTGGAGAAGAGATATCTTTCGAAGCATTCATCTCACAAAGCTCAAATCTCACTAGTGATGACATGAAGCAAATACATCAAGATGACTGGGAAGAGATGGACTTAAAGTGGCAATCTGCCATGTTGGCTCTACATGCAAGGAGATTTGTGAATCGAACCGGAAGAAGATTCAATCCAAGGAACAATGAACGAATTGCTTTCGATAAAAGTAAGGTAAAGTGCTACGAATACAATGAACCAGGACACTTTGCAAGGGAATGTCCAAAGAAGTCAAAATCCAACAATTCACGACCCACTCAAGACAACAATCAAAGTGCACTCATGTCACAGGACATATTTGGATACGATTGGAATGACTTAGCCAAAGGAACTAGTCAAAACAGGGCGTTGATTTCTGAAGAACAAAATCCTGTTTATTCGGAAGATACTACTACTGTTCACCATGCATGCATAGCAGTAGTAATGGATGCGGATGACAATTTTTCTACGGAGGACACAATTACTGCGGAGCTAGTTTATACTGACCTGGGAATTAAAGAAATTGGTAACAATGTTCTTGGATATGACTGGAATGATGACGATAAAGGGGCAACTTAAAACGATGCTCTAATGGCAATTGACTCATCATAACAGATTCTGAAACTCCATCTGTCATGGCCGAGGTAAATTCTAAACTATGTTCTTCTGAGTGTAAAGATATAATTGTTAAATATAAAAATCACAATCAATTAATGAGTGATTCGATTAAAATCTTAGAAGAACAAAGACGGTCAGTTGCTAGGATAATTGATAACTTAGAAAACCAAATTAAGTCACACAAAATAAATGAACAAAGTTATCAAGAGAAAATTAGCTTATTTGAATGGCAAAGAGAGGATTTACTAGTTAAACTTAAGATGGCTAGGGAAGAAATCAAAAGATTAGAACAAGAACATGATAAAGTTGAGTTAGATGTAGGGAAACTAGAACATGCTTCAAAATCAGTTAATGACCTAATCCAACATCAAATACATGGAATGGTAAAAGCTGGTTTAGGTTACAAAGAAGTTTCCCCTCCATTTAACCAAAACTATATCCCTCCATCCATAGATGAACCTAGGATTCCCATCTCTCAGACACCTCCAAAAGAATCATTCAATGTTGATCGAATCAACTATGATGACGTTTTGATTGAGGACTTAGTTGAAGAGAGTAAGCTAAACATTGTGAAAAATTAGGACATTCCTTTAGAAAATCACCTAATCACAATAGAGGGTATTACTCAACAGTCTTCACAAAGTCTAGTGTCCATGCCACGTAATGATTCCATCAATAAGGTAAAAACACCCACTGAAAGTAAGACCAAAACAGTCCCCAAAGAAAACGAAAAGACTTGGAAACATATAGGTAAACGAGGAAACCAACGAAATATGAACCAAGTAAAATCTCAAAAAGGCCAAATTATCAAAAGTTCAGCGAAGGGATGTTTTATATGTGGCAAATTAAATCACTATGCAAAAGTTTGCTATCACAATCCTCAAAATCAATTGCAAGTGATTCAAAAACCACATCATGGGTTGGGATATACAAGAAAGGTTGTACATAAAAACAAATCCATGAACAGTAGTAACAAAATAAATCAAGCAAATCATAAATTTGTTACTATAAATTCAGGAAGAAAAAGTGTGAACAAAAGTAACGTATTTTCTAACAATAAGAATAGAGTTCCTACTGCCAGACAAAATTTTGTTTCTACTGCAAAACTTAATACGACCAAATATAATGGTGTTAATACTGCTCGTATTAATACTGTGAAAAATAACCGTGTTAATACTGCTCGTGTTAATACTGCCAAAGGTAACTTAGTTACTACGGCTCCTATCAATACTAGGAAACAAAGGCATGTCAACCCAGTATCTGTTCCTATTGTTAAATCAAAAGCTGTTAACACTAAAATTGTTTCAAAAGCTAAAACATTCAAACAAGTGTGGCAACCAAAGATCCAAGTAAATCAACCACCCGTCCCTATTGATTTTTCAAAACTAGTCCAAAGGAAGGTGAGTTACTTTGATGAAATGGGTAAACCCAAGTCAGCTTTGGCTTGGGTTCCCACCAGAAACTAACTTCTATCGTTTATGTGCAGGTTCAGCCAACCAAAGAAAGTGAGAGCAGTTGGCATGTAGATAGTGGTTGTTCCAAGAACATGACGGGCAACATGTCATGTCTTCAGGACTTTGAAAAGTTCAATGGAGGATATGTTGCGTTTGGAGGAAATCCAAAAGGAGGAAGAATTTCTGGAAAAGGAACAATAAGTAATGGTACATTACACTTCAAAGATGTGTACTATGTGCAACAGTTACAATACAATCTGTTGAGTGTCTCTCAAGTCTGTGATGAGAAACACACAACCATATTCACTGCATCTGAATGTATCATTATGAAGCCTGGATATGTCATAGATGAGAGTATGATCTTACTCAGAACACCACGAAGAGACGATGTCTATTGTCTTGACATGTCAAAGGTTCAACTCAATTCATCTAAAGCATGCTTTCTCTCAAAAGCTACTCTAGATGAATCCACCTTATGGCATAGGAGAATGTGCCACATGAACCTGAAGAACATCAACAAACTGGTTAAATCTGGCTTGGTTAGAGGTCTCCCCAACAAGCAGTTTAATCTTGAGGACAACTGCTTAGCATGTTTGAAGGGTAAACAACACAAATCTTCTCACAAGACAAAGGAGATCAACACCAACACCACACCTTTACATTTACTCCACATGGATCTATTTCGTCCTACCAATGTAAAGAGCATTGCAAAGAAGTCATATTGCCTTGTCATCACTGATGACTTTTCAAGATACACATGGGTGTACTTTCTGGGTACCAAGGATGAAACAAGTCAGCTACTTATCACTTTCATCACAAAGATTGAACATCAAATTAATCTCAAGGTCAAGAAAATTCGATGTGATAATGGCATATAA